>OZ059799.1:659758-1080020 GCA_964057025.1 Standfussiana lucernea | reverse complement strand
CGTAAAAATTTAAACATGCATTTTAACAATAATTAATTACAGACAGAATACATTTTTAAAGAAATAAATTAATTTCATAGTTTAAAAAACAGAATAAAGTATTTTTTTATAATTTGTTCATTTCATTTATTGGGTGCCCATTTAAGGGCAAAGACCTCCTTCATCTTATGCCATTCCTCTCTGTCTTGGGCTACTCTAGTCCAGGTGGGGCCTGCACCGGCCACAATATTATCGCACCACCGACGCCTGGGTTTGCCTCGGATGCGTGGTACATCACGAGAATACCAATGGAAAACCCTCTCACTCCAGCGTCCATCTGTGGCTCTGGCTACGTGCCCTGCCCATCGCCATTTCAGCTTGCAAGCTAATTCCACAGCATCTATTATTTTAGTGCATAGCCTTATGTCTTTGCTTCTTTTACGGTCTCGGAGTTTAATTCCCAACAAACTCCTCTCCTTTGCTCGTTGGAAGGCTTGAAGTTTCTTTGTAACTGCCTTTGTTAGTGTCCAACTTTGACTACCGTAGAGTAGTGTAGGTAGTATAATGGTGTCCATAGCTTTCTTTTTCAAGCGGATCGGGATGCGTGATTTAAATACTTCTTTTAACGACCAATATCTTCTCCACGCACTGTTTATTCTACGATCTACTTCATTTTCTGTCGGTCTGTTAAATGTAATGCTTTGTCTAAGGTATACACAGTTGTCCACGTATGCGATTGGTGTGTCTTGTATCATCGTCGGTACTCTCATGCTGTTGGTTAACAGGCACGTTTTTTCCGTGTTCATGTCAAGACCACATTTTCGGCGAGATGGATCACCCTGCTGACTCCTTTTTTGATGCTAAATGGCTCTCCCTTTTTCTCCAGTTTGATGATGGCTCTGCTGTTCTTGTAAATTCCTCTCAAAATTTTATGTATTTTGTGTGAACTCTTTTTTCACAAAGAGAGCACCACGAAGACTCATGGGAGAGAGAGTCAAACGTCTTGGAGTAGTCTACAAAGGCTACGTAGAGCTCTTTATTATGTTCATTGTACTTCTCGATGATCTGTGCTATCGTAAATATGTGGTCGTTTGTAGAGAAGCCCGATCTGAATCCTCTTGCTCTTTAGGTTGGTTTTCATCTAAAGTCTGAGATTCTTTTTAATATTAGGCTTGTAAATAATTTATAAAGTGTTTGCAGCAATACTCAGTGGTCTGTAGTTGTCCATTTGGCTTGGATCACCTTTTTTGTAGAGTAAGGTTATAATTGCAGTATTCCAGTCAGGTGGTATCGACTCGATGACGTATGTACCACTACATATTCTGCACATCAACCACTTAGCCTACTACCTGATTTGATTTCATGTAAGTCTCTAGGATCGCCACCTACACATCGCATAATGACATTATTTTAACAACTTGAATAAAATGCATTTTTTTTCGCATTAAATAGTATTTTGCTCAACTGCAAAAATTACAACGTGCAATTGCGGTTTTTGAATACTATCCAACTTCATATACAAAATTACGAGAAGTTTCAGTAACACTTAGGTCCGTATTACAGAAAGTCAAGACTCCGGCGCCACTGAAATTAGTTTTAATCTATCAGGTGGCTTGAAGTTAGTTTTAAATAACGGTTGAGTCTTGAGTAACGTTCTGTAATCTGGACCTGAAAATATTAAATGCAAAAAAATCACAAACTAGAACTACTTCTTCACAATTTGAAAGGTTAATCAATAAGTTTAGGTTGTGTATTACAATTATAAAAAGAGCATTTTGTTTGGACCCCGCAGGGCAACAACCCGGCGGGCGAGTTCGTGTCGCGCGAGAAGACCGTGAGCGCGCAGGTGGCGGCGCTGCTGGGCGCGGCCGAGCTGGAGGGCGGCGTGCGCGGCGCCAGCCTCGCCGCGCGCCGCCTGCTGGCCGGCCTGCCCGCGCACCACGACGCGCTGCTGCAGTTAGTGCACCAGCTTCTACCTAACACCACGGCTCACTACTGCATACGGAGCGAACCTGGATGTTGTTCACTGTATTGTGAACTTTTTTATTGTTCAATGACACCAGGAAATAGAAAAAAATCACTCGACAAGCTTATTACTGACTGTCCATCATGCAAATGATTTCAATTTTTGCTAGGCAACAATTATCTGCCGGTTCGACTGAGTAACAGCTACACATCACTACACTTCTTTCTCATTTATTTTTGACCTCTGCTTTTGCGTCACTTTCTAAATCGCAGTAATCAGTATTCTCGCTACAATAATGTTGCTCTTAGGTAGCTGCCACTGACGAGTCTGTCAAAGCCATAGTGATCTTTATTTCCGTCGAAAAAGCGTTTGAAGTGAGTGTCAATAAGATACACATGTAGTATACGAGTGTTACTACGAGCTTATCCTCGCGGCTTCACCCGCTTGGAGTTTGGTAGTTGTTCCACGGAATTGTACTATCGAGATAAAAATAGCCTATGTGTTAATATAGGTTATAAACTATATATATATGTGTGTGCCAAACTTCATCCAAATCCGTTCAGTAGTTTTTGAGTATCTTTCGCATTTTTAATAGTAAGATTAGCAAGTAACATAATAATTGTTTGTTCCAGACTACACAACAACTGGCCGTCCGAGGCCAGCGGCCGCGCACTGACGCGCCAGGCCGCGCTCTCCGCCGGCAAGTGCAGCGCCAACAACAGACATGGTGACACATACTATACTTCTGTATTAGCGATTTTGATTTCAGCCACAACACGATTGATGCGCAGGGCAGGACCTTTCCAAGATTCGCAAATATTTCAAAATTGACTTGTTTTTATTTGTTATTTCTTTAACAAACATAAACAAACAGTTTTGGGATTTATAAAAATAGTTTAGATGTTCGAGAGCCGCTGCAACATATTTCTGTTTAAGATTTTACTGCGACTTGCATACGTAAACAGTTTGTGCTAACTAGCTATGGTGTGCGGGGCGTAACGTTACAAGCTTGTTAGGGCAAATTGCAATGAAGTGGCCCGAGTAAGATGCAGCGTTTAAACGTTGCCATTAGTGGTGGTTATGTCATGATGTTTTAAAGTCCCCGTTGTGTTTCCAGGAGGAGAGCGCAACGCCGTGGGCGCGGGCGTGTGGAAGCGCGTGCGGCTGAAGCTGGAGGGACGCGACGACTCGCAGGCCGCGCGCCGGTACGCGCTACACGACCAAGTATGTACCGCGCCACGGACGCACTGCGCGCACGGGCTCCGTGTTGGTCGCATGGGTGACCCTTGTGTTGTGTTCGCAGGTGGACCACATGATAAAGGAAGCTGTATGCTCTGAGAACCTGTGCATGATGTACGAGGGCTGGATGGCGTGGGTCTGAGGTCCCGCGCCGCACGTCCGCCGCGCCTGCGCCGCCCGGCCCGCGCGCCCGCGGACGAGAGGAGCCCAGCGCACGCGCCCGCAAGCGAGCGCACGCGCCCGCATGCGACCGCACGCGACCGCACGCGACCGCAGCACGCAGTACCGCGGCACGCCCGCGGGACAAACGCTGCCGCACCGCGAAACAACTCGTTTAAACCTCACTTTCGGTACCACGTTATTTTACTAGTTTTATCTTTTTTGTTCGTGTTCGTATGTAGCGCAGCGCGTCCGTGACGCCGCTCGCTGCGGCCCGAGCATTAGGGTTACATTATGGTTTCTGTAGAAGCTCAGAGGCTCAGCCCAGTCGAGCCGGAGAGCGTCGGATCCCGAACAACTGTCGCACCGGCGCCTCGAGGCCGAGTCGAGGCGTCGCGTACTCTACTCGTATCGTATCGTATCGTACAACTATATATTCGGCGTAGTTTTAAGACCTGCCCGCCACGATGAGTCGTGACTGGTGGCGCTATCTAGAACTAACGTGACTGCTGGGTCACCGAATGTGTCGCCCTTGTGTCGACGTGTTATTGTATTGTATCAGAAATATGACGCAGTCTATAAACGTATGTAGTATATATTTACAGAAACATAGTTGTTACACAAAATAAAATACCGATCTGGTGTTATTTTCAAGTAAACTTAAGTAAATGTTCTTTATATATCCGTGCGATTACTGTGTTCATTTCTATAAACATCTTGAAGTCGAGGCGTCGAAATTAAACGTTTATGTGACATCATTGGCGCACAAAATTTATTTGTAGCTCATATATGATATATTTTATATAAAAACTTATAAAAATACAAAAAATATATAAGTACTAATAATATCGACACGAACTGTGCAGAATCGATATACTGATTTATTCATTTTTCCTCTCTAGATGTAATTTGCATGTCATTTTGTGTGAAGTAGCGCACTACACCGCAGTGTAGAAGAACAGTTCCATTGAACAATAAAATTGTTGTTTCAGAATATAACGATTGCTATTATAATAGTTAGCTTTATATTCCATTTCATAGCCCGTTACCATAGAAAACTGAATACATAGGATTTACATTCTGCACGTTACTCTGTAGCTCTCATCATATAACATATTCATGTAACACGTACATTTATAACTAAACTTCGATATATTCTAACATATAAACGTATCTTAATATAGGCATTAATTTAGTTGTACTCATTTCCTGTATGTATTTTAAAAAGAAATGTATGAATAAGGCGCCACCTATACTGGCTTTGTCTTATCAATTTCATCATAGGAGCACTCAAAGTAGTAACAGCGAATTTACTTTTTCAATGTCGCACGAAATCTTAAATCTAACTTTAGCTTGCTTGCTTACGAAACCGCTGTAAATATAAGTTTGGTAGGCGGCATTTCCACCTGTGCCCTTTGAGGAATGAGCCAGAGCTAGGTGGCCGAATTAGCATTCTCCTGAAACTCTATACCTTTATCATAACGTATAAGCTCTTGAACATCGGCGGGATAATCTTGTGGCCACTTCGTTCTGGGTCTTGTGAGGGATGTTTCCGGCACAAAAGGAATCGAGTTATGGAATAGGCACCTTCGAACAATAATGTCCGGCTCCACGGTGATTCGACTCGCTGTTACTACTTATACTTATTGACGGAATCGGCTTAAGCCGATCACTTTTCACCATTTGTCACATTTAGTGCGACGCGGTGTTAAGCCGCGTCATCCGAACATATGAGGCGAATGAAGTCTTTAAAATTCACACTTTTTTGTTTTTTCTTTGTCATTTTTTGTTAGTTCTTGGCGCTTTCATCACATGAACATAAAGTCCTTTCGCCGGTGGAAGCCTATTCCGCGTCGATATGTGTGGTCGCTCCCTCAGGCACTTTGCCTATGTGTAGGCTTTGGTCGTGCAAATACGCAGTGTAGATGCTGCGCCAGCGCAATAGAGACGCTTACGCTGATCTGTAACGTATTTTCCATACTTTTACGTTTAATACAGTTAACACGTTCGCAGCATCTACGGAGCGTCTTCGCTACGGCAATACGCTCATTACACACTCACCCTTACAGCGGTGCCAGACAATCGTAACTCAGGCTGAGATCTGTAAAGCGAACTTTGATTTATCTCAAGCTTAATACAGTAGTGCTTCATCCCAAAATCAACCTTATTGCCTTCAAATTAATGTACATATTCTTATGATACGCTTGACGATTGTTGCGTGTAGGAATATGCACATTAACTTCACACGAATAATGTTAATTTTGGATGCTACGCTACTGTACTTAGCTTGATATAAGTCTTAGCTCGCTGTATAGATCTTCTCCTCAAGTTTAGTCGCCGGCATTACGTTGCTTTTGGTTTAATACCACCTTGCGGTTTGCGTCACACTTGACGCCTAGTGAATCCTCGCGAAATTATCAAATTGTGTTCAACGTAAAATCGGTGACTAATTTTGAGCGACTCACATTACGCTTGCCTAGTCCCGCTCTCATTTGATACTCCACGTATTGCCGTGGAGATGAACTCGTACGTAAGTATAGAAGACGAGGGGCATGGTACTGTATACTCGCCCGTATAGATGGCGCCTGATATGCAACCAGGCTAAGGGATAACACACATTTGTACGGAATGGCCCACACCACATTATTAATAAATATTTCCAAAATATTGTATTTCTATCTATTGGCACAAATGTTCAGTCAAGTTTCTAGCTCCCAACATGGCAAAAGTTATATAAAGAAGTCAATGTCACTCATTATTAATAGTAAGTAGTTATTTGAGCTAATGTCGGCCATTCCGTACTATAAGTTTGGCCCTTATATAGCATTAGAGAACTTTGATATACAATAGAACAAAAATACTATTTTGATTTACTTACAACTGTTATATCCAACGTGTCTTTCGGCTGATATTATGTAACTTAAATCTAAATTTACATTTAAAATAGTGTTAATTTTCTCTGCAGTTTGCATGTTTTCCTTTTAGAATAAAAAATAAACAAACATACAAAATAAAAACGTACACATCCAAGTTATAAATCCTGAGTAATTTCTAGATGCAATTCAGCCGATACAATATCGTAAAAAAATACTGTTTCCAGAAATGCAGTGCTAGAAACTATTCAGATTTTTTTTCCTACACAATCCCAATACAGGTGATGAGTACATAGTAATAACATATAATACCTATTATGTATCGCGTACCGCATTATGTAACGTTCACGCACGCATGTGTGAGTGTGCGCACCTTCGCACGTCTCTTGACGTATAGTGTGTTTGTACGTCGCTAGGACGTAGTATACTTGTAACGAGGATGCATTCAATACTTTTAATACTATGACCATCTAGATTTAGACCACCCTGAACCTTTCAAAACCCGCAGAATCTAAAAAGAGCCATGATGTGATAATTAGAAATAGAGACTCCAAAGAGAACCACAAACTGTACTTAAATAATTGTGTGTCAGTAGTCGAAACTTGATAGGTTAACGAACTAAGTGTTAGACCCTCCAAACGCGGACTATGTAAGGCGCTACGTATGTAAAGGAGGTACCGATAATTGTGTTATAAGGATAGCTAAGGCGATTCTAAGTGTTAGACAACCTTCTTTAAGCATTGGCATCACTCCAAAAGTGGACTATATAAAGGAGATGCCGTACTTTGTGTAATACGGCCCGTTAGATAACTCGATTTAATATAAAATACAAATTGTTTCCAGCGACTGCTGTTTCATAGAAAATAATAGCTCATAGAAATAATAATTGGATGTTAAAATACGATGAATGTTGTGTACCTAAGCGTTGTCGGTAAACTGACGCAAGTAGAACCCTCATTGAATGTATTTCCTTTAACACGTAGTTTTTGGTCTAAATCGTAGCAATGCATCCATCGATTGTGTGACTGTATCGCTTCATATTAAAATAAATGGTGTATGTAGCAGATGATGTTTTATTTCAAACTCCCCAGTATCTATCCCCATCCTCCAGAATTGTAATAAGAGTCCACGCGGTATGGAACGAAAATGGGTTATTTTCACAAACTCAAAGCATTTATTTCAATTGGACCATTACAGGCACTTTTGAATGTCAAAACAAAAAATAAACTAAGCTACAGTCTCTGTCACAGGGCATAATAACTTGTGAAAGTACTGTAGTTGCCCATTCGAAAGCGTAGATCCTATGGAAAAGAATGGGCAAGAAACTCCATGGACACTCTTTTAAATCAATATGTTTTTACAAAGTCTTGGTTACATCATTCATGTCGAGATTATACATACATGTGAGAACGATGTAGAAAGACGCGCGAGTAAGAGCGTCCAGAGTAAAAAGATAAAATCAACAATTCAAAAATACAATAATCTATGGCAGCTGCGAGATGACCAGTCCCTACTGACAGCGCCGTTCACGAACATGACGCAAAGATCAGCCATCATTCAACTCAACCATTTTGAAGGGAACTAAACGACCCGACACACGCGCCACCATCAGCGAGACATTTTAGTGAGCATGACATTCTCGTAGCCAAACTCTCAAAACCAATAATAACCTAAGACCTTGTCCAGAAGGGACGTATTCGTCGCGAATCGTTTCGCACGAACTTGTTCGTCGGGTCGTTGAGCTCCTTGGGTTACGTTAGTCGAGCTACACGATCACTGACAAATGCTTGCACTGACTGGACAGGTCCACTCAAATTTGTGTGGTTCTTTAATCAAAAGACCATCTCAGACACTAATCTACATGGTCCTCATAAGATTTTACCAATGTCTGGACTTTAAAAGAGACAGTGACCTCTGAGTTTGTTTCGACTGTTTCTTCTCAGAGTAGTCAGATAGGAAACACCGACCCCATCTAGCTTTAAAACTTAACACGATGTGACGTGTAAAAGTGTTTTTAAAACTAATTTAAATAAATATAATTTAACTCGTACATCGTTGGCGAGGTACTAGGCGCCAATACATCGCATCCACAAACATCGCATAAGTTGAAAATTCACGTGTAACCTGCACTTCGTTAGACTCAACTCTTACTAGAGACACCTTGGTTGCGATCACTTTACCAAATCAAATTACGCCCGAATTTCAGAGCGAGTACACGAATCAATGGAAACCGAGCGACAAAATTGTACGCACGTTGTGCGCTCTTCTGGACTCAACGGAGGCGCGTAGTACACGCGAGAGATCGCGCTGAATTCACACTTTCTGGACCTTTTTATACGCGCTTTCCTACTCGACTCTCGTTGAGGGCGCGGTTTCTGTCACACTATACTTAATAAATCTGTTGGCATTGTCTCTATCGACTGCCAAAGATCTACAAATGACAGCCGGGACATCCGTTTCGTATAAGTATTCTAACTCTTTGGCCGGGACCAAAGGCTTAACATACTTTCCAATGTATAAACTCGGTGTGTAATGGATGGTCACCCATCCTCAGACCGACGTTGGCAAGCGCTGCTTAACCTTTAATATCGACCCATAAAGCTGGGTTATTAGGTATTAAGAAAAAGACCTATCTACTTACTTGGATTTATCTCAGTCAGAAGTGTCGGCCGAGCGAATTGCACCGCTACAGCGCCGGTGGTGTTCGTGGTCACTAGTAGACTAGCGATTTGGAGCTCCCCTTCATGAAGCAAGTGGTTTTTCTCATGCACTTTTCACATTCATTTCTTAATAGACGAAAGACGACTGCCGGGTGCCCAGAAGAGGAAAATGAAAACACTGGACATAGGTACACATCACAGACGTCTTTTTATACGTCTGTGGTACACATACTCAACTAATAAAAAAAAAACTAATAAAACACGAACACAGACACGAGTCGATTTATCACTTTTGTTAGTTTATTTATTAAACTATGAACATTAACAAAATCTATTGAAAATACGTGCCACTTTCCCGCCAAAAAAAAATTATCTGCCGGCGCAAACGTTCTAATGTTCAAATTCCAACAGGCAGAGGCCTCGGAACCATTCAATTCAAATTATCGAAAAGCCTTAATATGGTTTAGATTACACAAGTTTTGTCTATTCTACTTAGTTTGATAATCAGTACATTTAATTGGTCAATATTAATGCTTTATGTGTGAAGGTGTTTTACTAACACAGTATTAAAAATATTAATCCTTAACTAAATAAATATGTGTTAGCTGCAACTTCAGAGTAGAGGGAGTTACGAGTCACCAGCCCTATACACCGTTAAATTTTAATAGTTTTAATCCCTTGGACAGGTGGTTTAACATACAAAATACTATTCATCAACAAGTTCACAGCATTGTATCTCTCAATATTTCCGGAGAGATGCACATTCGGCTTACTAGTGAGGAACCCGTTAATTACCGACAATACAAATTATCATACGACGAAAAACTGCGTGTTCGTAAAATAGTTAGCGACTTAAAGGTAAGGGAATCTTTGTATGTGAGTCCGACTTTATTGGTAGAAAATATAAATTTCATGTTGTTACGAACATAGCATTTTGGAACTCATATTTTTATGAAATAGATCCTATCTAGATAGGACCTATTTCATAAAAATATGAGTTCCAAAGCAATTTTAAATTTAAGAAAGTGTGTACATATTGGTGCTCGTGACTGTACAACCCGATAGGTGAGCAATCACAACTACTATGTTATGTTCCAAAGGGTTTTAGGCTGAGTTTGTTACGTGTATCATGACTAGTGATGTGCCTGGTGGCAATATTGCCACTACCGGCAGTACCGGCAATATTCCCAATGTTGCCACTGCCGGTAAAATACCAATATTGCCAGCAGCATTGGCAATATTGCCAATGTTGCCTGGTCAAATTGTATTGGTATCATAATTGGTGGCAGCTATTTTTTCCTAACACGAGTTTAGGGAAAACTGCGGTAAAAAGTTTTATCTATTCCTTCGACTTCTGCTTCTGTGGAAAGGAGTTTTTCTACATTTTTAACCGACTTCAAAAAAAGGAGGACGTTCTCAATTCGGTTGTATTTTTTTAATCTTCGTCATTTATGAACCGATTTGAAAAATTCTTCTTTTATCTGAATGGATCTACTTCCCGATTGGTCCCATAGAAATTTCATCAAAATCGGTTCAGCAGTTTGGTTTTGAAATCAAAATAGCTGGAAAAAATATGTCATCCAAGTAAAAGAAATTATGAAAAGAAAAGATAAAGAAATATAAGATAAAGAAATATGAGTTTATCCAGATTGCAATTGTGATAATTAATTAAAAATTTGACCACATAAAACTTATTGTACGTTCACTTTAATTTATATTTTGTTTTGTGACATTATTTTATTTTAATTTTTATAATAATTTGCACGCCGTAAGGTAGACTGTAGCTGATCTCATTAATTTATGTACGAGTACAACATCTTATACCCGTACCTACATTCAAAGCAAATAAAGTACTGATTCTGATTCTGAAAAAGTGCTTGATTTAATCAAATCAAGCACTTTTTCTGAATTTTGTAAAACCTAACATGCGCCAATTTGTCAAGAAATACATAGGTCATTGTATTGCCTGCCTAACACACAAAAAGGTGCCTCGAGCCCCTTTACAGCCAATTGTATCATGGATGAAACCCACTGTACCTTTTGATACAGTACACGCGGATGCACCTGGCCCTCTACCCGAATCGAATGGGTACAAATACTTTATCATAATAATCGACGCTTTCACAAATATTGTTTTTATTTCCTATGTATTTATTTATTCTATTTTATTTTATTTTATGCTGTTCGGGAAACTTACGTTAGTATAAACAATGTTCTTAAACTATACGAATTTGAAGGCCATAAACCATAATAATATAAACAAGAAAGCGCGGAATTAAAACGAGCATTTACTAACGCGGTGTCGATTTTCGGTACGCCGCGATTAATAGTATGTTTGTGTTATTTTTGTGTTTTTGTTACAAATAAATATCTGTAACAAAAACACAAAAATATTGGTTGTGTATAGGTTGTAATTTATTGTCAAAAATTGATTAAATTAAAGAATTAAATATTTATTTAATTCTTTAAATTAATATATTTTATCTCTCAAAGTTAATTTTATTCATAAAATGTTGACCACTTTTCTAACATAATGATGATTTAAAAAAGTACCGTTCGTTTTAGACGGAGCATCTTGATAAACCGTGCGTTTTACCTTATTAAAAAGAAACTCGTGCGTTTTACATTACAATAACGCACAAGTACGTAATGAGATACAATACGATATTGAAATTGGTGAAATAAGAGACCCTTTACGAGCAAATGTGTTATAATTATATTTTACTAGAATTCGTTTATTTTAAAATTTGAATTAAAAATAAATATTAAGTTTGATTGTATTCATTATATTTTTTTAATAGTAATTGGTTTAATTTCCTAAAATATTTTTATCATTTTAAGCATTTCATTTAGACCAAAATTGCTTTTCACACCATTTACTATGGATGAGATAAGGGCAGTAGAAAGATTATGAATATCTTGGGAAATATCACTGAATAAAAATAACTCGCGCAATAAAATAATTTTGTAGTAATCTCAAATACAACGAGGGTCTATTTGACGATGATTCTCAATGGAAAATGTGCAATCAGAAGCTGCCATATAATTACTATACTGTACAGCATAATGTAACATAACATCACACCTGTAATTTTAAAGGGTTAGGCAGAGGTGTACCCACAGGAGCTCGTGGCTAAATAATAACAGCCGCTCGGATCAACCTTCAGGTTCAGCCGCGCTTGCCTTGGTTGGTCTGTGGATGGGTGACCACCCATTACATACAGAGTTTCCTTCGTGCCTCGGAAAGCACGTTAAGCCGTTGGCCCCGGCTGTCATTTGTAGATGTTTGACAGTCGTTACAGTAGTCAGTGGCTCGAAAATCAGTCAACCAGTCTTTACAAAGGGTATCGTATTACCCAGTGGTAACTGGCTTGTGGAGGTCAGATAGGCAGTCGCTCCATGTGAATTCAGCTGAATCCGGAAAAAAAGGGAGGAAAACTGTGGAAGCCGAACCCACAACATAGTTGGGAAAAGGCTAAGCAGATGATGATGAGGCAGAGGTGTACTTAATGGTACAGCCACATTTCACCTGTTTTTAAGTCGCATATAATAGGGGCGAGCCTGCCATCAACCGGGCAAAAATCCAGGTTCCATGGCCGCTACTGAGAAATTCCAAATGGAAACCCATAACACTTGCCCGACCTGGGAATTAAACCCAACACCTTATGGCCGGCAGTAGCTTGGTGATCTAGATCACTCCGATATTTATTTGTTATATGTTATTTTATCAGTGATCCTTTCCATCTGCGGCACGCCGACCTCCCTGGATCGCAGAATCCGGTCCTCCATCTACCCAAATAATTTAAAAACAAAGTCTAGTACTAATTTAAGAGTTACACGATACGATGTAACCAATTTTGGATATAATAAAATTGAAAAGATAAAAATGAAACTATCGTATAATTGGCAGTTTATATTTATTTACACAACAATAATCACATGTGGGATGAATCGTGAAGGAACTTAAATATTGTAATAATTTGAACCTGCTTCATAAGATGGGTAATGCACAATAAAATATGTTTACTAAATTATAGTTTACGTGAAATACAGCAGACAGTCCAGCTAGTGTTTAACTCACGCGTTTATGCTAATCAGGCGCACTGCACTCATGTGGGTTACTACTACACTCATACATGACTTTTCTTCAAGAATGGAACCTGCAGAATCTTGTGATGTTACAACAAGCTCAATCTAACTTTCGATTCAACATTGAAATAACGCAAACATGACATTCCCATGTTCCAGTCAGCGTCACCGTTGTTACGGAATACTGACACAGCTTTTAAACACGATTTGCTGGCTAAGATTTGCTGATCGCGTTTAGTTCCATTGAAGAAAATCACTTAGCAAGAGTGTGTCCGGGTGTCTCCACACATACATCTGTCTGCTGTACTTCACGTTCCTGAGAATACATCTATAAACACGCCTTTGCCCCCGATAGCTATCAATTAAAACAGAACACTCAGTAGCACTCCCGCGCATATCACATGACACACGGCACACATCTACTCGTGCACAATCAACAACAACAATGACATCACTAGTACACTTCCACGTTTGAAATTAGAAACGTCGTAAGGGACATTGATAGTGCTACTGAATTTTAAACTTTTTCGCGATGAGCCGACAGTGTATATCTAACAGCTCACCAATGTCTCTTAGCGCATTTCATAATTTCCATCGTCTTATTTTCATAATTCTGTTAAGAAACAAATGCACGCTGAATGTAGGAAGACAAACAAATAGTGAGATAAACATTTAAACATAGCAGCTTGAAAAATGTTTACGTTTGGTTATCTTATATCTATGGATAAGTCAGCCTCTGTTGAGTATTAGCCTTTTAAAGTACGGGCTTTTTTGAGTAATCGAATGGGTTCTTGTGCGAGTATTTTAGTAAAGCTAAACAAAAAAAAAACAGGTTTAAAAACCACACCTTTTCTTTTTAAACAAGCTCATATTGGAATGAAAATAAGGGGTATCAATCAGAATTGAAGGCAATACAGTTTCGTGTCCGCGCTACGGTTAATAAATACCGTTGAGGAATTCTCTCGTGAGTAGGCGATCCTGGCTGCAGGATCTAGTCATGTAGTATCACCAGAACCAACGGTGTGGTTTGAAATTCAGTTGCAACATTTGACCAATACATACTAACAAGGCAAGTCAAATAAAAGCTTGTAAAAAATGTATATGAATTTCGAGAGTTCTCCTAAAGAAATATTTATTAAATGTTTGTCTTCCTAATTGCTTATTCCCGCAGCCTTATAACACAGTCCAACATGTCACGAAGAATTTAAAACTATATACTAAACTGTACACAATAATAATTACATCTATGTGCAGTAATAAACTCATGTTATACAATTTCAATAATAAATTTTTAGAATATTTCATATAGAGCATTTAGGTAGTGACCACAATTAACGATGAGAATCGGCTTAAGCCGCTCACAAAAAGATTTATACAATAAAACCGAAAAGATGTCGTTTCGGTTCAAACGACGCGACCAAATGTGGTGAAACGTGATCGGCTCAAGTGCACTCCTCGTCGATAAGTGCGGTCACTTCGTTAGGTGACAATTATAATAATTTGACAAGATCAAATACAAAGGAACGTTCAACGTTTGGCAAATATAATATTATTAAGACGGAAGCAAACAATATCTATGGAAAACATCGCGAGCGCGATTATGTATTTCTATATATAATCTAATATATAAAAACTCTCTAGTAGCGCCATCTATAGTCAATAATTATTACTATTCACTTATTTAGTCAGATAAAGTTGCCATTATACTTTAGCGCCATGTCTAAATAAAATTATTAAAGATTAAAATACTTTCGTCTAATGCCCATTTTAACAAACACTATAAAACATCTAAATATAAATGTGCTTTTATGATTTCAACTTTGGACGCAAAGCCAAGCGTACAATAATGTTGACTTATTAAGCGACACCTGTGTTTGAAAAAATGGGCAATAATCTTGCTATAAGTTTTCCGTGATAACAATAATCGGTTGTCAACGAACATAGAAACTTCCATAAAGTACACTGGATTCTACAAAACGCTTCTATTTCTGGATGATAAAAGATCTTGTACAGTCGACCTCGTAATCGCTTAATCATTTTTGACAAAAAGTCCCAGTAAATTTAAACTTCACCTGGGTTTAATCATCATCACGAAAACGACTGGACATTGTCGTTCACGTGCAAGTCGATTTGCACCTCCGGGTGGTAAATCAAACACGAGGTCGACTGTACAAGTTAATGAATTGGATTTTAAAGACTTTGTTGACTATATTTGCACAACTTTGCTGATTATTGCTCATGGATATGCAGCTTGCCTGTCCTACTAACTGACTACACTGCAAACAACCCAACCTTGGGTCAATCCTATCATTCATTGTTATCGTAATAGTCCGGTATTAGCACGGTATGATTGGGAAGCAATTACCCAGACCTTCATAGGTTGTCACGAGGTCTAAGCAAAAGCTTCTGATTTGACTGAAACGTGCTGAACGTTGTAGGTCAATGACTGTACGGTCCAACTGGCACTGGAAACATTCACTAAAGAACATATTGTCTGACGAGATAAAATATTTCAACTAAGAGAAGAGGGAGGGAGAGAGAGATAGATTTCAACATGTTTTATGTGAATGTTTCGCTAGCGGAAACGCACAGTGATACGTGTCTAAAAAAACCTTTTCGTATGGTTTAGCGTCCCGACAAATATGCTTTTGGTGATAACCTCAATGATATTTTCTCAACCCATTGGTGATGTGACATTTAAAAATTACTCCAACATCAATAGGGTATAGTCAGGGAGAATAAAGTTACATCAATTCATCCCTTTGATTTCATTATCACGTATTATCCCCAAAGGCATTATACTTCGAAGTTTTTGTGAAACAGAAGAACAGATTTTATTCCATCCTATCATTCTTCAAGTTGAAATTATAACACGCATTTTTCTCATAAAAACTGTGGCTGCGATAGGTTCACATAGGATGTGATGTTATCTTTCCGACTGTTTTTTGAGCCATGTCTGTCATTTTCTTAACGTAATTTCAAGCTCCTAGCTTCCCACGCTAACACAAGTCCCGTTCTATCACTTAGCACCCTGCTCGAGTTAACTTTTTCTCACATAGTTGACAATGATAACATATGATATGGAATACTATACATTATTCTTCGTTTTTTAAGGAGTTCTGTGTACCCACGGCAGGTGTTTATTCGAGGTGAGGTTGTGCGAGCCGTGCTGGAGCTGGCGTACGGTAGCGCTAGCAGAGGCCGGCGCAGGGCTGGCGCTAGCGGCGCTGCAGCGCGACGAGCTCGTCCAGCTGCGCCTTGTACAGCTGCGTGACGTCCTGCAGGTCCAGGCGCAGCTCCGCCATCTGCTCCTCCTTCTCGCCGTACATCTGCAGCAGCGCGTCGTACTGCTCTTGGACGCTCTGGAACCAGATGGTGGATGCTTGTATTTTGGAGTATTAAAGCCTTGTTTATTTATGGTTGTCAACTGGATTTAACATGGACCAATCACAAAAGGGGACATTACGGAGACGACATATTACCACGAAAACTGTTTTTATTGCTTTGAAAATAAGGCAAGTTGACTTTTTGCCTTATTTTTGCTAGCATAGACTTGACGTGGAAGTCGAAATTCAACGGAAATACTCAATTTAACCACGATAAGACCTTCGAAAGTTAACAGAGATTTCTCGAAAACAACAAGGTTTGGATTTTTGCTCGGCTGATGGCAATAGGCTCGTTCCGTATTACATGTGTTGCATATAAATACTTGATAAGTTCAAAATAACCGGGCTGCACACCTGCGTCTCGTCCAGCGCCGCCTGCAGCCTGGCCAGGTGCTGCGCCATGGCCGTCCTCTCGCTCATCAGCGCGTCTCTCTGCAGCACCAAGGCCCGCAGCTCTCCGTCTCGTCTCGTGAGTTGCGCGAGGGTATCATCCATGCACATGGCGGATGGTGCTGTGGGTGTCGTGCATCCCTCTTCCTGTAACACGTTGAACACCAAAATAAATACCAGGGTACACAAGAGTTTGGTATGCAGGCAAACAATAGAACTCGTTGAACTACACCAGATGCGAGTGTTATGAAGTTTTTTTAACATAAACACAACATTGTTCTCTAGTCTCTTACCCCATTTGTTTATTGTCTTATAAATCAGCTGTGATCATGCAAATGACACATGAATAACTTAGGAACAGTCAGCAACGAAGTCTCACGAGAAATAAGTATGTATACTTACGGACTGCCACAGCGAGGCGGAGAGTGAATCTGAGGCGACAGAATGCGGAGGAGATAAATCGCCGCGGGTCGATACCTGTTCCTGCAAACATATCATTTAACAATAAATATTTTGTACCAAATATATAATTTTATAAAATTTACCTTTAGCTGTTTTCATAGAAAAGTCACATTTGGCGGCATTCCAAAAAATTTACTAGCAACCATTCTACGGTTTTTCGAGAGCGCGGTCGTCAAAGACGGGATAAAAACAACAAGAAGCCAACAAGGCTTAAAGTAGCAATTCTACCTGTAGTATTGCATTCCTCTTCTTCTCAGTGTCGAGCGCGTTCTTCTCGGCGCTCAGCTGATGCTCAACATCGCTCAGTCGCTGCTGCAGCTCGGACACTCCACTCGCATGCTCAGCTCTGAGTGTCTCCAGCTCTTGAGTCTTACTGTCGAGTGGAAGAATGAAGTGTTTGTTTAGTGAAGTTATCAACAAGATAAGATAACTGATTGGATCAGGATGTGGTGAAACATAATATTAAAATCTACTTCTCAACATATTTAGAACAATTTTGTCTCGGCTATTCCGCTAGTTGTGGGCGCTTACGAACCGGACTCGCTCTGTTTTAGTAATTAAGTACTAACATAGGTTAAGTTTTTTTTGTTATTAACACTATAGACCATTGTAGTTTGAGTAAATAAATATTAAATTAAATTATTCAGATATTTATTTATTTATTTTATTTGAAAACTTACAGCTAATACATTCGAGTAGTCAGAAGTAATGCGTAGAAAAAGGCCAATTACAAGTTTCCACTTATATAAACTTATATATAAAATTGACAAAGCGGCATAAACAGCGTGAGAGATAGACATAGAAAAAAAAACCGAAAAGAATAAACAAAGATAAAAAAAAACATTACACAACAAAGTTACACATCAAAGAAAAGGTTCCTTAACATTTTTTTTTAATTTCTGGACACTATTTGTAAATAAATCAAGCTCAACATCCCGGCACACCTGATTGAACATTCGACATGTTCTTAAAATATATGAATTTTGCTTGTAGACAGTTTTCACAATAGGTACATGAAGGAGATGAGGTCTCCGAAGAAACACAGACGGTACACGAAGTCCAATCTTTGCCACCAGTTCAGAGACGTCAGTAGATCCGTTCATTATACTAAATAGGAAAGCGAAATCTGCAATTTTTCTTCGCTCGTGTAGAGGGAGAATATGAAATTTCTTACACCGACTAGTATACAAATACGTACCTGTGTTTCTCAAACTTAAGTCAAACGAGTTAACGTGCAACAATAATGTGTCAACAATATAAACTAAACGAAGTTTTTCAAAAAGAGTAAACAATTCACAGGGAAGATGAGACGTTTTGATTAACACAAAAACTTTTTTAAATCTTGCTCTGTTTTGATGCAGTGTTTTGGAGACGTGGTGTTTTTTCGCACAACAATTTTGCATCCTCTAACCCACACATTTTTAAAGCCACGCTCTTTGGCTTGAGCTTTGGTTCTATTAAGTAGGTGTTTTTTCCCAGTGTCAGGTGGGCGTTGGCTGTTATAGCCCTGCAAGCCCAGATCTCCAGCAGTCAGTTTTTTAAATTTCCTCTAAGCAGCTATAAAATCGTTTTTTAGATAGCTGTTGTGTACAGAGCAAATAATGTTTTTATTTAGGTTGTCATTACGTGTCGGCACCCTTGCTATGTAGTTTATCTGTTCCTTTTGTATATGAAAATCAATTGCTTTACCAATCCTGGCCATTATTTCGAATAGTCTTCATCCTTGGATATTGTCACTCCTTTGATCTCAATATTGTTCATGCGAGAACTTTGTTCATTCTCAGATTGTCGATTCTCAAGCTGGGTAATTCGATCCTGCAAATTGACTATCACTTCTTTGTTTTTCTTCATTGTGTCGATTTCATCTTCCAGAGCGGACACTTTACTTGCTAAAGCTTTTATTTCCTGACGATAAGACTCAAAGGAAGATATCATTTCAGAGACTTCTTGCCGTATGGTTTTTAATTCCGCAAGCTCTGGATAGCTTTTACACTCTATCAGCGCAGGTAATGCTTCCATTTTAGCTGACAGACTTTGAAGCTCAGTCATGATGGTATCCGAGTTCGCTGGTGAAGCCTTCAAACAACCAGTTTGAGGGCTGGCAGCCGCTGCTGGGGTAGCCTTGCAGCTTTGACATTTCCATGTCATGTATATACATAGAATTATTCGAAAACTTTTAGGGTTAAAAGCTGTGTAGGATAATGTAGTCTATACTACATTATCCTACACAGCTTTTAACGCTACCACACTATTGTGGTTATGGACAAAGAATAAAATACGATCGACTTCAGGAAATAAACAGAGGATAGGCAGCACCTGGTTGATTTAATTCTGATAAAATTTTCGAAGTAAGACTTCTGCAGGAAAAGTGGTCGATGGTTATTTCTAGAGACTTGTCAAGATTCCTTGTTACTTTAATCACTCGTAGGGCCACACAAGATTCAAAATAGCTTGGCAAGACCTTGCTTTTTGTCAAATATTGACCATTATTCAAATATTTACTAACTATTACCCGCGTCTTCGCTCGCGTTTTGGTCGGGGATTATCCCAAGAGAACATTTTAAATATACACTACACTACACTCTGGAATAATGTAGATTTGAATTAGTGAAAGAATTTTCGGAATCGGATCAACGGAACAACCAAAGATTACCCCTTACATCCAAACATACAAACTTCATCTCTTTATAATATTAGTATAGATATAAGTACTCACATCGCCAGCTCATACTCCAACCGCTGTATAGCCTTCAAATGCTCCTGATCTTTCAGAGCCAGTCTGTTCACTTCGTCCCTTGTGTCGTGCAGCGCGGCGTCGACCTCGCGCAGTCGCTCCTGCAGAGAGGTCACCTCCTCGCGGGATATGCGCTCGCGTTCTACTGCCGATGTTAGGGAGCGCTCGACTTCCGCTACGGACATACATTTATTTACTGCCTAGCTTTTTCCCAACTATGTGAGGGTCGGTTTCCAGTCTAACCAGATTCCGCTGAATACCAGTATTTTACATGGAGCGACTGCTTATCCGACATCCACAACCCAGTTACATACATGGTAATATGATACCCCTAGGTAAGACTGATCATCAGACTTTCGGGCCACGGGGGAGGCTTATATTAGTATTCATTTACATATTTACAGTTACAGTTGTTCATCAGTCATACACTACACAATATGATAAATATAAAAATTGTTACGCAACGGGTTTTGTTGTGGCCATAATATACAAAAATGGTAGGTTTATTTCGGTAGGTTTTTCCTACATAATACGTTATAGACATTGGATTATATGCACTATCAAAATGCCAAAATAAGCCGCAGTGCGTGCGCGTGCGCATGGTCGCGCTCGAGCGCCGCCCGCTGCAGCTGAGGATCACTCACCGAGCTGCACGGCCCTCTGCCGCAGTGCGTGCGCGTGCGCCTGGTCGCGCTCGAGCGCCGCCCGCTGCAGCTGAGGATCACTCACCGAGCTGCACGGCCCTCTGCCGCAGTGCGTGCGCGTGCGCCTGGTCGCGCTCGAGCGCCGCCCGCTGCAGCTGAGGATCACTCACCGAGCTGCACGGCCCTCTGCCGCAGTGCGTGCGCGTGCGCCTGGTCGCGCTCGAGCGCCGCCCGCTGCAGCTGAGGATCACTCACCGAGCTGCACGGCCCTCTGCCGCAGTGCGTGCGCGTGCGCCTGGTCGCGCTCGAGCGCCGCCCACTGCAGCTGAGGATCACTCACCGAGCTGCACGGCCCTCTGCCGCAGTGCGTGCGCGTGCGCCTGGTCGCGCTCGAGCGCCGCCCGCTGCAGCTGAGGATCACTCACCGAGCTGCACGGCCCTCTGCCGCAGTGCGTGCGCGTGCGCCTGGTCGCGCTCGAGCGCCGCCCGCTGCAGCTGAGGATCACTCACCGAGCTGCACGGCCCTCTGCCGCAGTGCGTGCGCGTGCGCCTGGTCGCGCTCGAGCGCCGCCCGCTGCAGCTGAGGATCACTCACCGAGCTGCACGGCCCTCTGCCGCAGTGCGTGCGCGTGCGCCTGGTCGCGCTCGAGCGCCGCCCGCTGCAGCTGAGGATCACTCACCGAGCTGCACGGCCCTCTGCCGCAGTGCGTGCGCGTGCGCCTGGTCGCGCTCGAGCGCCGCCCGCTGCAGCTGAGGATCACTCACCGAGCTGCACGGCCCTCTGCCGCAGTGCGTGCGCGTGCGCCTGGTCGCGCTCGAGCGCCGCCCGCTGCAGCTGAGGATCACTCACCGAGCTGCACGGCCCTCTGCCGCAGTGCGTGCGCGTGCGCCTGGTCGCGCTCGAGCGCCGCCCGCTGCAGCTGAGGATCACTCACCGAGCTGCACGGCCCTCTGCCGCAGTGCGTGCGCGTGCGCCTGGTCGCGCTCGAGCGCCGCCCGCTGCAGCTGAGGATCACTCACCGAGCTGCACGGCCCTCTGCCGCAGTGCGTGCGCGTGCGCCTGGTCGCGCTCGAGCGCCGCCCGCTGCAGCTGAGGATCACTCACCGAGCTGCACGGCCCTCTGCCGCAGTGCGTGCGCGTGCGCCTGGTCGCGCTCGAGCGCCGCCCGCTGCAGCTGAGGATCACTCACCGAGCTGCACGGCCCTCTGCCGCAGTGCGTGCGCGTGCGCCTGGTCGCGCTCGAGCGCCGCCCGCTGCAGCTGAGGATCACTCACCGAGCTGCACGGCCCTCTGCCGCAGTGCGTGCGCGTGCGCCTGGTCGCGCTCGAGCGCCGCCCGCTGCAGCTGAGGATCACTCACCGAGCTGCACGGCCCTCTGCCGCAGTGCGTGCGCGTGCGCCTGGTCGCGCTCGAGCGCCGCCCGCTGCAGCTGAGGATCACTCACCGAGCTGCACGGCCCTCTGCCGCAGTGCGTGCGCGTGCGCCTGGTCGCGCTCGAGCGCCGCCCGCTGCAGCTGAGGATCACTCACCGAGCTGCACGGCCCTCTGCCGCAGTGCGTGCGCGTGCGCCTGGTCGCGCTCGAGCGCCGCCCGCTGCAGCTGAGGATCACTCACCGAGCTGCACGGCCCTCTGCCGCAGTGCGTGCGCGTGCGCCTGGTCGCGCTCGAGCGCCGCCCGCTGCAGCTGAGGATCACTCACCGAGCTGCACGGCCCTCTGCCGCAGTGCGTGCGCGTGCGCCTGGTCGCGCTCGAGCGCCGCCCGCTGCAGCTGCGCGAGCTGCGCCAGGACGCTGCCCGCGCCGCTGTCGCCGGTCGCGCCGGCGCTCGAGCTGCTCTCTAACGCTGAGCAGGCTTCGTGAGCCTCGTAGAGCTCTCGACGGAGGGCTTCTTCGCGTGCTACCCATTTTTTTTCCTCTGTAATATAAAATAAAGTTCTTAGGCGGGCTTTATCATTGATTATTATGAAATGCACGTTTTTAACCGTTTTATATTAGTATCGAAGAAAAGCTCATCATTCGTAAATATACACAGTAGTCATTGAGTAGTTACTGACCGTTGACCATCTCAACTCTAAGCTGCTGTAGCTCCGCTCTTAGCCTCTGCACCTCCTCATCAGCCCTCCTCTGGTTATCCTGCGCCTGCTCGTGATTGGCGCTCCTTCGGGCCAGGTCAGCACTGGTTCGCTGAAGATCAGTCAGCTCCCGACGAGCCCCTTCTAAGGACGCGCGGCAGCCTTCCAGCTTGTGTGTCGTATCGTCTAGTTGGCTTTTTGTCTGTTGAAATTTGAGGCTACATTAACCCCAAATATCTTAGGCGATGTTTGAAACGTTGCCATCTGATAATTTCCAACAATAACGCGAGTGAAGTAGTCGTGGGCAAAAGCTAGTTCCCTACATTCGTTATAGAGACCACCGATCACCGGGTTCGATTTAAGTTTATATCATCACTAGCTGACCGGCGCAACTTCGTCTGCGTAACATTTTTGATTAATGCTCCTTTTAGTCGCAGCGTGATGTTTTATAGCCTATAAATGGGCTATCCAACTCTAAAAGATTTTTTCAATTCGAACCAGTAGTTCCTGAGATTAGCGCGTTCAACCAACCAAACAAACAGACTCTTTAGCTTTATAATATTAGTACAGATTTGCCTAGCCTAGCCTTTTCCCAAATATGTTGGGACCAGCTTCCAGTCTAACCGGATGGACCGGAGGGACTGCCTATCGGACCTCCACAATCCAGTTAGTGCTGGGTAATATGGAATAAGATTGTAATAGAGGTTAAAGTATGAAATTGCCGTTTTATAGTTATAGATACTTTGAATTGACATTAAACCTTCATGGTGTGAGATATTCGAGTGAAACTTTTTCTACATTATACCTCTGACATTTTTCTTTTAAAAAATGTGCAACATTCGATTTTCGAATTTCAATTGTTTTTTTTTTTATTCAGCTTTGACGGAAAAGATGGATACTTCGTAAATCAGAGTAATTTTTGAATACGAGTTCCGACGCGGAACTAACGCGAGGAATCGGCTCGCAATATCAATGCTGTGTTTGGAGAGGAGACTGCTAATGAACGCACTGTGCGTTTGGGGTTTAAACGCTTTCGTAATGGAAACTTTGACTTGAAGAACGAACCACGTAGAAGACCGCCCACACAGGTGAATAACGCTGAATTGAAGGAGATGGTGGAAGCCGATCCGACTCACACTACCCAGGAATTAGCAGCATGTTTTAACGTTATCTTACCTACAATATTGACTCAATTGCATCAATACCCATAACATGAAAAAAATGGATGCCTCATGATTTGACTGAACTGCAGAAAGAAACGCGAGTTGAAACTCGCGCTGCTTTGTTGAATCGGTACAGAAATGAAGGAATATTGGATCGAATTGTGACATGCGACGAAAAGTGGATTCTTTACGATAACAAACGCCGCAACATTGCCCTAAAGCAAATCTTATCAATATAAAGGTAATGGTAACTGTTTGGTGGTCTTTCTCAGGTCTGGTCAAATAATATCAGCAGATGTTTACTGTGCCGAACTTCGAACAATGATGGCGAAACTGGCAGTGAAACAGCCCCGACTCGTGAATCGATCTTCACCATTATTGCTCCAGGATAACGCAAGACCTCACACTGTACGGGACGCCTTGGTAACTCTGCAGGAGCTGCAGTTAGGAACCATACATCATCCTCCGTACTCGCCAGACCTTGCTCCAACTGACTACCATTTTTTTCGTGATTTGGAAAATTTTCTACGTGATAAAAATTTTCTTCCCAGATGCCAGTACAAAATGCTTTCACACAGTTTGTCGAATCTAGATCCCCGAAGTTCTATCGCAAAGGCATATGCAATGAGGGTAAATATTTTGATGAAATAAATATGTAAATATAAATTAATTAATTAATCTTGAAAGAAAAAACGAGTTTTAATTTTGCAGTATACTTACTTTGGCAATTGCATACTTTAACGCCTAATATATGGGGCTGAAATTCTATGCAGTAAAAAGAACTAGAATTACTTAAATGATATCGTGAAGCGTGTAATGAAGATCGAAGTTTACTTCCAGTGAAGATCCCGACCTAAATTATACAAACAGAAAAATGAATGAGCTGTGTTACCTATAATTTTCTTGTATATTCGACCTCGTAACTGCTTAATCACCCCAAGGTTGAGTGTCACTTGCACGTCATATAACAACAAGGTCTATATGTCTATGCGGCAATTAGAGAGTTTCAACCTTATTGAAGTTTAGTGGAAATAGTTGTAGACAGAGATACAGCAATTTCGTGGTCAACTATACACAATAAAGCATATTCTATTTAAGCCTGATGAGGAGACTGCACACAGACGTGCAGACTTGTTTGAATTCCCTGCTATTCTCCCAACGAGAAATAAAATCTCCACCGACACAAACAAAAACATTGAATTCCGTTTGTTTGGCGCGCATGAGTGTTGCGTTACACAACAGATAAGAAATCTCGCGCCGCGCCGCGATAAGCAAAATATAAAATACATCTAAACACAATGGACATTTTACAATTTTTCACAGTTCTCCTTACAACTGAATAATTTCTGTAATTATCTTTGTATACAATGGCAGAGGCGAAATTAACTTCAATATCACACACAAGGAGGCGATGAATGTCGAAATGTAAATTTAAAAGCATATTTAAAACTAGCTGTGCCCCGTGACCTTCGTCCGCGTGTTTTTTTTTAATATTAGTTCTCAAATTTAACTGGATTACGTTAACAATTTCAAGGATTTTTTTTTTCACGGAACCCTCATCCTTTTTCTAAAATAAAAGTAGCCTCAGTTTCTCCCTATAACATTTATCTGCCAGTAAAAGTCTCGTCAAAATCGGTCCAGCCGTATCGGACATTAGCCGGAACAAACAAACAGACAGACCGACAGTATAAGTAGGTACCGGATAATTATACTTTCACACGCATTCAGTAAAAAGCTGTTATTTTGAAATTACAAACATACACTTTAATTTTTATTTATTTGGAAGTTAGAATAATCATTGTCAAATACTGACTATTGACATAGTCATCACCACCAAACCAAGTCAGGGAAAATGGGATAGGCTTGGCTAGGCTTAGAAGGTCCTAAGGAGAGGTTCCTACTTGCAGCAGCGGACAACGAGGCTGAATTAGCATTGAAATTGGAGGAAACTAAAACTTTATTTCCGTAAATGTTACGCTAGTTTACTCAATCCACAATCATGTTAAAGATTTGGTTTAATTAATAAATACCTCCATCAGTTCAGTCTCAAGTTTCTTATTAGCCGTAGTGAGCCGGTACACTGCTTCAATCTGGCTAACTTCCAGCTCCTCTTTAGCAGCTATGGATCGCTTCAGTCTGTCTAGTTCTGTTGTTTGCTCTGCTATTTTGTCTCTGAAAAATATGATATTATTTAAAATATTTTAACGTGATAAGAATATGCATTTACTAATTTCAATCAAGAGGAAACCTATACCTCTGCTTACACCTTCAAGAACACAAACATCCTGTTATATTTTCCAACCACTATTGCCTCACCGCTTATTTTACCCCACCTATAGCGTGGGCTTTAAACCCTAACAACCTTCAGGGGATTCCAGGAATAATGTTCAATACATCTACCTAGCGTTTGCCCAACTATGTTGGGGTTGGCTTCAACAATGTTTTCTCACCAACTGCATCTCCCATGATTTAAAGGAAACTAGGTTACATTCCTAAAGGTCAAATTTGAGTGTGGTCAACTCGTAAAGCAGAAGAAGAAGTCGCCTCACCTTAAGCCCTTAATGACCTGTTCATTGTCTTTATCCTTCCCCCTCAATTTCTTGATAATATTGGACTGCTGTAACTGCAGTCGCGCCAACTTCTCGCCTTCCTCTTGAAGTTGGGCTATCACTTCGTCCTTCTCTTTGAGAGCATTCTCCAGTTCCGACGAGTTCTTGCGAGCAGATGATTCGGATTTGAAGGTGTCTAGTTGTTTTCGTAACTGGTCCTGCAAGTGGGATACACTTCTGTTTAGGTTTAGTTAAATGTTACTAACAGAATGTGGACCACAGACTGAAAATGATTCAGTTCATTATCAGCTAAGAGTCTGGTTTGTGGTTTTTCCCTACTTTTAGTCATAAAATGATTGTTTGACCAAGTGCATGTCAGTAGTATCCTTGAATAACAAAAACAACCAGAAACAAAGAGCTACAAGGTACAATTGATACCATTGATGCAGTTGACTGTAAGTCAACAAAAGCAACAAAACTAGTATAAGCTGGCCTCTTGTTCTATTGAAACTCTGAACAATGCTAGGCCAGCTCAAAGTCAAGTATTAGCACCTAAATAGGATTGACTTTAAAAGTTTTGTTGGTAAACAAAAATATACTATCTGATTACATGTTTTATGTTTCATTGCAGTAAGATATCAAGATTGTGTGATCCAATATGAATTTAAAAGATTTACTGAATATTGTAAACCTTGAAGCCTTTTTATCAAAGTAATCATTAGTGTAATTTAAATCAAATCTTTTAAAATATCAAAGCATCTTTTAAAATAATCTACAATGTAGGTCAACTTTAACATACAAGTTTGTTTGTTTTTTTTTTTTATAATGCTAGAATTAATAAATATCTATACCTTTTCTCTGATCGCTTGCTGAAATTTCTTCTCCAGTGCTGACATCCTTTGGGTGTAATCTTCTGTGATAGTATTAATATTGTCCCCCTCATGCTTAGAAATCAATGACTCCACCTGAGTCTTCAAATCTGCATTATTCTCTGCCAAATCTGCATTATTCCTGCTCATTTCCAACAGTCTGTTCTCTCTTGCTTCCAGAAGCTCTGCCATTTCACACAGCCTCCGCATCAACCTCTCATTCTCCGAACCTTGGCTCTCATCACTTGTGTTACTCTGTACAGACGCTTCTGATAGCTCCCGATTGTGCCCCCTTATCTTGGTTGCTAAAGACTTCCCTAATACCAAGTCCACTAGATTAGGTGATGTTGTACCATCAAACTTTGACTGTTTAAATGCATACTTAGCAGGGCTGCCCCTGAACCCGTGACCATCCCCATTAGGACTAGGAATTATCTCAATATCTGAAGAGGTTGCTGTTTCTAGATCATCCCCAGATGTGTGGCCTGAAGTCCGGTCTGACCCGATCTTTACTAAATCACTTTTACTGTCAGAACTTATTGGAGATGTTCTTTCTTTAACACTGCCATCTTTCTGTGAAGAACTACTACTAGATTCATTGCATTGCTGCTTTTCAACATTGACAAATGCAGAACTTTCAGATCTCAGCATATCGTTAGAAACATTGACATTGTAAAATGATGATGAGTCACTCAATTTGTCAATGAGAACATCTTCATGTTCCTTCTTCTGTTCTTCCACAGCAATGTCTAAGTTAATACTGTCATTGTCAGCATTAAGGGTCCTATCAGACCAAGAGCCATCGTTTGAGGAGTTCTCACTCATTTGCATTCTCTGTGGCAGAATAGCCTGCTCCAAATGTATGAATTCTTTGTCCATAACCTTTCTCCCAGTATCTGGTTTGACTAGCTTGGGAAAGGGGCTTGCAGACTTATCATCAGTATCCAACACAGTGGGTGCTGTACATTCTGATATGGAATTGTATGAGATAGTGTCTTCATCATCATCAGCCACTAAACTGACACTGTCAGCAGTTTCTGCTTTCTCAGTCTTATCACCAATAGGAGTGGACTTCTTATCACTGAGGTCTCCAGGGGACAGGCAGAGGGAGGATGAGCTACTGTTCTTATCACTAGAGTAACTATCAAATCCAAGGCACTCAATAGAACTAGGACTCACCAGACTGTCGGGTAATATTTCTACAGATTCCGAGTTATGTTTCTGGCCAGTGCTACTACAGTTAGAAATGGAATGAACAGACGCCTCAGAGTCAGGAGTTGTCTTTAAACTCTGAGATAACACTTCTACGGAATCTGAACTATTTCTGCTAGACACAAGAGACAATCTGTGTGACTTTGCTGAATCACGTCTCTCTTCAACCTTTGGGAGTTCATCTTTCAAGGATTTTGTGATTCTGTGATCTAATGCCTCACTATCTGACATTATTAGCTGACTTTTAGAGAATAAGTCATCGTGACTGCCATATTTAGTTTCTGAAATAACATTCATAGACTTAGCTTTCGGTGGTCTCACGATTGTAGGGTCGTCTTCTTTGGGTTGTTCAAAGAAAGAGCCTGCAAATGAGCCCCAGATGCTTTGAGACGTGGATTTTGACGGACTCTCGGTGACGACGGGCTGGTCTTTGATTGGAGTATTCTGTTCACTCTCCGCGCTGACTGTCAGCCCCCAGGAGGAAAAGAAATCAGAGTTGTCATTGACTGATGTATTGCTGTGGCCGGGCGACGACTTGGCGCTGGTCTGCGGGATCGCCTCCTCCTCCGGCTCCTCTCCGCTCTCGTCCTGGATGTCCAACGCTTTGTCTATAGTCTTCTGTGCCTCCTTCAGCGCGTTTTTAGCGAGGCTCGTGATGCCTGACGTGTCGAACCAATTCATTTTGTCGGCGCATTAGACACAATACAGCACGAACCACAGCTCAATCAAAACACTCAATAATGTATAACTTTTAAAGTTGCCTGAATAACGTGTTTGTTATGAGATTATCCATAGAAATATACTTCAACTTATCACAACAAACCAGATGACGTTTCCATTTTGTTTATGTATTTTTCGAAAGAATTTTGCAATTGTCAAAGTATTTCACTTCACAGGTCTGTTAAACGTGTGTTAGAATTTACTATGTGAACTATTAGGAAATTTAACTAAAATTTTCAGATAGGACAAGTGCCACGAAAAGTTTATGAGCGACTGATTTGACGTTTGATAATCATATAAAGGACCGTCGCTTGACTTTAGTGGTCATGTAGATACTGGTTCGATTTTTCACCTGTTTTTCCATAGCTCCAGTGGCGCAATTGGTTAGCGCACGGTACTTATAAGACAGTGCTTCGTGTGAGTAATGCCGGGGTTGTGAGTTCGAGCCTCACCTGGAGCAATATTTTTTGTTGCAAATTTTGTTGAATACTGAACAACAGTATTCTATATTTTCGAG
This sequence comes from Standfussiana lucernea, assembly GCA_964057025.1. Taxonomy (NCBI): domain Eukaryota; kingdom Metazoa; phylum Arthropoda; class Insecta; order Lepidoptera; family Noctuidae; genus Standfussiana; species Standfussiana lucernea. The sequence goes on along the minus strand of OZ059799.1, from coordinate 1,050,336 downwards.
AAAATGCTGTAATTTATCAGAATATGTGATTTTAATTTCAAAGAATGATATTGTAAAGGGTATGTTCTGTCCAGACAGCTATAGTATATTGGTGGCAATTGATGACTGTTTTTGTTTATTGCATAGATATATGACGATACAGACGAGGTATGTAAGCTCGTTTTGGTGGGGGCTCGGGCTTATTTATTCGCTCTTTTTGTAATCCTTCTTTGGAGATTTATGAAGCCTCTTTTCGATTAGATCATTTCATGGAAGCTGCTACTTACTGCTACGGTGAGTCGAACTTATTTTTTCAGTTTGTTTTGCCGGATCGACGCAACTTAGTAAACTAAAGAGTGCCTAAAAATTATTTTGTAATCATAGAACAGTATAAGCATGTTTGAGCTTATTTTATTTCTCATCATCACGCCGGCGCCGGCACGTCCATACCTTAGGCGCTGTTCCCACATAAGTCACGAGTTACTGGCTTCTTTTGGGTTAGCTTTTACCATCGTCGACTTCGTCTCTGTTCTTAGGACAAGATTGAGGTCAAGAGTAGGTAGTAAAAAAATTAAGCAACAGACACGTGATCTGACAAGTGATGTGATTGTATGGATAACTGCCCATTCGTGTGAAGGTACTTTAAAATCTTCCTTACGTACTTGCTTGCCTTACCTACTTAATATTGTACCCAAAAGAGGTATGATATTTATTTGAATTCGGTATGATGTAAGTACATTATTTACAAACTACAAATAGATATCAAATAATAATAAAATATGTACAAGTATCAAAATGGGGAAAGAATTACAGGGCGTCAAAAAAATTCGTCCACATCGTTGTCAATAGGAAAAGTGGCCAGAAGGCTGGCAGCATTGCCAAGTTGGATGGCAATGCTGATTCTTTGGCCAAAAAAAAAGCCAGCCTTCTGATCACGTGAAGAGTCGACCAACGGCTTGGTCGAGCGCTTTATTACACAAAAAATACATAAATAAAAGTAAATATATATTCAATATAATTTATTGATTATCTTAAAATAATTATATACAATACAATAAAACTATCGGGCTTTCAACATTATACAGTCAGGTATTCCACATTCCAATTTAAAAAAAAAAACAAAAATTGTTCAAAAGGTTTTTTTAACAAATTAGAATCAAATTCTGAAATAAATTCGAAGGAAATAATAATATTTTTAAATGCTTATTTATAAAATTATAGAGCCTGGAAATCAGCGTACCTTTATTTTTACCCTACAAAGGGTAATCCAAGATTACAAGAAAACAGATAGAAATCACTTGCACAGCACTGTTATCGATATCGCTGCTATATATATTAATCTAAGCAATATTAGTTTTAGGGCTTTTGATAAACTCATATTTTACTTATAAATGCCGTTTGTGTGCAATTTGAAAACCTAGCATATGCAATGCATATATTGAAACATATTACATACAAAAACCCAATAATGAATGATAGGGATTTAATACATCGTAAAAATAAGTTATCAAATTTTTTTTTCGTATGTTTCGAATCACAGAGTAGTAGATAGATGAAGTGTTCGCATTTCTACGAATTCCAGGTTATTAAACTACCCTTGGAAAATATGATTGCATCATTACCCCGCATCTTCACCAAAGCGATTGGTCGCGTGAATACGCTTGCGTCGCGTTCATATGTGACAATTGTTAGGAAAACGGGAAGACGTCAACGGTCGGCAGGACCAAGCGTTTGCGACGTATGCGATGCGGCTACACTGTTACTGAACTTAAAACGATGAGAAAAGTAATCACGTAAAAATATAAATATATAGGTGAACATCAAGATCAAATGACAAGCAACTGACTACAATCATGTCATTATACCTTCGTACTCCATATTTATTTTAATTGGAAAAGAATTAATACGTGTCTCACAAATTCCAAATGCAGAAATGGAAATTATCAACCAGGTAAGTTTGACCAAAAAAAATTCTGGACGTGGCGAAACAGGTCACCAGATATAATATTATAATATGTTATTTGACAAGTGCATCTTAATTAATTTGCTTGGACAGAAATATTGACTTGACTACAAATAAATAACGTACAAACAAGGAACTCCAAATATACTAGTAATAAAATGAAAACTACATCACATAATCTTTTAAACTATAAATACTAAAGGCCTGTACACACAACTACTTAAGCTTAAAACCCGTGGATGCCTTAAACCCAAACACGTTGGTAATTTTAGGGTCAGTATGTAGCTGCAGATTGTAAGAAGTAATTATTTCAAACTTAGGCACACTTGTACCAGGAATCATTAAATAATTTTTAATTTAATTTATTTATTTAACTCGAACACAAATGATTCATATTGTTGTTAGTAACAAATAAGTTTAGCGCGAAGTGTTTAAAACGTTCCGTCTCTCTCGTTTTCAAATGATTAGTTTAGCACTTAACACGTCTTAATATTTGTGGTACAAGTTGGCATTATAGTTTATACAATTTAAAATGTTCACTGAATACCAACACAATATGGAGGAATAATAGGTATACAATATGGAGAGAAATATTGGAATAGTGAAAGCTAAAAAACGGCAAAAGTGCAAATAAATCTCTTAGAACACGAAAATTCGAATCATTTAACAGTAAACAATTCGGTTCAAGATGTGAAGGTCGAATAGAAAGGAAACTAGAAGTTCGTTGACACAAAAGCTGCGCAACTGACTGAACTTGCAGCTGTTATATTTACTTTCGACCAACATTTTTATAAACAAACATCGCATGAACTAGGCTCAACTTCATCAACTTTAAAATTGTAATAGTCACTGTATACAGGCCTATTTAAAGTTTCTACACGACTCCCGTGTTCCCAGCAGTGGGCGGGGCAGGCTGTGTGAACATGAACGTGGTCGCGTTCTGTAGCAGCTGCTTCTTCACGAACTCCGTGGTGGCAGACTTGAGGTTCTCCTTCGCACCGAACTTGCATTTGATGTAGCCGTACAGGTTGGCGCCCGTCAGGGTGAGTGCGATGAGGACTAGCAGCTGGAAAAAGACATGTTGTTTATGAATAAATTCTGTCCATCACTGGACAGGACATTGGCATTAGGGTTCCTGTTTTTATTGTATCTGATTCTGATTCTTAAACAAAAAGCTGAATACCAGTATTTTACATGGAGCGACTGCCTATCTGACCTCCACAACCCAGTTACGACTGGGTAATACGATACCCCTTCCTAAGATTGGTTGTCATGATTTTCGGGCCAGAGACTTCTTGTAACGGCTGTCAAAGATCTACAAAAGATAGCTGAGACCAATGGCTTAGCGTTCTTTACGAGGCACGGAGGAACTCGGTATGTAATAGATGTTCCACCCATCCACGGAGTGATCTAGGCAAGCGCGGCTTAACTTTGAAGATCGACCCATGTGGCTGTTATTATTTTGCTACAAACAGATTATAAAATAGTGATTGCATTTGAAAAGTACTAGCACCATCGTAGATTTCGGCAAAATGATAGCACTAAACTATTCACACCAGTTGTTCAATTAAATTAATAGGTAAATCGTGTCTTTTGTTCCTTATCTGATAAAATACTTTTTATGGCACTGCTAACTAACTATCTACATATATATTAACTATGATTTTTACCTGGGCTAACTCACAGCTTAGCTAAACTAGCTGGAGAAAATTTTGCAGAGTATTGGTCAAACATGATGAAATATTTTGTCTCTTAACAACTTACCATCCATTTGAACTTAAGTCCAAATAAACAGAAGATGAAGAATGTTGACCAGATGGCGGGGCACAGGATGAGTCCCATCCAGAACAGGCGGCTCTCGTTCTGGTTCACACGGTTCTGGAAACAGTACAATGATTTGTTACTACACAATCCCTTGCTGCACAGTGCTCAATATGGTCAGCATTTCCTGAATTTACAGGATCTTTTTAGACATTTGATGATTTTTTTACAAGTTTGTGTTAACTATATTAAAGTAAAGGTGTAAAAGCAACCATAACACTCACATTTACCTGTTTAGTCTCAAACACCCAGTGTGACTTGCCATCATCATCCACATAGTTCCACCATCGCAGACCAACCAAAAGACGACCTGGAAAAGTTTTCATAAAAAATCTCACAATGCATACAATACTTTTTATATTTAATGTCGACATTAGTTATCTACTAATTAAAATACAATCTGAACTTTGGTTAACTAACAACTACCAGGAAGTGGATTCTACAAATTTTCGTTTTTAGGATATAAAGTACCTCTACCTACTGGCATTTTGACAATTTACACAGAAATTACCAATACCATCACATTATTGCTTCATTTCTTAATACTCTGCGACAAGCAAGAATGCAAAAAAATGCAAGAAAATCGAAGGCTATCATTTTGATTGATAGGCTTTCTGCAGCCTATACATGCCTACCTATGTCAGCATTAACATCCTTCATTAAAGATCTCAAAACAGTTTACAGTACAAACCACTAATATTCTTGACAGTCCAGAAGTCAGCAGACAGCAGCAGGATGACAAGCACAAAGCTGGCAATGAAGGAGTCGGAGAACCATCCGCAGAGCATGTATACGACGATGGCCGAGCACCGGAATACTAGGTGGAAGAACACTATGTATGGGTGCCTGGAAATTGATTGACGCATGTTTTAGTGGAATCTTCCTAGTTTTGCGGGTAAGTATGCAATAACAATAGAAATAGAAAAATATTTATTATCCAGGTAAAATACACTGCTTATACACCAGTTTTACACAAGTTGAGATTTCGGTATTTCAATAGCAACTATAATGCTATAATTATATAAGTTAAAATAATTAGTGTAGGTACCTATAGTTAATTAGTATAATTTCTTACTATCAATGAGAATTTAGTTTTTAACACTTAAGTCCTGGAATCAGTGTTTTAGTCAATGTAAACAGAGAGCCATGTTAAAATGGTTATTTTTATGGGTATAATGAAATAAGGACTATGAGTATTTTTATGGGATTTTAATAAAAAAGACATGAAAAAATAAAAATTAATCACGAGTACGACCTCCCCTTGCAGCGACTACGACATGTAATCGTCTTGGCATGCTTTCCTCCAGGCTTTTAATGGTCTTCTTCTTCTTCTTTGCGTGTCGATGAACTCAAATAATACCCGACCAGTATGTGGCCACCTGCACAGCTCTTTCGTTAACTTCGTTTAAATCCTGGAAGGTGCAGGTGGCTGTGCAGGATGGGCAAAAGAGGAGTTGGGGCATATCCTGCAGAGGGGCTAAACACTGGCATCGTACTTGGGACGAGTCGATGATACTCCATTTGGCCAGATTATTTCTACAGCGGCCAAACTCAAACTCAAACCCAAAGGCTTTTAATGGTGTCCTGTGGAATGTGTTCCGACTCAGCCAAGATCACACGTTTAAGCTCCCTGATGCTTTGTGGAAGTGGTTGGACAGATCATACTCGCTTTTTTAGGAGGTCCCAGACGTGCTCAATGGGGTAAAGGTCGGGACTCCCCGCTGGCCGATCCAAACGACGAAAAACGACCTCTTGTATATAAGCATCTAAGTCGCCAGACCGGTGGGCCCGAGCAATATCGTCAATGTAAATAGCATATTTACCAATTACAATTACAATTATTGCCATCTTTATCAGTACGGGTTGTGCATGTTGCAAAAGGACTTCTGTTATGTACCTTGCGCATTTAGTGAGCCATTTTCAATGAATTAGCAGTTAGTAATTAAAGGATTATTATTTTTAAAACCAAAAGTTTCGAATTTGGAACTAACCTTTTTTTCATACCCAGGCTCTTTATTAAGTGCCAGTAACAGTTTGGCTATTAAAACCTCTTTAGAACTAAGTGATTACCAGTTATGTAGAAAAATCTAAAACACCCGTTTTTTTGGAAAGGAGTTTATTATAATTATAGCAATTCAAATAGTAGGAGAGTATTTATTGTTTACTTGCAAGGAATTATTTCCATAATAATTTGAAAATATTCTCTGAAAGCATGGTACAGGGTACTATTGTTTTTTGAAATTATAAGTCACCCATTAAAATATATTACACGTCATATCTAATACACTGCAAGAAGATAACATGTTGGAATTTATTGAAAACCGCTGGTATAGCGAAGTGAGACTTACACAAACTGTTTGGTAGCGTTATCCTCTTCTCCGAAAGCGAGGGTGTCGTCGTCGAGCAGCGGCACCTGCGGCACACCTGGCTGTAAGTAGCGCGGTAACAACACTACATCAGCTCAAGCCGTGCAAAGCAAACCAACATCGCTATCCATTCAGTATCGGGCTTCAAATTAACGTCTCTCTACATAATTACTCGCAAATCAAAACAGCTAAGGACTATATATCAGTAACGGGCTCATACAGGCTATGATTTAATTATAATGTCGATGATAATGATCTTCTAAATTAGGGGAATGTTATGAAAACTAAAATCAATCGCTGCTTTCAAACATGAAGAAATTTAGTTAAAATTTGATATTCAAAGCACTTACCGTCGCCGAGTTCATTCCTGGATTATTCATATTAGTTAATTTACTAACTACTACACTTTACGCTACAAATAATATGTATTTTTTAATTAAATAAAATGGAATCAACACACTCGTCAATTCGTCATCGATCACTATTGTGATCACTATTTTCACAACAAGTTTTTTTATGTGTAACTCTGAAGCATTAGCTGGTGTGCTCACATGCGACAGCTAGATTATCTTTTTATTTGCTAGAAAGACAAACCTACTCATAGCATGCTTCACTACTAGCAAGTTTTCGAATATTAACTGGAATGCTTTTGACACTGACGGAATTGGTTGAGCCAGACAGCGATGACATGTCAAATTAGGGTTCCCTGGTGCATTCGTATTTTAAATGGTTTCATATGGTTCCGGTGGTTCGATAAGTTAACTCATATTTCAAAATCTAAAGTCTACAATGAATAATGCTGTGAAGCTGGAGACGTTGTCCTATTACAAAAAAGATTACGTGTTACATGGATATCATAACTTTTTTGCCATTGTTGTTCGTACGAACTTGTGCTCAAATCATAATTAAATATCGTTTGTGTTGAATAGGTGATGTTATGCATGTCCCACATTTATTGTGCGAACCGTCAATCTGTGGAATTTACTGCTGCCTTTTCTTTTCCCTGATCATTATAATCTGGACCTATTCAAAAGTATTCAAGGTTCGAGTGAATCTGTTTCTTCTAGACAAGCGTGCTCCACCCTAGGGCGCATCGCTTCCTCAGTCGCCTCTTCAGTATTTAAAAAAAAATACAAAACATGTTCAGTTCGGTCAGAAATGTTGAAGTAAGGACCAATTTTTAAATTGACTTATTATCTAGTTTACATTTTAAATTAAAACAAATCAAAAGGTTGATGCTTGTAAATTCATACATTGTTTTAATTTAAACATTTTCAGGACAGCCTATTATTAGATATTTAATATATTGTTTTAAACAAAACTGATTATACTTTCTTGTCCCGAAAATAGTAATCGTAGAAATAAATCAATGAATCTAGTAATTCCAGTGTTGAACGACTAGTGACTCAGAAAAAATATTATGCCTAAAGTCGGTTCGGTGTTGGAAATTAATTTCTTTTATTAATTAAAAGATTTTCCTAGGTTTTCAGTTATTAATTGGTTGTTTTGTACTTAGACACCTACAAAGAATAGTTTTTCAGCGTTACAAATCTGATATCTGAAACTTGTTTCTAAACGAAGGTTGCGCATATCGCAAACACCCGTTCTAACTTCACTTGATTAAAAAAAAATACACCTGTCAAAATTTTGCAGCAGGGCACATGCAAAGGCTGTTTACAATTTCGCAACATACTTGTGTTTGTCGATACAGTGTTATTTTTTAGCTTAAAGTTATCTAATTGTTGTGTGTCGTACGATGTCTTCCGCCGGTGCGGTGGTCGGTTCCCGCGTGTGGTCGTGAGTCTCTGTTTTAGTGCGTGACAGGTGTGAATTTTGCGTAACGGAGTCGCGATGGGCGCAAAGGCGAGTACCGCGAATGGGGGGCAGAGTCCGCGCACGAGGACATTCTCCACGAGCTCCAGCTCAGAGGTGGTGTCGGGCGGCGCGGGATTCAGCCTGCTGAGAGCGATACCGGGGATACAAGTGACAAACGACCGCCAGCGCGCCAGGTCTCTGTCTTCTGTGCCGGACCTGCATGCGTCTCACGAGGCGATCGCGATCCCGCCTAACTCTGCGAGCTACGAAGCGTCGGCGGCCGCCAGCCCCGACACGGACTCCAGCTCCAATGAGGAGGCGGGACCGGTGCCAGGCACGTCGCTGGCACTGGGCCGGGTGTACGCGGCGCACTCGCTGCCTTCACACATCTGGTCTATAAACGGTGAGTACTCTCAACACATATTTTCCACTCAATGTGTACTCAGTCAGTCTTATCTACTGTTAGGTAATCATCAGTGTTTTTATTTTGCAAGATAATGACTGCTTTACACAAAAACAATGGTGTTGAACACAATAATTATAAGTTGGTTGTTTTATGTGGACAAGTAGGTGTAGCATGCAAAATGCTTGTATTGAATACATTGTGTGAGATATGGCAGCATATGTAATGTTTCAAATTGAACTGTTCTGAGGCAGTCAAGTGGCACATTTGTGAGATAAATGATATGTTTTCATGAGTAGAATATTGTTTGATCAGCTTATTAACAAGTTCTCTGTAATAGATAAGGTCTATTTCTGGCTACAATTTGTTCTGTGTATAATTGAAATGTTTAGAAGTAAGGAGAATGTGAATAATTCTATTTGACACACATTATCTTTCTTGAAATACCTTCTATTATTTATAATTCTTAGTCCTATTTGGTTTTTGCTATTCCTTACTAAATATTGGATATTATATAATTTGATTCCTATTAGAAAGCTATTAGAACTTTATCATAAACAGGACATAATTTTTCATGATATACTTTCTTTTTTTATTTGCTGGATGCATATAATATGTGAGTATTTTTGGTATCGATACAATTTTTATCTTACTACACTTATATACTATTATGAAAGAAAATTGGCACGAAGATAGATTATAGTCTGGATCTAACTTTTATCCCAGAGGTATGGTACAATCCCGTGGACAATTCTCAAACTACATGCGGACAAAGACATAAGCTAGTAATTCATATTTTTTACAGCTATGGTCATCTATCATTGAGAGAATAGTAATTCATCTTCTGACTAAACTTTATTCTCTAATATAATTGACATTCAACAGAATGTAAGGTCAAATAAAACAATCCTCGTACTAGAAGGATGAAATCATGAATTGAAGTGACAACTGCATGGAATCAAATTATTCAGGCATATTATTCTAAAGTATGACATTTTGTGAAGAAACACAATCTGAGATATCTTTAACTATATAATGGGGTAGACTGTAAAAACCAGTAATATTTTAAATAATGTAAATATTTTCTTCTAGATTGGTGAAAAACAATTGTGGTGTAATAGTTTAGCTAGCTAAATGAAATGCCTTTTGAAACATTAAATAATGGTAAAAAAGGAAAGAAACCAGGTGGCATTCTGTAGTTTCTGCCTACCCTCATGGGCAAAAATGAAAAAGGCGTGAGTTTATGTACGTATTGTTAAAAATAACTTGGTCTTACTCATTACCTATTAACATTGACCTTGGAATTTATAAGCAAAAATAATGTGTTGTGAATAAGTAATGTAGTATCTTTTTAATGGGCCCTACAGACTCACGCCGATAACACCCGAGAAGCGTGAATGTAGTTGGTTTCTCGCCATCTCATTCTCATTGAGAACAAGTCTTGGCGAGCCTTCTTCCGTGAGTCTGTAGGGCATATAAGAATTATTACCTAATGGTCTTGAATAGAATATTTAACCAGTGGAGTCATTTTCTATGTAATTACATATATTTTGTTTGTCAACGGTTCCTACGTACAAAGCAACATGTAATTATGAAACTGTTTAATTATTGGTAATTAATATTTATTTTCAAACTAGTAATTAAAATAACCCTGCTTCTGGCGCAGTCGGGTAATAACTTACACACTTAACTTCTTAACTATTATACAAAGTATTTATTTGTTTTTTTTATATGTGTTTTTTTTGTCTATCACTTGAATTCAGTTTCAGTTCAGTTGAATAATTCTTCTTTTCTCTGTATTGTTCCCTCAATGCTGAGGATTGTGACCACTTATAATGAATCTCCGAGTTATGCAGTCTTATGCAGTGTGGACCATTTGAATTGATTAGGTACTCTTCAAAATATTTTAGGTATTTAAATGAATCCATCTATGAGAATTAATCTGATTTAAAATCCCTTATCATTGGCCTCTAAAAACCTCTTAGAAATAAAAGAGTGAGTGCTGACTTGCATTTATTTTCTGATTTCAATATTCACGAGTCATTTAGCTAAATCATAACAAATGATGCAGACTCAAAATCTTTTATGTCATTATTGTTGATCAATCTTGTTTATTCAGTTTATCTGAAGAGATAAATGTCAATCCCATTTAGTAATAGCTCTAATCAAATAAGGATAATATTTACTTACAAAGGTAGTACTGGCATTTGTAGGTGAAATTGTACATAATACAACCCATTTTTGCTACGTTTATCCTTATACTCCTTGGCTTATTTAATTTTCGCAAAAAGCTCTTTTGGTATGATATTCTGAACGGAGCTGGGGCGGAAGTTTGGGTTCAGGATTGCGATTTCAATGCAACATATTCGATAAACATACACGCGGGGGTATCTTGGCGTCATATCGCAAGATATTTCTGGCATGTTTGGCGCAAAACTATTCAAATAGTTTATTCACCTCAGCTATATGAACAGTGCTACAGACAGTACCATCACTTGTCATGTTATTGAGCTATTACCGCGCTATTTCTGCCTACCCCACAGTGACAGCAACATCACTATTAACTCCCGTGCGTCTACGCGTCTGGGAGCGACTTTCTCGTACTATAATAAATCGCGGCCGCTTTTCCGGGTTGGGGCGCACGCGCTTTCGTCGTTCAGTCGCGTTCGGACTACCGCAGCGTTCACATCACCACTATGTACAGACGTCGCTACCGCACCACCCTGGGCCTCGGGCTTGGATCCTCCTTCTCATCATCGTTCTCCACGACCTTGTCGTTCAGGACTACCACCACCACCACCAGCACGTCAGCCACCGACACGGTCCGGTCGGATGCTCGTGCGACTGCCGCTAAACTCAAATCGAAGTATGAAAACGCCGGCACAGCGCAAGGTGCGTGTGTTACTAACGTGTGTGCCACTAACACCCATTCTGTAGTGAATCCGGAAAACTAAAAGAAAATTTTCGTGTTTATTTTCCCCTCATATACGTATAGGGAGAGTAATGGCTGGCCGTAGCCTCTTTGTTAGTTTTCCTTATGTGAGGGATGTTCGTTGTGATGGCCCATTTCAACTATATTTGTTTCCCTGCCCTTTATTGTAATGGTTTTCCTGTTTGATAACATGGATTTTCCCTACTAAAGCAAAATTTTCATGATCCAGATAAAAATGTGATAACTTTGGTTAGCTTTTAATATTAACGTTTTATCAGGGCTACTGAACTGCTTCAACTAATATTGTGTCGGGATTTTTGTACATTTATTAGCCTTTGTTTAGTTAGATTTCAATTGTTTTATGAAAGATAACTTAAATGAAACAAACTCCTCCATCATCTAACAGCTAGCTCCTCGATGTTTAGTTAATAAATCATACAGCTGTAACATGTCCTATAAATAGTGGAGTCGCTCGAATTCTGTGACAAGTACGCTTTGACATAATTGTGTCGGATAGTGAGGAGGGAACATTGAGAACAGAGAGCTACTTGATCTGACAACCACTAGACTAGACGACCTAGAGCTTTCGAGCTAGCCACGAAAAATTGTCGATGAAAACAGAAATGAAAATCTTTCTGGGTTATCCGTAAAAGCTGACCGAGCGTACTGTTTTTGACACTTATTATCAAAGCAAAAAAGTTAGGTTTAGTGTGATGCTGAAAACTTATTTGTGGTATTTGTATTAGATACATTCGATTTTATGAAGCTGAAACATACAAGCTTTCTACAATAGGATACTATTCTAATAGGCCGTGACTAATTTCATAACGCAAAAACACGCCCTTAAAGTAAATTAACTGCTAGAAACATCTCCCTAAAGGACTATTTAGTTTTTTGTTAAACAACCTTGTCTTTTTTTTAAACGCAACAGTAGCCTCTGTCTGCCTTTTGAGGTAGTCAAGTTACGAATGAACACAGGCAAAGTGTACCTTTGACTAAATATTTTTATTCTACTTTCTATGAGCTGTAATTTAAGCGTGTTTTACCTTTTTTGCATAATGAAGTTCTAGGAGCGAGCGCTTGCCCGCGTGCCATAAGGCTTAATGTGATATAAACTATCGTGTTTTACATATATCATTACATAAGTTGTCATTACATATTGTCATTACATAAGTTTTATGTGAAGTTTTCCAGCAGTACTTGTAGGAAATTAGGTGCACAATTGTTTTGGTTTCGTTAGTAAAATTGTGAGAAAACTAACGGATCAGTTCATTCAAACATAAACCTTAATGTCTTTTAATGTTTAAAATATTCATGAGCGTTCGCAAACAACAAGAGATTTACGCGACAACCTCTGATACAGATCATTTGAATAAATAAATAAATAAATATCGCTGGACATTACACACAGCGCCATCTTGTGCCACACTAAGCAACGAGGCTTGTGTCGTGGACACTAGATAGTTGATATACTACATAGATACTTTTTGTTTGTAAATACATACTTATTATACATATATACATCCATGACTCGGTAACAAATGAAGTGAATAATTATGTCTGCCATTAAAATATGTATAGCCAGCCCAACCATAGTCGGGCTGAATGTAAACACGCTGTAGATGACAGACGCCCAGACTTTAAATAAGTCTGACATTTGACTAGCGCCTGATCCCGATTTGTCGTAAAAGCTAAATCAAATAGCGCGTCACTCCGCTAATATATTAATTTTAATTTTTACGACTAGAGATGTAGCCGCACTTGTGAACAGCTAGATGACGGATATATATTATGTATATTTCTTTAACTATCTACTGCCTTAAAGGACTTTTAGGTTACCGTGTTATCATAACAATGTTTTTGCACCATCATGACTATTGATTATCGGCTTTTGCGTCTTACTCTTGTTTAGTTGTTAATTTTATATTGATCTTGTTTTCCACACTGTTCTCAAACTTAGACAGTGTATCTGGTGTTTGTTATCCCGAGCGAGTTCCAGGGATCAGCTGTGGGTACTAGGTTATTGTGGAAGCCTAACAACCTGTCACTATAAATTACCACTGCCATTTATTTTAAACGTCACTGCAACGAGCTTTGCTTTGCATCTGGCTACGTTGTGGAAACCGCTTGAGAGCACTATACCGGATTACAAAACAATGAAAACAAAAACTTTCCCACAGAAACATTTTTTCCGAATAATAAGGTAAAGTGTGTGTTTACAAAGCTTTGAACGTGTGCGTAACATTCACAAACAACGTAATCGCTTGCCGCCACAATTCTCGTATCTGTATCCGCGCCTCGGTTCATATCCGCATATCCGCAGGGTCGCTTCCCTAGTGGAAATGTAGCAGTTTACCCAAGGAAGTTGCCTCAATAATGTTCTATTTATTATCCTATCCGCTATCGCAATGTTTACGCGACACCAATTCTCTTAGGAAATGACGCACTTTACAAATATTTAAATATTCGAGAAGAAGAAAATAATAATAGTAGGAATGAAAACTCTGATAGAAAAAGCAAGCTGCCAATCAATCAGCTCTTGGCCCTAAGTTGTAGTACCTACAGTAGTCAGATTAACGAAATTGGAACATGGACCTCATCGTGAACCTAGTTTCAGAAGGAAAACTGGCAAACTACTGGCACTGTTGGTGGACCACTTCACCTTTAATTATCCACAAAAAGTTGTTCCACAGTTCAGACTTAAGAGTCAGATTCCAAAGCCTATACAAATTAGCAGTACTACTTGTTTAAATTCAAGACTTTCTGAGAATCGTATCTCCAAAGACCAACACGTTTTATTTTAACATTCTAAACTAAGTTTACCAAATTCTAGAGTAATCACCAGAGAACCTAGAGAAGTAAAGATCGCAATAGGTAGAGTATATTTAATTTAATTTAAGTAAGTAACATGTGGATACCTCCATCTAAAATCCCGGAGTATTTTTAAGTTCCGTAATAAAACTATTAAATTAGAGGGAGATAATATCTACATGTCACTTCCTTGATGTTAAGGTCACACTAAACACACACAGACAGCTAAAGAAATCGGTCATACTCTCTTCTAAATGCTTTACTTAACAGTCTTTACTCCAGTCTCCCACAACACCAATGCAAGTCATAAACGTGTACAGCAGATAAATGGAGGCTATAACTTCAGAAGCTGTTCATGCATCACTGCAGCACATAAACCTCACATGTAATGTTATCCACGTGGCTGCACCTGCGACGTCAGTCAACTACGAGCTTTCCAAGTTTGTTTGTGCTGTGGAGGGTAATGCCAGCGTTTGGTGGTACGTCGTTTATACTGCTGCACGTAAATCCTCACTTAACATGACGTCTCTGTTTCTTCAAAGGGTTTAGAAAAGTTGTACTAATAGAAAACCCACATTTCGCCAGTTACGTTTAAGTCACAGGTGCTCTCTGTTCTCATGCCCGGGCACAAATCCAAACTCATGGGTTATCCGACCTGGGAATTAAACACAGGACTTGTAACTAGAAAATAATAGCAGATCATCCACATAGACGAAGAAGAAAAAATATACAATATTATAGAGGATAACCCATAAAGTACATACCTAAGCAAAGTTAATACAATTTAATGGGACCACCGCGCGAGCTTCCTCTACCAAATGAATAAAGAATCGCTTATCGGAGTAATCACGGAGAAATCTGTGAACATACATTTAAAAAAGATGCTGGATACATAACCTCCTCCTTTTTTAGAATTCGGTTAAAAATGTAAAGAAAATTATAAAATATTAGTACAAAAGGTCACACATTCTGGCCATGACCGTGGCTGAACTTCGCAAGTCAATCAATCACAAATTCTCAAAAGACAGCGTAACTTGAACCGGACCTTCCTCAATATTTAATAAGTTGTTGGTTTGAGTTTCCCAGTAGAAGGTAAAACAATACTTAGACAATAATAGTGGCTTAGCTTTTGTAACATCTTTTATACCTGCACTGTGGAATACAGATAAATTAATGGACTCATAGACCGTCACGTAGAGCGGTTTAGCAGAAAGAAAGAGCTTAATATTGTATGTTTCCTTTCTATTTAGCGCAACGCCTAGGAAACTTTACGTTATCAGCCTAAACACACACGTGCCGACTATGAATACCACCGTATATTGATCCCGAGGGTGTAATAAGTTGCCTGTCACGTTACGTACGGACTGCGGGTCTCCATTCTTTTGTCATAATCTTTTCGGTTGCTTCTAGCCAGAGAGATTTTATATATACTTAAGACGGGAGAGCGCGCACAGAATCGTTATCTGCTTGCATGAGTCAACTGGCAATTGTTCGCTCGTCCAATTTTAGAGTAACTTGTCAAAATGGGCAATTATGTTAATTTTCTTCAAGGCGTCACTGATCACAATTTTTCTTCTGAGCTTCTCATAATATCTTCTCTTTGCTTCTAACCAAGTTATGTTCTAGGAATGGTTCGAATACCTTCTGTGAGCATTTACTTAGTTGTAAAGCGATTAAGTCATCCACTAGGTCGGATATTGAATGGAAGAACTTACATTATAAAAATAAAATAAAAAAACAAATAAATTATTAGTATTATTAATTAGTATTATCCAATATATGGAGGAGCGGAGTCTCCTAATACAGCCATTATTTGATTAAAAGACTTATTTGACTCCAACCATAAACTAATATAATAAATATTGTGATAAGGAAATAAACATTTTTGTTTTGTTTGTTTGATCAAGATCCTAGAGTCAAGTGGATTGCGCGAGCGAGCGTTCCCATTTGACCGGATGCAACAGCTGCACTTACTGATAGCAAGAAACAATAGACTAGTTTCCGATTGATCTTCCAATTATTTAAGCACATAACGTCACGCCTGTTATCTCCGAAGGGCAAGTCACAGATGTGCCTGTTGTACACCAACATTTGGCTAATTATGGTCTTGTCCCAAGTATTGCTATTCAATGGTTCTAATTCTCCACTCATCTAAAAAAAAAAAAAAACAACTTACAACTTTCCATTGTTTGGAAGAAATATTGTGTCTAAATTTCTCAATAACTGTCGAATTAAGCGCATGAAGTGAACAGCCGGTCGGAAGTGCTAACCGCACGGGATAGTGTCTAATTAACTGTAGCGTTCGCGTTCAGGTGCTAACTGATAGAGCTGTTACGGTATCTCGTGTCTGAAACTAATTTAACTCTATTTAGCCCATTTTTTGTCTAATTGGCTAATTAGTTAGTGAAGATATTAAGTTTTCATATTAGTTAACAGGATTAACACCGATATCTACTATTACAATAAAGTTTTTCTAACTCAGCACTTACGTCAAGAATTTTTGGCAGCATAACATCTGATTGGGTCATTCCCTACTAAACAAATAAAAGCTACTCCAACATGTATTTTAACTGCAAACGTTTTTGAGCGCAAGTTAAATATCCGTGTGTTCCATATTCTAGTATAGTTAGCACCCGCGATGTCCTATATGCGCTAACAATAAAACTAGGTCAGACATAGCTTTAGACTAGGCATGAATTGATTTATGAATGCAGAGGAACAATTAAATCTCGCTTCATTCAGATTGCAGGCGGCGAAAAGTTCCAATTTAACGGAACAGATTTAACGGAAACAGATGATGTTACGGAAAAGATGGATAGACTTAAGCGTGAAGACAGAAGTTAAATCGAAAATAGACTTTATCAATAAAAGAGGCGGTCTTAAGTAGAGTACGCAACACCCAAAATAAAGAGCTATTTATTGATCCATTCATATATTTCGTCTTTTATTAATTCCGCGCCCAAACGCTGTAGTAAGATCTAAAATAGTCAGTAACCATGTGCGGTTGCCACCTGGCCAATATTTGGCACTAGGCTGGACGCGGCTGCCCCACTGACTTACCCTACATCCGCTTTAAATAGTGCGTACGCGCATTTACCATGCCGCTATTGGCACATGTCGATTTTGCTCAAAACTTACATAGAATGTTATTGAAACTTGAGATGCATTTTTAAATAATCAATTTTCTGAGAAAATCAGTCCCACGGTTTAATTTGGCGAAAATAAAAATTTCTTCATGCTTGTTCAAGTTAAGTGTTCCCAAAAAACTTCCCGGTTTTCTTCGTAAATAAAATGTCAAGTGTACCTACTTAAAGCATTAACTTTTTTGCGTCGAACATCAAGAGTTGTTAAAAATACAACAGATTCAACTCTGTACCGGGAAAAATATTTGTGAAAGCTATTTAAAGAACATTATATAGGAACGCGTACTATATTTATCAGAATTTACTCCGGATGTCCAAAATTAACAATCAAGTTCACTAACACTACTCGCCTTTCGTTTCCAGGGATGTTTTGTTGATGTGTAAACGTATGAATCGAATATGTGGGACTGATTTGCAAAGAAAGATAGACTGGTTAGTTATAAACATAAGGTGGTGCAAACACCTTTGAGCTTTTCAATTTTGAACCTTTGGTCCATTTCATAAAGCTTAAACATTGCTTCTTTCGTAATCTTTCACCTTCTCAGGTAGAAGAGAAGGTGAAAGATTACGAGTAGTACGATGGTATCGTATTCACATACATCGAACTCTAAACCAACCGTAACCTCCATCTATGAAAACAATAGACCAGCCAGCATTTATTGTGGGTTCGTTCCCCAGTGGGTGCGGTTCGATTCCCGTTGGATCACCGCCAGTTCCCGTGTTTTTCTCGACGGAATTTAACTCTGTCTCCGCGACTCCCGAGTCGCCGGTCTCTGAACTCAGCCTGTGCATTCGCCAGGAATTAAAAGTTCTGCATTTAGATTCGTCACGTGTTTCTTTGCGTAATAAGTGATCAGGTTCATTGGGCTAGAGTTCTCGAGGCTTCCGGGATACGGGTACAGGTTTTTGGAAGACTAATTTCTGTGAAGGACGTCGCAAAGAGATTTATGTGGGAAGAATTGCCAAAAGACAGGAATATTGTCACAGTGTTTTGACGCATTTAACTATACTGTGATCACTTGTTTGTACGCAGTTGCTTGTTCTTCTTCTTTCAATGTATTTGCTAGAGATTGCGCCACTATCTCCATCAATAAGCTCGCTTCTTCTTCGTCAATCATTTGGACATATTCCAGATCTGTTACATTCAGCGATTGTGTTTATATTCCGATTATTCGCTATAATTTATTAGTCCTTCACACGTGCTTTGCGTGAGGTGTACGAGTTTTAGCTTCTATATTTACGAAACTACGCTGTATTTCCTGATACCTTTTTTTTACGCACGGGGCAGATTTTATACATAATGAAGTTTTAGCAAATAACATTTTCCTTGTAACTTTTTAGCATTCATATTGTCTGTTGGTAAAACAAGTTGATCAAGTTTCGGAATATTTATCTGCCTAAAAGGAAGTACTGGATTGTTTTTTTTTTTGCTAAATCAATATCTGCTGAACCTGACCAAATAAAACGAAAGGTCGTAGATGACCTCAGGGTCTCCAAAACCGGATTTTGCATGTAGAGATTAAAACTCGATAAGGACTGGAGGATATTCTTGTACCTTGCGAAGTTCCTTGAGGGAGGATCATGATTATTAAAGTATTAAAGAAATTGTCAGAATTTCTTCGTTCAATCGAATTACAATACCGGTTTATATAAAAATTGTGTTGAAGGCCGCGCTGTCGTGTCGCGCGAGTATTTTTAGCTCGTCTTGTTAACCGCTCTGTTACATGAGAGTTGTTCACAAACCTAGTGGTTTACCCTAAAGCACAAAGCCCTCAAGCACCCCTTTGAATGGCTAATTGCTATGGCTCTGGTATATTTTTTATTACGTCGAATTTGTTTCTAAATAAATGATTCATGTGACTTTGCAACGTTATGGTTTAGATCGGAAGTGTTTAGAACTGTACTTTTAAACTTTTTTGTAGTTTTAGAGTACTATAAAACTACGAAATAATACCATGATTGACTATAGTAGCAATAAGTTTCATTAAAGAGTTTCCCACACTCATAAAAAAAACTGTGTGTGGCACATCCGTTTTGAAGACCGATATTTCCTAAATTATGCTTGTCAAATAATAAATCATGTTTAAATACAATTTGCCACATGCAGGCAGTTATCTAGCACGCACTCGGTATAATTTAGCAAGAACAACAAAATTATTTGTTTATTTTGGTAATCCACGAAGTTTATTAAACTCACGTTTACTATCAACCATCATATTATGTCTGTCTGTATCTCAATGTAAATGTAAAGTCACGTGTCGCAGTCAGAGCATCTCCAGCCTGTAACAATAGATCAGAGATAATTTGTCTCTTATCTCCGCAGCAGATGTGAAATTATGCCAAATCTTTGATGTCTCTCCGAGCTTGCAGATTCATATCTTTGAACGTTGATTCACTAGAGTGCGGTGGTTGTTTGTTTATATGTAGAAGCTTTTTAAATCGATTTTAAATATTTCTGCAGTGGGTGATATTTTCTTATTACTACTCAAGAAATTTTTGAGCAGACGAATTTATCAATCTTACGAAAGAAGTAATGAGAAAGCATCGTAGGTTCAATATCTTTGCCTCCTGATTTATTGATGGCCCAAATCTATTTGTAAGTCTCTGATGGAATCATTTGTGTTTAATCATTTGTATTTACAACGTAACTCTCCAGTGCACAAAGGCCTTTACAGCAAGAGGAAACGTCGCCTTGGCAATGACATAGGCTCGCACGATCTTGTAAAAGTCGACGTTAATTTACAGCTTTTTACAGGAAGTTGAGATGAGAACTTTTCGATCCACAACTCGTTTGAGATCTTATTTATATGATGTGTTTTGTAGAATTCAAGTCAGTTGCGTTTTTGAAGTCTTTACTGAGTCCAAAATAATTCCGACATTTCCCAACAATATATTCAAAGTATTACCCAATAATTGGGAACATCTGGGAAAATTTTCTTCGACCTGCAAAAATATTTCAATCTTCAAAATACGTAACTCCGTTTCCTCCGTTTCCTCTTGTTTCTTGTAATGGATCCTCCGCCGAAAAGTGATTGGTAATATCAGAACGTTATTTTCTACAATACATGTACAAAATTGGATCTGTCAAATTATTTGAGAGGCTGTTTTTTTGTTGTTCCCGTTCCGCTTGTGCGCATTGGCGGAAAGTTAATTATTGCGGCCGTTCTGATCCTGCTGCAACGCTTCTTTGTTTGATGTCGCTCAGTCCCACTCCCAGTACTCCATTATAATAAGGATGTTGTCCTCCTGTAATTACGCATCATTCTCTTTGTGCCGATCCCTTTATGCGAGTGTCCCTGAGCTTTTTGTTCCAAACAGCTTAACTACGGGTTTGTCGCGTATCTTGATGAAATGATAACATCAATGGAAACACATTGCTTTCCTGACGTCACTGGGCTCGTCTAGTGGATTGACGTCATCTGCTGGGTTTTTTTCCGCAAAGTTATTGATATATGGTGTTCCATTTATTATATTTATTTCTATTGCATCTATGATGTTGATGGTTTTTGACTGTGATATACACTAGTGAAGATCAAAGTCGGATTTAAATGGGTTATTGAACTGATTGGTGGGTTTTGAATTTTCTTTCATTCATTACACGTAGCACATGGGTTGCGGCTGCATAGAATCGTTCCCACACATGGTATCCCATGTGTTGGATGCAGCGAAAAGTCTATGTCGGAAAAATTCTACGACACAGTCTTTAAATACCCACAGATATCTTAAGCCTTTTCTGGTAAAGGTAATTAGTCTCGTGGACAATCGAATGCGTCGTGCAAGGAATGTGGCTCCTCAAAGCACGTCCCAGTAAAATATGGATTGCTGGATGCATTACGAGACTTGATTTAAAGTGTTTCAATGTTTGAACAATGTCACGTCTTTTCATCGATGTGACCTGCCACATTAACGAGCAAGTTATCGAAGGTTGTTAATTCAAACGAGTGATGGTTTTGATTCTTTTTTGGTTTTATTGATTTTGGAAAAAAGGTAGTGAGAAACCCATTCGTAAACACAGTTACACAATATTCTGTAGAAGAATGGGCAAAAGCTACAGTTAAAGTGTATCCAATTAACCACTTATTAGATCTTCAGCAGCTGCCTGTTCATAGCTATGAGCAGATTCCACAAGTAATTTAATAAACGCTTATTAAACTAGAAATTGATGTTGCAGTCACGTCAGACGCCAGTATTATGAACTACCTTTATTAATATTCAGGGATTTATTTAATAAATAAAGTAACCGCAGTACTTTGTTGTACTGTTAGAATTTGTGCTGTGAGGTGTAATGTTAACTGTTGCCGAAAGTGTTTCCGTTTTGCATTATGATCCGATACTACAGTACCTTTCAAAAACTTTCGACGGCACGGTTGGCGCAGTGGCTAAGGTTGGCTGTTACACCGCATGTCGCGGGTTCGATTCCCGCACGGAACAAATATTTGTACGACCTACGGGTAGTTGTTCCAGTTCTGGCTGATTGTGAGTTTAAATGTTTGTAAACGCACCCACGATATAGGAGAAATTCCTAGGGGGGGTAAAATTAAAAAAAAAAACATAGCCAACAGCCGTCCACACGGCTGATGGCTATGGTTTATATAGTTATGTATCTTCGATGTTTTAGTTGGATTCATGATTGGTGATAGAATGCTATCTTTCTGTTTGGATAGCTGACTTAGCAGAGAACCTCATCTACCTAATTATCATAATATACATATTTTTGTCATTTGTCACTGCAGGGCAAAGGCCTCTCTTCCCTCCTTCCACTTACTCTATTGCTCTTTGTGGACAATCTTTAAGAAGCGTCTAGTTCGTCTTGCCTTTTTTCAACTGTCTCCTGCCGCGTTGGCGCTTCATCTTACTGCAACCTTTCTCTTATTTCACGATCTTTATGGAAAACTACTGCCGGCTACAAAGTTGCAATTCAGTAACTCGTCTCATATCAATCCGTTAATAGAGTAAGACACATCACTTACCCAGTTACACCATGTTTTGGTAAAAAGCCAAATTGCAATTTATTACTTGACGCAAACGCCGCCGGTTTCTCCGCGATTTATATAAAAACGTCTCTAACAGTAATTATTATCTGCTGTTTGGTTGATTAATATGTTCAGTTGCCAGACTATGCCATAATTATTTTAGACTCTAAAAAGTTAAGATTAAATGATTTTAATCTTTTTTTAAATATATTTGTAGTGTGAAGGTGTGGAATCAGGAGAAGTAGGCCGTAAGTATTCTGGAGTACGATGTTGCGTAATTTGTGAAAGATATTTTGATGACAGGTTTATTGGTCTTTTTGTTTTGGTTACCAGCACATTTACATGACATTGACCCAACAGTTGACAAAGATGTCGTAAAAGGCATCATAGATAAGCCAAGAGGGATTATGTCAGATATAAACACAACAAAAGCTTGCTGAACACTATTAAGACCGGCCGAGGTGATTGTAGTTAACAATAATATCATGCCTGTAGTCCCTGAAGTCCCTTCGCAGTTAAGAGGAGACTACCACATCTGCTAACTTTATTGTTGCTTCTGTCCCGAGTTCCACGACACGACAGTGACAGCAAAACAGAATAAAGTAGTTAAGACAGGGATGACATCATGATTTTTGTGAAATGAAATTAAAGATATGATTGACAACGGGTTATAGTATCATTAATATCGTGTGCTACTGCGAACTGTCTCGTTTAATGGTAGTTCCATATTACATTCTATTGCAATATTACTTTAATTTTATACCTAGAGTATGATCAAAACATTTAAATCACATCTTCAATGTATTCAGATGTTTATTTCCCCAGGATAATTAAGGTTAAACTAATATATTTTGGCTCGTGTGAAGATGGAGTGACTGTGGAATTACCCAGTAGATCAGACTGTTCCACTGAATGTTTTTGGAATCGAATAATATAGTCCTGTTACCGTTTTCATCCTCGGTCATGGTGGCCAATCTCAGCGAGACCAGCCATCGACGCAGGATAGCTCCAGCGTATATACATTTATAGTGTACACTTGTATAGTATAGAGCTATGTATATAGTGCACTAGTGTTTAAACTCTCATGGTGCGATGGAACGGCATCGGCAATCCAACACGACTCGGGCCTGGAACCCTTTTATGAATCGGATTTTTTTTGTGCCCATTGTATTTCGTATGTTGTTTCCATAATGGAATTCCTAAAAACGGTCCATACAAAAAGAAGAATCAGAAGATACGGTGGGTCCTAAACCTCAATGCTGGAATCGCGTAGAGTCAATAACCATAAAGAGCCTGCGTGGGCGCTCGTAATGACCTCAAATTGCTGCGGACCTCTGAATCATATACGACTGGCCGATCTCAATACAAGGAGTATTTGTTTGGATACTTTGTGTTGAAATGTGGTAAGACGGGAACTAACATGATTGATATGGGGGAACTATCCGACGTTTAGATAGGAGATCGGGATTGGACGATAAACACTGAATTGCTTCCTTACCAGAAGGTAAAAAAACAAGTTTGTCCAGAAGGACAAACTTGTTTTTTTTTTTAATTCTAAACTCCACTTTACGTGTAAAATAATTCCAAAGACCTTTCACGTCTCTACCCTTTAGAAATAATAAAAGTCAAGAGAGTGCTGTAACTTGAACCAAATTAAATTAAAAGTAGTCCAATAAAGTCCGTATAAACTCAATAAGTATTTCCAAGTTGCTATTCCGTCGTCACAAGTTACATCAACCCTGCAGAGCCGTTAAACTATAAATACCAACAAATCGAACAAACTCGAGACTTAACCCACGTAGACACGCATATGCAAATATCGGCCTTATTTCAAGTAATCAGGCGCATGTACGCCATACGGCGCATGCAAACGTTTTCAGCTATAAATAATATAATAATTAATAGAAAACAACCCTACATCCTTGCGTTTGATATAATTTGGATTAAAATCACGTAACGTGCTTAAAACAAACAGACTGAGTATGCAAACTTTGCTTGCGGGAGTTAGGGCCTTCCTGTTACGTCTTGTTTGATAGCGCCATCTGTTGACATAGCATTAGAACTCTTTGTTTTTTTATTACATGTTGAAATTATTTAAGTCTTGAAATAACTTTTGCGTCCAATGAGTTGTATCTAACCTATACAGTAAAATATATGGAACATCTGTTTTTTTTTTTAATTACCGTTGAAATATTTCGACGTGGGGGGTTTACAACGGTGTACTTAGTATGTGGTAACCGTTGGTGTCCCTTGCACCCTGTATAAAAATCTTTATTAGGTCCCGAGTTTTCAGCGTTCTAAGCAAATATTCGTAGAACGCGGAAAACTCTCAACAATGTTAAATACAGGCACCTTACCATTTATAATTATCTTTTACCAAACAAGTAATTTGGATCCTCGCAAAATTTATAAATGGCTTCGCTTGATAAAAAGCCTAAATATGGCAGCCATACAACGCTTAACAAATAGACTTAACAGATCAAATATCTAGGTGTTACGCAAGCCCACGTATTTTTCATACATGACCTTGACACTCGTAATCTCTAGCGACCTCGACCTTCGAATTGGCTAGGATTGTTCGACTTCGAATCTTGCTCTAAAGTTGATTTACGTCGCAGTAAAAATGTTACGGATTGACTTTTGTCTATCTTTAGTGATAAATCCAATAATGCGGGGTAGTTTGAAGAAATAATGGAAACAACAAATAAGTTGATTTATGGTTATCTTTTTTATTACCTTGTTCGTAGACTAGTCTTTAGTTTTCTCCTTTACAGGCAATACTGCGTTTAGTTGCGTAAGTCAATTAAGTTCGTATCATACGCAAATGCCAAGCTACTGATGTTTAATATTCTTGGCTGAATCCTCCTGTTTGTGAAATAAATTAATTCCATTATCGATGCTCCCAATAACTTAATTTGCTTTTTAGACCATAGAAAATCACATCTTGGTTTAAAAACACAGTTCCTTGAATGCTCGCCAGACTTAAAAACTTGGGACAGAAACTTTCTGCCGATGTTTTTTTTTGTTTTTCTTCGTACGTGTCACTTTACCGGCTAAAATAAAGCGCACTCGGCCTTGCGTATTGGGGCTAACTCGCTATTTTTACTGCAACGCATTGTTCGCAGCACCCGCCATGTTTGCCGCACAAAATTGCCGGATGCATGCTGTGAACTGGATAAATATAGGCTTTATTTTGTCGTTAGTTGATGAAAGAGGAAAATACATCATTATTAATCTCACTAGATAGGATTTACTTAAGAGTCTACAACATTTGAATCACTACTTATAGTAATGCATGCTATAAAGGAATACCAGTTAAAATTGGCGCAGTTCTAAATCGCCTGGCAGGTCGTTGACACATGTGTAACAACGTCCTAAAGGCTGACTTTCCATGCTCTATGGTAAAATCAGCCATGGAAAGAAGAACTTTAGGTTCTATTTGAAAAAAATGGCAGTGCCGTCTAGAAGCGCATTGGGTGACGATATCGTTGGAGTCGCGGGCAACACCTGGTTGAGGGACGCACGCAACCGGGAGATATGGCAGAAGAAAGGGAAGGTCTAGAAGCAGTGGGCAATTCCAGGCTAAAATTATGCGAGACTCATTTTTAAACCTGCTTTTCCACATGAAATGATAAATATTGCCAGGGACGCATTTGACGCAATAGAGGTGCATCTGCACAGTGTACACCCACTCCTTACCTGATGACAGATTACACTAGTTGGTCTCAAGATAAAGCAGCTGCATTACGTAGTTTTTCTCAACGACACGACTCAAGACATTTCTGTCTCTTGTCATTTGTCAACGTCTGCAATTTATAAGTGTCTGGGACTTAACTATATTTTTATTGCACTAGAATCTAGATTTTTGATGTTAAGTGGTACATTCTAGGATATTTGGGAGCTGGTGATTATAATGTATGAAGTTTTCTACACTTGCATTTGGTCCCGGTTTCAATCGAGATTTTAAAACGTATAACAAATTGAATTTGTATCTGTGTCCCATGTATCCTCCAGCTAGGGTCATTAATTGGATCCGTCGATGGGGATTCCTTTGCTGAGCGGTGGATGGGTTAGCAAGGGAATAAAAATTACAATCCTTAATACTTGTTTAAGGCAGAAAGCGCCAGAGCTGTAAAAGTTAACGAGATATTTTAAGACATTGAACCTCTTACGTATAAACAAAGTAATAAATGAAAAGAGAATTTAGTTACGTGTGGGACGAAAATGTTCAAGCTCACTTTTATGCTTATGTTGGTTTTTGTAACTTATATGGAAGAAACAACACTTAATTTCCCAAATATGTTTTTACAAGAACAATTTCCAGATCATTTCAAATACTCATTTCAGTATGATGCTGCTGTTGTCATCATTTTGTTAAAAAATTATGAGATTTTACGGCGGTGGATTTTGTGTTGTAATATCTAAAACTGAATTAAGCCATGTACTGACTGGCAAACTCGTGTATCGACTTCCCACCTACCGTTCCCCATGCAACCCATACAGAGGAAATAAGAATTATATCAACGAGATATTATAACCGGCCTTTGCACGTGTAAATATTGCAGCAGACTAATTATCAGCTATATACAGGGTGATTATGATGGTAATTGGGTACAGTCCTTGAAATGGGTTATACTAGAGCTAATTTACTATTTGGTTTCGGAGTAATCGAACTTTTAAGTTTTTTTGGAAATTTACCTCCTCTCAACCAAATATTGATAATTGTGACAAATCTACGTCGCTCAGAGCATTGACAGGATACTTTTCATATAGCGCATAAACGAATTATTAATCTATCGAACCAATTTATTAAAAAATAACTCAAACTTATGGTTTAACAGCGTCATAAAGTTCATAATATGAGAAAAAAAATTAAAATACCCTTGCTTTTCAAGGCAGATTACTCAAAATAAATGTATGACACTAACGTGCAAATTGCGGAAACGACTTCCTTGTCTTATTAGCTTTCAAAATTGGTATCACAGCTCCCACTTCGAGAAACATTATGGATGATAACAACGGTTGTTCAAGGTAGTATTTTGACCGTACGTCTCATTTCTGGATCAATATAATTTTTTGGCAGAGAGGAGGAAAATTTCCAACTCAAACTGGACCCCTAGTTGTCGGGGTCAAAGTTGTAAATTAGCTCTAGTATCACCCATTTCAACGACTGCACCCAATTACCAATCACCCTGTATCTATGTATACCACTAAGATATTTCTTTGCCTTTAAATCCTGACAGATTTGATAACTTAACAACGTTCACCTTTTTTTTCTTGTAACATTGTATGCCAATATTGTAGAGTATCCATCAAAGTGGTAGTTTCCGTCGTGCCAGCTCGTCCAGGGCTCTCGACGCTAAGTTTAGGCAACACTTCGCCGCAGCAGCGTACTATAGTAGATGCACAGATTTACTATCATTAATCTATTCAGAAGCCTGCCACTTTCAGATGGAAGTTCATAATTCTTGAAGGATGGGTTGATTAAGTTTTATGGTTTTTTGGCCCGTATCATCAAGACAGTGATTTATATTGCCTTTTGGCAAGGAGATTTAAACTTGACATACATATATTTTGCGTGCTTTGTCAACAAAAACGAGTCAAATAAGAAGTTCTTCCTCCCGAGTAATGAGACTGTAGAAAACAAGACCCTTATTTTTTTCTTTTGATGATTATGAGCTCACCACGATTTAACTTTCGGTAGTCATTTCCACTTATTTGCCAATTGCACGTAACGTTGAAAAGACAAACCGCAGGAATCCTGATTACGCACGACGAAGCCCCTCAAGTGGCTAATGAGCTTAAAAACTAAAACGAGACAGCGATAATAAATATGCCTTATTACACGTACATTACTTAAAACAAGACGATAAATATCCGTAAAAATAAGAGTTATGACAGGGAGTAGTAGACCTTGAAAAAATAAATGATGAAGTGAAAAAGATGTATAACTACGACTGGCAGGGGAGACTGGAAGAAAACAACGTGATTTGACGACCCCAAGTAACATAGGCCTGCCCTTGTGGCAGGAAGATAATGAGAGGATAATGACCGGTAAATATGAAACAGTGATGGTAGTGTGGTGTTCCATTCAAAATTGTAAACTTTCTCATTGGAAATAATTTCTAGAAAATCTGCGAGGATTTTGGCATTTTGTCTGCGTTGTAAGTTTTCATTGGATTTCACTGGGAGTCATTAATCTCAACTGATCTCAACACTTCCCATTTGTTTTTCACTGTGTCACTGATTTTAATGTCTTTGACTTCTTTGTTGTATGGGACAGTGACATGTATAACAAGAAATTAATGTGTATGTTTGTTTCAAGGAATTGGCAAACGATTTGTGGGGATTTGGCTCCTTTGTTTGCTCTCTGTTTGCTCTGAACCATACTTTACTGACTTGAAACTAAGAATGTTTAGCTTAAATTTTCTGCATTTTGGGATTCGAATTGCATACTATTTATATCTTTGTGCTGAGAATTGGGGTGCTCTAAAATGAATATCAGACTAAAGAGTTTCAGTTTCCCAGAAACCATTTTACTCTTTATCCAATTCAACTGGAAAATTCGTTCCAACTTGCCAAACTGCTTTATGATTCACCAGAGGTTTTCGGATCAAGTGTTCGGCTTCATTAATATTGTTCTGAAGCAACTAGACTAAGATGCCATTTTACGAGTGCACCGACTCTCGTAAAGTCTCCTGTTTCGAGATTGGATGCTGCCGAATACCAGACAGATCTACAGATCCCTCTTTGTTTATTCATAAGTTGGTATTGACTCTCCGAATATGAGTGATTTCTCACAATTTTTTTCTTTTGTTTACTTGCTACAGATATTCTGCTATCTTTACCTACTTCCATAGGTTTTTAAAGCATTTTCTTCTGGTTGTTTATTTAAGCAACGTATTACTTACATCAGCTGTCTTATCTTGAGCTGAACGTATGATTTTTTTAAGAAGTCGGTCAAGGTATAATCATTTTCAGTATGTTGACCCTTCAACAGGTGTTTTACGACGTTGGGTTCATAAAAATAGTTTTCCTGGCTGATGACCAGGTTTTGGTTATAAAATTGCCGTGAGATCGAATTTTATTTTTTTTCATTCATAAATCGGTGTGTTGCTGATAAAGAGTTTTACGTAAGTTTATAACATAGTTATGTGGAAAGATCTTATCTTCGCACAAATATTGTGGTAGCTGGGAATTTTCCTTTAATTTCCATAAATAACTTAGAAATTCTTGGTAAAAATGTACGCCAAAGTAACTAAAAAGAAATCTATTTAAAAACATGAACTTTCCTTGTTTCCTTTTATATAAATTCAGTATTCGTATTACTTGAACAAAACAAAAATATACCTCCTCACTTTGAACAACTTCCACGAGTTTCCATGTAAAGATAGTCCGTAATTAATGATTCTGTTAATTCATTTGTTTTGCTTAGAATCAATCTTCGGTCATGTTCGGTAGGCAGTGACCTTGTGACGGCGGCGTAGTTATTTTAACACGACGCCAATTTTTACGCAGATAATATTATAGATACGCAGACGAACAATTTTTCGTTTCTTGAATTTTAAGTGATACTATTATTGATGCTGTCGATATGAAAAGTCGAACGTCAGTATTTCATGCGTGATGTGGGTGCTTCACTGCAATCCTGGTTTGTACAAGTGGTAGTACTTGGTAACTAGTGTATAAATAGTGGGTTGTCATGCCAACGACTAGCCTACTACTCCCATAAACATAATAACAGAGGTCTTAAAATAGCAGTCACTAAGACTTCCCGTGTTGTGACTTGAGAGTCCAATTGAATGGTATGATTTAATAATCGGTTCAATTGTACAATTTGCTCATGAATATGAAGCTGCTTTAAAATATTATGGTTTTTGTCCGCAGCATGACCCGCATTTAAATGAATCCATAAAAACTAAATGTTTGAACATCAAATCTGCATGTTTCGCAGAACTTAAATATTCTCAATTGATTTATAGGTTTATAATGTTTATATTATCTGCATGTTCTGTATTTTTGCCACGTTTTCGACTGTGTTTGAATTCAACTCGAAGTCTGCCCGGAGTTTTATTTAATTTTTTTTCATCGCTGACCTCACTCGGTTTGACGTAGTCTACTAGTCAGTTTTCTTAATGAGAAATGTTTTTGATCCGATCCCAGCGTTATATCTAATGTGGTAAAGCTTGCTCTTTACCACAGTAATCGTTTGTTGAGCTTTTGCCAACTTTATTCGTAAGAAAATCATAAAAATTAAGTTTCATCGCGGTTTCTTAGGCTTCAGTTACTCTGTTCTGCTGCGCAAAATAAATTTAATTCAGCGAAACACGAGACGATTATCATAACACGTAAAAGCAGTTAGAAACAATTTATATCGTGCATGCATGCAGTGTTATTCAGATGAGTTGCTGTTATGATGATAATTTTGTCGCTTGCAATTTGTTTCGAATGTGATTTCGTTGGAAAAAACATTAACATAAATTTATCGTAATAAAACAACAATCTGGACTGATATGATAAAACCAATGTGTTTTTCGGTAACCCACACAGAATTCCCATCTATTTGTTACTTAAAGAAGACACAAACTCTTCTCGAGCATCCCGGAAATTACAATCCTTTGTTTCTCCACTTGTAACACATTTTACCCGAGTTGTTCCATTCCAAACGCTTTGCAATGCAAATGTGAATTTAGTCGAATGCTACATTTGATTTGTTCGCATGACACCCGCACCCCGCTGGTACAAGGACACTTCGTGCGGAATAAACGGCGTCTTCTAATGTTATTGTGTGTGTTATTGCTCTGTTTATTGTATGAGGGGACAGAAAAATAACGTACTATTTTATGATCTGAGTAGTTCGCTTGGTTTTGTTGTTAATGCGGGAATGAAAGGGCGTTTTATTTCATGCTCAATGTAACCATTACGCTTGTTTTCTGCTATGCTAAGAAGGGTTCTTCAACATTTCTTCTTATAGAAATCCTCGGAATTTCCATACTCGTTTTTAAGCTAAAGAAACTATAGCTCATAGGCAATTCAGATTAGTTGGCAAAGGCATTATGAAATAGTTCCATACAGTAACCGGTCATGGTCTCAGGAAAAGCAGGTCACCCTCCGTGCTGGTTACCGCCGCCGCCGCCGCCGCCGAGCCAATGACGTCAATTCTGTCCTTCCTTCTAAAAGCCCTCTGAGTATTTGTACCATTACAAAAGGAATCTTATATCGGCACTCCATAAGAATCGTTAAATGTTAAGATTACTTATGCAATCTGAGCAAGTGCAAAGTAATATTGAGTTTTTCTAACAGGAATCTGGATTTGTGCCTGGTTGATGGCAAAAGGCTCGCCCGCGAATACATACATGGTAGGTACTTCAAACACTACGTAACTGGCGAAATATGTGTCTATTATAGGTTAGGTACAGTCACGCGCACCAATATGTAAACACTTTCCTTACCTAGACTGTAACTTGGAGATAGGATCCATTTCATAAAAATATGAACTTCAAAATGCTATGTTCGTAACAAGTTTAAAAGTCGTTTTAAAAGTTGCTAAGTGTTAACATATTGGTGCTCGTGCCTGCACACCTCTGCCTGACCCGCCAACTTAGGGATTACGGGCGTGATGTTTTTAATGTTCTTTTATCGATAATTCATCAGTCCGACATAAAAAGTAATGACTTTACATTCAAGCTGTGAATTTAATTGTTTAAAATTCATGGCACATTTATTATAGTAATCGCCAACTGAATTTCTATCTTTGATGTTATAGTTAAACGTTAGAATACTAAACAGGCACTGGCTTCCCAAACGATGGCTCTTGCCTTTATTTGACAAGTTTTGATGTCAGTGTTTGTGTCAGTGTTTCTTCACTCATATGATAAGGCGTCGACTAACCCGCACTGAGCCCCGCATGGTGGGTTTACAGCAAACTCTCGCAGAAAGAATAAGTGTGTCGCAGCAGGCTGATTATGCGTCACTTGTGACTTTCATGGGTCCTTCGTGACTGCCATACAGCTTGGAAGGGACATCGACGCACAAACGCTTACAAAGTCTTCAGTACATCATTTTGAAGCCCCACATAGAAAGTTTTCATAAGCAATAAAAAAAAAAGTTTTTCCTACATAACGTCGATCATCGACACGACGACACTGTTGTAGAAAATGTTGGTAGGTTATTGGCCTGATTGACATTAATAAATATGGAGGTAAGGTAAGGAAATTAAACGCCTCATCAGCTAGTCAATGTAAAGTGCTAGTTTACTAGTCTCACTATTATCGACACTTGCACTTAATTTTTTACTTTATTACTCTCACTATGATTATAAGCTTTAATGTCGAACCCATCCATAGAAGTGATCATATCAGGCATCAGCTTATGATGCGTCATAGAGTGTCTGCGTCAAAACTCAAATCTTTGTCACTTGTCTCTCCTTACAGAAAATAATAATAGGTAGCTCATTTTTTTCGTCATCCCTGAGTTAGAGCAGCGAAGTTAAACGATTGCTTTGAAAATCTTCATATTATTTTTTCTCAACTCTTGTTCTGACATTACTTAGCTCATTCTCCTAAATGGTAATTCACCAAGTACAAATGTTCCGATGTCTTAACTCATTCATCCTCCTAGGGACGACGACGTA
Organism: Standfussiana lucernea; assembly: GCA_964057025.1. Taxonomy (NCBI): domain Eukaryota; kingdom Metazoa; phylum Arthropoda; class Insecta; order Lepidoptera; family Noctuidae; genus Standfussiana; species Standfussiana lucernea. Next base: position 1,017,497 of record OZ059799.1, on the reverse strand, counting down.
GCAACAGGTCCGGCAGGACTGTTAACAATAACAATAAGTCATCCAATAACTTACAATAATCACCCGCGAAGTTCCCAAGTGGCCACAAATACCCCAAGGCCTGGTCAGTGGCCGTGTGATGACAACGCTGCGCTGGGGAGGACTATATATAGCCGTGTGGCCTGCATGCAACTCTTTGTTCAATCACGTGGGTTAGCAAACAATGCAGTGGGCATTAGGTTTAACTGACTTTCATTTGATAGTCCATTAGTAAGGTTATGTATGGTGGGATGCACTGTGTGAACGATGATATGCGTAGAAAGGAGGTGAATCCTGAAATGACGAGTAATAGACAATTGTAGAACAAGAACACGTTTTGTGCCGATTATTACAGGAGAATGGTGATGTATGTTGGTTTTTTCTTTGTGATTTGAAGAGATTGTGATAAACAGATATGCTGGGTAGTTTTTGTCCCAAGCTAAAGCTGTAAAAGAGGCGCAATCACGACAAACGACATAAAAAAATAACAGATTCTCCAAGTATTTTGCTTAAACGACTTGATTTTCGCTATCTTTTGTCAAAAGACAAGCTTGTTTTTACAACATGAGCAATTTATATGAAAGCTGATAAAAAAAAATTAAGTAGTGCATGGTTTAGTTCGGCCCTAGAAGAATATTCACTGATCTCATTGGTGATGTTTTTCAGAAGATGATTAAACGTGGACGAAGCAAAAGAGAGTAAATGTATAATTGCAGCACGTGACGACCTGTAGTTTCTACCCACCCCATGGAAAAAGGAGTTATGTATTAATATTTTGACTGCAAACTTCTTCCTTTTTGCCTCAAAATTGCTCTCTGAGCACTACTTAGCTATAAAATTACAGTACATTTGTCTTAATCTAAATCAGTTAACTAATATAAAATCTTTCAGCTTTGTAATAAGTCAATAACAAATGGCTTCCAATAAACTTTTCCTCCTTGAAACTCTGTTCATTTCGCCAAGAGTGGAATATATTTCTTTAGTTATAACGTTAAGTTAAGATTAGATACTACTAACATAAATTTACACAAGAGAAGAGCGTAGCGCTGCTGCTGAGCAGCCCTGAGCCAGAGTCTGGATTTGTGGCTATTTCATAAAAGGTTACCCCTTCTCGATCACAACCTTTTCCTACATCCCGGTTGTCTTTGAGTTTTGTGTAACTAGGCGGAAAATAAATTCCTATTCTTAGCCTCTACATCCTACATAATTAATCGGAAAACAATCATAAATGTCAATACTTCAGGTTTATTTATTTATGCTTAATCCATTGAAATGGTATGCCTAATAAACCGGCTTAATGTCAATGAACTCATAACGATATGTTTCCGACGCCCAAGTTTGTCCTTATAATGTACATTTGTTCAAGTCTTAGTCTCAGAATCACTCTCAATTAGAAGATTTATTACGATTGTAAAATACATCCCTCGCTTATGAAGTATGAACTTACTTTGTATGTAAAGAAATTACTAATTTAAATCACATCTTATCCATGCGCATTTATCGAAAAAAACCCTTATCCAAGCGAATTTACATCTTCAAAACACCTCCGTCTAAATTCTAAGATTATATTCTTAAAAAAAAATCGAATACAATAAATACGAGCAAAAATTCCTATTGCATTTTCTCTAAAGAAAATTTTCGCACCTTTTAGTTCCCATGTTACAACTAGATGGCGTTGACGTCGAATTAGAAGTCGCTATGGTTTCGTTACACGCGTTTATAGGCATTCAGTACTCGCCCTGAATTGTACTGCTACTGGTTATAGGCCTGCCCTATGCCCGTAGACTTTATATCATCATCTAAAATTTTTGTTGATAGCTAATCCCACTAGACGTGTGTCATTGACGGTTTTATGGTTAACGTAATTTAACTGTTAATCATCAATGGTCAACAGGTTGAAAAAACTATTAAATTATTAACAGGTTTTTAAATTTCAATCGTTAACGTATTGCGTCAATATTATTAATGTTATGCCATTCCATGAGTTAACGTAACGTTTTGTTGTAAACAGTTTATTGAAGAATATTAGGACTATTAAATTAAAATATATTGGTAGAAGATTTTTAAAGTAAAGACGTGTTGACGTTTCAGTTTTTTCGGAAATGAATAAAGTAATGTGTAAAGACATGTTGACGTAAATTAACAGCTAATATTTTCAACCTGTTATTTCATTGATGAATAACAGTTAACTCGTTGACGAATGAAAAGTCGTTAAAAAAAACAGTTTGTTGATTCAACGCCCACCTCTAAATCCCACAGTTGTGGCTGATAGCTTCTGTAATACATTGATATAGCCGCAAACGGTATATAAACTTAGCCCATCAGATTTTAATTCAAATATACTTTATACATAATAAATGACCTAGTACCTATTGTAACTAATTGTTCTTCAGATCCTCAACCTTAACCATTTCTCTACATCATCATTTTTAGGCAGGAAATATTAAAAATATCAGTTAGTACTCAGTTCTAGATAGTTATGTTCCTAGTATCGAATTTCTCTGTTATCAACTTATCTGATAAAAGGCAAATTCTGATAACCTGATTCCATGACATCTCGTATTCATATTTAAAGTGATAGGCAGAATCTATGCCCCATTTTCTTTTAAAACTTTTCTGTATCGTTGGCTCGGCAAGGTAAACAGCGATAAGACGAAGAAAACTATAGTAAATAACTCGTGAAGTCGTGAGTTATTTTTTGCAACTATGTCGGTAATATTCTTTGTAGGTTTTCTATTATTTTACGGCTAATAATAACTTAGCTGAAAGTATTAAATTTGCCACAAATATTAATATCCAACTCGTACAGTAACTATTATGTATTCTGTGACAGTAATTAACTATTTTTTATTAAAAACATCGTATTTACTCGCGAGAAAAAAGGAACGTGGAAGGAATTGGGAGAGGCCTTTGCCCCGCGGTAGGACAGTATTGACTAACCAAAAAAAAAACCATACTGGTTTATGACGCCATACATAACATCGCTCCTGTAATACTCGTAAGGGTTTAACAGACGTGTACCCAATACTACACCAGCATTTCGACAGTTATATTAAAAACCCATGATCAATAAACAAAGATCTGATCCGATCTAACCCGATACAATTATTAGTAGACCAAGTTGGTAGTATCAAGTTATGGTGCTGAGATCAATGGTTTAGCATATTGAACTTATTTGCCATCAATAGGATACCAAGCCCATTAAGGTTTTATAAGAGAACGCTTGTTATGTACGTCAACAAATTCAATCTGTGACAGTTCTCTCTGCCATGTCCAGAATTATTTACTTAACATTTTTCATCACAACCTCTTAAATCTATCTTCAAGACAGATGATGATTCCACTTAGCAATATCAACAGCTAACTTCCCTCGTGGCTATCAAGAAAACAACTTTGATGTAAGGACGACATTAGTTTTAAATCTCAACCATTTTTCATTATAACCAACACGTCTAGCTTACTCCGCTTGACGTCAGATGACGTGTCATTGATATAGCTTACAAATGATAAAAAGTTAATATGTATAAATACATAAAAATAACTTTTATCCGTGTTGTATTGTATGTTGGTCTTTGTAAATAATAAATGACAGGCACTAGGCCACCTCCCCTGCAACAGTTCAAAAACTTTGGCATAATCATGATGGGCAACATAGCTCATTCGTTCTAGTCCACCTATGTATTATCAATTATGCATTATGTTCAGCTTGGTGCTTATGGCGCAACCACCTGGCTGTTTCTTATCTTACACCTTGCATAGGGTGGCTCTTGCAGAAGTAGTTATAGAGAGATTACATCAAAAATCTTTTAAAATTAATAAAATTATATTCCAGCTGGCTAATCTGTAAAAAATCCAATAATTTAAAGTCCGCTTCGCTTACATAACAGCATTTTTCACAGACATATTTAGTATTAAAATGTAAAGGAATGTTTTTCATATCTGGAGTAGAAATTCCGACCAGCTCTGCTAGGAATAAACACGATACCGTTCGTTCAAATAATAAGATAAGCACTGCAGCTTTGATTACTAGCAGCGGATGTTGCATTAATTATATACTGCAGTGCAACATGTAAATTAGGTCTGTAATATACATATAATTATAAATGTCAGTTATATCCTGTACGTCTTCTCTGATATGCGTCTTCGCTCTGAGCTAGATAGCGGAGGAATAATTTTGTTTAGCTAGGCAGCTTGCTGATTGAACCTCTTCATACGAATGAGTGAATATAGGATCCTGAATTTATTAAACTCGTTATATGGGCTGATTTCTGATGCAAACATAATACACATAATTCTTAGAATTACTTACGGGTTTTCATCAGGTAGAATATATCTTTCAGGTCAGGTTTATTTGTGTAGGTCTGTTAGCGGTTAGAAATACTAGTTCTTTTGTCTTACTTCTCGAGGTTTCTGAAATGCAAATAAGAATTACAGAAAATCTCAAAGAAATTGCAATAGCCCCGTTGCATTCTCTATAGCTTTACTATGCTACATCTAGTTACATCTACGTCAAGCAACAGAATTAGCTCGCCAGTCGGTTGTTCAGTACATAGAGCACTCGAAAAGATATAGAATCGGAAAACAGGAGATTAATGAGTTCATACACCCCTTTTAGCGAGATTCATTCGGAAAGCCAGACGGTAAATGAGAAAATATATCCAACGTGGGGAAGGCAGAGGAAGTAGCAAAGAAATAATGCGACGCGCATTCTTTCTCGGAGATCCGGTATCGATAGAACTAAATTTATTTAACTGTTTTGAACTTATAAATTAAGTTTTCTAAGGAGACGATAAAACAGAGAGCTTCCTTTAGAAAACACATGTAAAAATTATGAATTCTCATGCTACGCTCTCATGTATACGCTAGATGGCGCTTAAAGTCTCGAATCATATAATCGCCGGCCAACTATTAGTCGAGTGCAATTAGACAAAGAGGTGGAACAAAGTTTACAGTGGTCGGATTTTCATGGGACTTTTTTTGTTGAGTTCCTAGAGGTGTGGGGAATAAAGTTAAAAAGTAAAAAAAGTAAAGAAAGTAAGAAAGTGTGAACAAATAAACAGACAAATTGGCGTTTAACGGATGCACACCGGTCACACTATTACGCTACAATATAAATTCGTCGAATTTCAAGCTATTCATAAACGCAAAAAAATATTAAGGAAATTTAAAAAAAAAGTCGCGAGCGGCGAATGTTTTTATTTTACTTTTATTCCCCACACCTCTAGGAACTCAACAAAAAAAGTCCCATGAACATGGGGCCACTATAAACTTCGTTCCACCTCTTGAGTATTTTTTGTCTAATTGCACTCGACTATATTGCCACGCGTTTCATTGTAGACCAATGCTCAATTAAACATCTGATTTATGATATAAGTTCTTCGACTACGTAATGAGTGTGATAACATTTAGATATTATTTATGGCGAGCTGTTATTATTATTGTTCGTTTTGTTGTTCAAGGAGTTATTGGAAAGAAAATTATACATTTGAATTAATATGAACTTAACGTGGAACTGAGTAAAATAATATAAACGGAAGGCTTCTAGTTTACTGTTTTGCGTTTATTAAAACGTCTGTAATATTTTAGAACGCCTACGAGAAAAGTAAGAGCAAACATTTCCAATTTATTGCTATAACCAAATGTTTAGGCGCTCGAAGCGATTTGAAACTAGTAAGACTGATGTTATTTAGAGCTGTTTCGTTCAATGTATATGCTATATGCTTTCTATTGTTCTATATTGCGTATAAAAAGATCATGTTTATTTTTTATATAGGACGTCATGATCGTAATCCAACAAAAGATTGTTTGACTTTGATTTATTCTTATTTATGATGTTTACTAAATTATATTCTCTATTTATTTCAGGTAAGACTTGTTATTATTTATAACATCATCTTTGGAAGATCAAACTTAAGAAAATGGAGTCGAAAATCGAGTGAAGTAATATAAAAACAAATCGTGAACTTGTTTGCGGTTTGACCGAAAAACACGTTAGTATTTATAATAGTGTCTGTAAGGGTTGCTTCCAAGAAGTTCTTCTTCTTCGGTTTTTCTTCCCTTATAATTTTTAAGGGAAGAAAAACCGAAGCAGGATAATTTTTCAAAACAAAAGACATCATTGCTTGGTGTGATGTCTCATGTTTCGATGAAATTATGAGAGTAGCGAAAAATCGGATTACTTAATAAGGAGCCTCAAAATCCTGCAGTCGACTGTTATATTTGGGCTGTTGATCTTATTAATGAAATCATCATTGTCCCTGAATCTTATGAATGCAATCGAGTTATAAGAGTCCTCCTAAACTGGTCGAATTTGACTAATAGAAAACTGTGTCACTTCAAACACACTTCAACATCATAGATTTTTGTTTCGGCTGGACTCTACCGACTAAGGTCAAGTTATAAAAAGTTAAACATTGGGAAAGCCTGTCATGTGGAGGCTGATCAAGTGATCATTGACAGTGCCAGACTTACTTTCACATAAGCACTTAAGTACAGGCGTCCTGTCTTAACATTAATCATTAAGCTAACGGTATAATATTCCTAGAACTGGTTACTCATCACTTCTGACATCACATACTTTGATAATGGTCCGTTGTGTCATCGTACATGACAAGACAATGTATTAAAAAATAAACTATCGCGCTTACCGTGAGATATGTCACAGGCATTCCCAAGGACTTAGGACTAATTCTGTGGGACATGTCTTATTCAAGCTAGACTTGACAGCCTTGTTGGTGTAGTGGCCGGAAGCGGTATTGCTGAGCACGAGGTTTTGGATTCGATTACCAGGTTGGGCAATGTGTTTTTGGGTTTTTCAATCAGGGGAGTCGGGATTCGTGTTCGGTTAACAGCAATAGGCTCGCCCCCTGTTACATGGAACTCAAACATAACTGTCGATATGTAAAGTGGACGTAGTACACCTCCACTTAACCCTTCAGGGATCAAAGGCGTGGTGTTGTTATGACTTATCATTAGGCACAGCAGTGTTTGCTAGGTTTTTAAGAAGGATGTCATCAGCCACTCAGCAGATACTGTAGGTATAAGTATTCCACGAACGCTTACTCACGACTACATTTTAGAACAAAGAGAGAGCTGGAACCGAGGTGGATGACATTCCAACGTGCAGTCCTTGTGAGAGAAAACGTATATGTACTTATACAATTATGAACTTTAAAGGGTAAACTGAGGACTACGGTAATGTTAGCACCGATGTGATAATTAGAACCACGTTTGACATCAATACAGATGACTATATTCAGAAGAAATTGCGACATGTTTCGATTGCTAGCAAGCCCATACATTTTGTCGTACTGCAGATCTTTCACACTCTTCTTATCTTTCTACGTCATCATTTCACCAGTGATAGCAATTATTTGTACATTAGTATTCCATTACATTGTGTGTTTTACTAATGTATATTCCTAATTATAATTGTCACTGTCTCCTTCTATGATCTTTGTCGCTGCTTCGTACTTGAACGTGCTGTTCTATTTCAAGGATGTCTGTACTGCAAATTATACTATACGTTGTTTTCCATGTATTCTATTCTATACCCAGTGGTATCCACGTCTCTCGCCTCAGTCTAAGCTATGATTAACTTCCAGTTGGCTCTTTCAGTATGCGTCAGATGACAAGCAACTAATATAAAAGGTTTTCTTCCAAGAAAATTAATGATACACGGCATTAATACCGACTTTAATACGGTTTCAAATGCCATGTATAGCTTGAACGACTGGACACGACTTTGGTATCTGTTCTTCAAGTGTTAAGGCAGTGTTTGGCATGAATACTGGGTCACACTTGACTGAACAATATTTCAAGGACAACTTATTTCTGTACGTAGTTATCTACCGAGCGTTTCGGCCTCAAATGAATGTTACTTAGTGTGAAGTAAATATTGGAAGCCTGTAAAGGTTAACTTTGTAATGGTTGCTTAACTTAAATTTAACTAAGAATGTTGTAAAATCATAAACAACCTTGCCTATGGCGCAATTGTCATTCCTAGGTTTAATAGTTACGATTGACCAGAAACATCATGTCTCTCTTAGCTCTGTTCATCTGATATAATGGTTAGAAGTAACCTATTTATTTTGTCTCGGCAGCCGCGTATACTCGCTATTCTCGCTGACGCAATCAGTATTACATGGTACATCATTTGTTTTAACATGTCGGAGACGTGACCAACATACAGCCATAAGTCACAATCAGCCAGTTGGTAGTTGTCATGTGAAGACATCGATGTAGAAGCGCAAAATACTGCGTCTGTTACGCTACGAAACGCACTAGATGGGATGACAATGAAAACCATAACAAACGCACATACAATAAGCAGAAGCCACGTGTTGTATGTTAGAAAAACAATAGTATTGTTAGTAGGACAGTTTACACCTTCATTTCTGCCTTGCTCAATGTTTTGTAAATTTTCTTTACGATATGCAAATTGGTACACATCCATAGCTCACGCCTGTATCCATGGGGGTGGGCAGAAACAACAGAACTCCACCTGCTAATATCTTTACATTCTCCTATCGCCTTGTCCATGTTCATGTCTGGCTATACACGCACGCCACCGCCGGAAGCGAATACTACGCACCTGATTTTTCCGAATTTCTAATGCAAATTGGTCATGTCTATATGTTGATGGATGGAGAGAAAGAGGAGATGGCCAAAGTAAAGAGTATGGAGTTGTGTGAAGAATGATAGGTATGATAGGTATGAAAGACAAAGGAGTAAATGATAGCGTGACGGTGGGCACAGGAGAATGGAAGAAGAAAACGTGTTGCACCGACCGACCCCAAGCAAAATGGGACAAGAACAGGGAGATGAAGGTGATGCAAATTAGTCATTGGTGATAGGACAACTGCTCTTGTTTGAGAATTCTGTTCGCTAGCAATACATGGAAATTTTTGAATTCCTAGAAAAATGAGTCGATTTCCTCAACCGATATCATTTTGTAGGAATGCCTTCAAAGATTCTGTATCTACTTATTCAAATGCATTCATATTCATATCGTTGTCGTGGGTATGTGAAAAACTGCGCAATAGGAACGTACGTAGCGTTTCCACATGTGCCGTCTCAGGGCCGTCCTTATCAGCTCGTCGCGTAGGGTATGCTTCAAGTGTCTTTGTCCCTTGTTTCACCGCGGAAATCTAGGCAAATCACCGTTCATACTAGGAAATGGACTTGGTTCTAGGATTACTAGATTTAATCAGAAGTGTAGTTATTCTTATCAGTAGGAATTACTACCGGTTTTCTGGACAAGATCTTGGTGAAGCGCTAGTCACGCTACCAAGGCGTGCTACTGTGGTAAAACTTTATACTCAACTGTGTATCCCTATACAATAGTTACTAAGAACGATGCTATTTAAACAAGCAGCCTTTGTACCCATTACAATACTATCTCTACATAAAACTAACTCTTTGGACCTTTCAATAGCAGACAACTTTAACTTTAAATATTTAGAAAAAATCTTTTCCGATCAAAAGCTTTTCCAGCTTTTGATCGGAAAAGATTTTTTCGGAAATTACTATTGAAGCGTCCAATCCGTTGGCCGGCGGTGGAAATTTTTAGACTTGTAACGAAAAACAAATATACCAAAAAATTTAACTATCTATCTACCTTTGATCAAGATTGTCAGTCAAACAAAACTTACTCAGTTGAACACCCTCTTAGCACTAAACTGGCCGCAATTCCTTCCTGATAAAATCAACAGTACTTTACCCAAACATACAACATGTTCTGAATGTAGGCTAACCGCTGCAGCGTTCCAGCTGCCTCGCTCCACAATCGGTTCAATGGCATCAGTAATGCGATCCTGCACTCCACCGCGTTTGTTTCGGGGATGGCCTGCTTCGGCGACTGCGGTGTTATATCATCTGAATGCGGTTTGTGCATAGAGTTGCTACTGTGCGAATGTGGTGGAGCTATTATGTTGATAATTTCCTCTTGTTTTATCACAAAAATTAACACTGCGATACACCATAATTATCTCGATTTCTGTTTAGCTCTACAATAGGTAAAAATTGTAATGTTACATACTTTGCTTTTGAGACCTCTAAGTAAAAGCTTTGGAGTACACAAAATTGTTTGTTATCATTGGCTGTTTCTACCAATATCCAATAATCTTCTACAAATTATGCATATACATACAAAGATAAACTCACGTCTTTCCGCATCGGAGTAGGCAAAAGCTACAGAACGCCACCTGCTACTATCGTTACATTTCTTCTGCTTCGTCCACTATTAAAAATATTTCCAAATACCTTCACAGCGCTTTTAGGAGCGCTGCCTTTAAAACTATTGTAGGCGATACTTCTGTATACAATTATTATATTATTGTTTTTTTTTTTTTAACTCTCAAACATTCTAAGAAAACTCAAACGTAAAATATTTGTAAATGAGATCACAATTAAGTCATTCATTACTCATACCTTTTTCTCACAACTATTGTATTTTTAAACCCAATTCAATTCGGTATTGCCACAATACCATTTCAATATACGAGCATTGTTCGTTTTCAAGTTTTGAAGTCATTTCAAACATGTCAAGGGTGCTGTGACAATAGATAAATCAAAAGATTTTTGACTCTTGTAGACCCAAACATTTTGTTTGAAAACCCTATTGCCCTTATGTCCTTCATATGAATCTGGATGAGGTTTAATTTATCGTGAGGCAAAGGCCGCTCATCGGACTAACGTGTCAATACTCAAAGAACTCGATATTAAACAAACACTGTTGGCGCTTGTGCAATTACGAATCCTCAGATTCTTTGGACACGTTACCCGCAATAATAATCCCATGGAGCGTTTGGTGATTCAGGGTAGAATCGAAGGCACGAGACCACGTGGTCGATTATCAACCCGATGGACAGACTCCATCAAATCTGTTACCAAGATCCCTCTGGCAGAATGTGCTCGCCATGCGGCCAATAGAGACCGGTGGAAAAGGATCGCGTAGGCAGCGACCGCAGTTGTGGGCGACCCCCATGACCACGACCACTGTGTCAAGAGTGAACGACTTAGAAGAAGGCAAAGTATCTCTTCCAGTTTCAGCCTCAGCATCTAGGTCTTCACTTCCCAATGAAACTACTCCGTCTGTCCGTCTTCATCAGGTCATGTCTCTTTGACCTGTTCTACCAAGCGATTTCCTTCCGATGTATCATGATAGCAAATTAGCCCAAAAATGCAATTCGCCAATAAGTTAACGAATTTCGAGGCTCCTGACCAAGTCAGACTTTATTGCTGACCTCAAGTCTAATTGGCAATTATAATTAGGTACCTTAGCTCTATAGTTTTTTTTTTGCGATCGGTTATTTGTGGTGTTTCAATTTAAATGCTTTCGACAAGTGTCTGATCTCGAGAATCGTTATCAATTACTTTATTGTTATTTTTTTTGTATAACAAGTTTTCTTGTGAATTAATTATCTCAGCAAACTTTTCTTGGGAAAGAAATGAATTTTAAGCAGCAAGCAGTGTGAAGGATCGTGAACTATAAAAACTTTTTAACTGGAAAAGTTTTCACTGAGTTTTCTCAAGCTGGCTTACTTTTCTACTGTACTTGTTTTCTAGAAAAACGAAACACCAAAACTTATTTTTGTTTAGAACTACTGTGACGTTGATGAAACTAAGCAGAATACACAGTGTTAGTTTGTTTTTGCAACTTGTCTGAGAATTGAGACGTTCAGCCGGTAGCCATTTTGCGCTTACCCAGAATGTAAACAGACCGTGTCTGCCTGCATCTGTGCAACTTTAAGTAGTGCCGTCTCTTTCACTCATACGTCGGTTGTATGTAGGTCATCGAGGAGCTTATCGGTCACAGGTTACCTGTCTCGCTCTCGCGCCGCGAGCCTTTGCACAAAACTCCAGCCAGTGTTGTATGAGACGCCGCGGGGCGCGCACGTCTCCCGTGATATGAGCCCGCGCATGCGTACAAACGCAAAATTACGTTCGGTGTAATCAGCTGATTGTCATTGTTTTTTGTTATTTTTCTATTTGTGATCTCAGTGCTGTGATATAAAGATGGGTCAGGCGTTCGGAACGACGAATTCTCACAATGATGAGCAGAGGCATTATACCAGAAAAGAAATAGGTATGTCAATTGTCTTGTTTGTTATTGTTGGACACCGCTGACGGTGGGCCGAGCTCTGTTATGTTATTATAGGCATTGTGCTGGCTGTCTTCTGTCCAGGCCAAGTATTGAAATCGAAAAGGGAAACTATGGAATCCAAGCCAGTTTATTACTGAGAATTAGCTAGCTTCTGACCTGTTTTAAAATCGTGCTAAAGAAGAAAAATCTGACCACATTTGACCACAAACGCAAGCAACGGTGGATATGGACCATGCTTTCAAAACAAATACGGTCATTATTATTTCCGTAGTGTAGCTAATGCAATGCAGTCCTAAAATTAGGCGACTGACTAATATCATGAGTAAAAGGTTTTCCCTAACCCCATTACCTTTGCGGTTTCACTAATTGTATCCCATCCATCATAGGGTTCATTAGAATGAAATATTTTAGGCTCCTGTAACTTTTTCAACGTTTGGACTTGTCTATAAAATTAATTGGGCTTGTCTCTAAAAGAACTAGCTTTAGCAGATTCACCAAAAACTCTATAATGCCTTCTACACAGGCTATTGCACTGCTGATACCCATTTTAGATTGATATTCAACTAAATTATTTCTACTGTCCCCAGAGTGTTATTATCATCTATTGTGTCCATATCTTATTTCTCTTCATGTTGTTATCTTGTTTGTAAGACTAGCACACTTAATGAGTGGTGAATGAGTCAATTATGCGACTAATAAAGTTATTTTAAACCAGCCATAATTTTTATATGGCGACAATGAAGAGAATGAAATAAAATCAAGTGTAGTGTATGTGCATGTATAGTAAATATGGGAAAACATTGCGGATGTTATTGAAAAAGATCGTGATTAACAAAATATTTTCCAATATTAAAAATTCACAGTCTTTTTGAACTGTACTCTCTCGAAGCAGCTTTGGAAAAAATGTAAAATTGAATATAATTTAACTAACAATCCAAGTTGAAGTAAACTCAAAGTTACGCCGAGAAAGTTGCCTGAAGCCAAAGAGTCTGTTATTCAGCAGACAAACAGAAACTTTCTCTATAACGTTTATGTATAATTAATGTACTGCTACATATTTACGTAAAGCATTACCGTTATGACTTGTTTGCTCAAGTTTCCCACACTTTTGTGAAAATAAAACAAATATTACTAGTCATTTTAGTCTTTCTAAAAATTAGATGCCTGGACTCACCTGGAACATTGTCATTTTCTTCTTCTATTTAACTTTCGGGTTATTCATCGTCTGTACTAGCAGTAACATTTATTCTTAAAATTCTGTCGGCTCGTAATAGTAAGAAAAAGACTTCAACAGTTATTAATGTCAAGATGAATCCATTTAATGTTGGTAATGGCGTTCCGTAACGAAGCTGAAATGGCTAAGATTTTGGCGTTAACTTCACATTTATGTTTTTCATCACTACACTTTTTGTTATTCCTCTCTAGATGTTCTAAATAGATTACTGCGAATGAATTGTTTTAAATTTCAATGGCTTTTGATGAGTTTTAATCAGCATTGTTTTCTTCTAAAATTATTCGAGGAAAGGGGGAATCCTTATCAATAGACTTGAAGGTCGAAGCTATGATTATCGTAATCATTCTCCTGCCCTGGTCTCAATGTATTTGGAGTCGGTGCAGCATGTCTTCTTCTTCCATATTCCTTCCTCTATTGTCATTATCTTAGTAGGCACCTTCCTTTCTAGCCTTTTATTATCTTTTACACAGTCCGTCCATTATTCCTTTAGTATTCACTTGCTCTTAGAGCCATCTTTGTATCAAGCCAATGATTATTCAGAAATAATCTTGATACTACTTGACTTGACTTTACTCAGAAGTTAATTAATGTATGGAATTTAAGAGAACAGACCTAGTTCTCAATTAACAATAAAAATATTTACCAACGGTAAATTTCGATTAGGGGAATTCCTATAGTCGTTACGTCTAGGCTAGACCATTACTCATTAACCTCTCAAAAGGAAAGAACCGGTGTGACGTCTCAGACGATTGCATCAAATCCTGAGAGTATTTCACACATACCATCTGCGGTAAGAGTGTTATTATAAGAAGTGAAGTGTCAATCGATCACATCGGCTTATGGCAGACCAGTGACGGACGTAGTTGGTTAAGTTGTGTCATACACTCGGTCCTATGCTGTTTTATATTCATCATCATCATCATTGTCGACTCAACCAGTACTTGAAATCGAAACTGTCAAATATCTTGTTCTGGTTTATGTTTTGGGAACCAGAATTGGGTCAATTTATCGTGGGTTTTTATATGGGTTGACTTGCTGGTTGTGGGTGGCACTATTATTTATAAATTTAATTTTGGAGGTAATTTTCTACCGAAGAGCTTGATTCCTTTAATATCATAACTCCTCACAATGAGAAACAGTGGAATAATTGTATTTATGTAATGAACACTTATGGTCGATAATTTGACAAACTGTAGAAAGATTTCTATTGACAGGTAATTTATCGACTCGTACCACATACCTACGGCCCATTTAGGACGACTTGCAGAAAATCAAACAAATTATATTTTCATTCCTCATCTCGTCCCACGTTTGTTTTTGTATGGAACTTTAAACTCTAGCAACGTTTGATACAATTATTAAGACAAGATGTAACAATATTTATTTAAGGTTTTTAGTTTTTACTCTCGCTTTGATCATAGATTATTTAATACTATCGGATACCTGGCGCGGGCTACTACGTTATAGTGCCTAATGCATTAATTTATCCCAGCAAAAGTACTAGGCTATAAGTTTAAGGTGGTATGTATGTTAATAGTTCTGGGTAGGTAAGTAGTTGTGTGTTGATACTATGATTGAATTACCATTCTTTAATTTATTTTATTCTTGTACTTTTTGTATAAGGTAACTTGTCAATTTGTAACGTAGCACTTTTGCTGAGATATATTAATTTCTTATTATTTGTATAAATTTTAGCCAGTAAGTAATTTTTATGGGTCGGGTACGGATGCACGACCTCGCCACAGCTTTAGTCTTTCGGTAGACCGCTCGCCAGTGAATGGGATGACACACTTCATAAACTGTTTCGGCTTCTCAACCTTTGCGACACGAGGGTACTTAGGTGTAAAGGGTGTCGTGTGTCTGAAACCATTTTTGCTCTTTCGCTGGAGCTTGCTACTGTTCTGCGGACTTCTGGTAGCGCTATCCCTGCCAGTGGGTACAGCATCTGTACCGGGGTCGATTCGATAAGACAACCAGTGATGATCCGGCACGTTTCATTCAGGGCTGTATTCACTAACTTCGTGTGGGCTGATCGGCTCCACACGGGGCATACAAATTCGCCAGCTGAAAAAGATAGCGCCAGCGCAGTAGTCTGCAAGACATGAGGCGAAGCACCCTACCTTTTTCTGTTTGCAACCGCAAGTAGTAACCCGGGAAATTAATCATTTCCCGCGTTACTACTTTCAACTGCGGTAGTATCACGGGCAAGTTACGAACAGGGCAGACCTGTGAATAGAATCAAGATATTTGTTTTAATATCAAAAAAGCAATAAAACCACTTATCTTTGCACACGTGCATGACTTGGGGTGAAGAAGTATTTCCACACTAACACTCTTGCACCTTTGATTGTACCTTTTCTCATTTGGATAGTAAAGTGGGACGAGTTGCAGAATGAAAATAATAGTATTTTGATTTTTTGCAAGTCGTCCTAAATAGGCCGTAGACATTTGGGACGAGTTGATGAATTACCCCTATAGTCAATCTGTAAATTTTTGCTTTTCTTCCGTCGACAAAACCCGTTTCTACGGTGGTCATGCTACACGTGCAGACTATGTTAACCTGATTGCGTATTGTACTTATCGTGTGAACAAAAACAGCTTATTTTTTGCGCTCCCTACATATCTTATCTCCGCGTAATAAAGTTGTTTTTCCTTCGTTGTTATTGATAAGACTTGAATTTTGTGACACTCATTGTACTTCTGATGTGTGCATTTCTTATCTTCTGTTATGAAATCTAGCAGATATCGGCTAAGCGTATAGAAATAGATACTTTTGAAGTATTCTAGAAAGTATTTGTCAATATAATTAACTCGGTATTTGTGTATCTACTTACTGTAAACTCTATCAAAATAAATCGTAATGAAAAATAATCTTTTGTTTACAGTAATAAACGTTAATGTTTTATGTAAATAACCCAGTGATTAAAGTACATTAGACAGTGAAATAACGGTCTTATTTACTTTGAATTTCCCAAAACCAACTGTTATCATTACATATAATAATACTGGTCCATAATTTCGAATAACAATTTATATTATGAGGATGATGACCGGAAATATTATTTTGGGGTTTTTTGTGACTTTGCGAAGTGGTGTTTTGATCTTATGCCTAATTATAAGGAGTTACGAGAACTTGATTATAATGAAATAGGCGAAAAACCGTGTTATTTAATTATTTGTAAAATGTTTTACATTTCTTCAAGGTTTCAATACCTTGGAATTACTAATATTTGGATCAACTGGTTACGGTATGCATTTGTTTTAATTAAAAACTATTTTTACATTCACCAAATATAAAAGTACGAAACGTCGGATAGTTTTCATTCTTGTACTACTTGCATAATTATGTTTTTAAATTAGTTGGCAAAAGACATTAAGCGTATCAATACCAAATTATGACGAAACAAAAATGTGTTTTATCCTGACAAAGTACCAAGTCTTTCTATCGGTTTAACTTATTGAGGGGTGTCGTGCTGCTCAGCAACTGGGCTGTGGTTGTGAAGGTTAGATAGGTGGAGGTGGTCACTCCAAAAAACGAGTGTTCCGCTGCATTCGGCTAGATTGGATGCTATACGTTTTAAAACTGACATGGTCACTAACGATTTGGTTAATACATAAAACGAGATAAAAAAAAAAGAATTTCGGGAACTCGTAATGGATTGTAAACATGGTAAATATCCCGTTTTTTGTGTTAACCATAGATCGGATGCTAACGGCAACGTAGTGGGGAAGAGGTCTGGTCGAATGATAATGAGGATCCAACCAAAGCGTTGAGAGTTCAAATTATGCTTTAATTTACTATTCAGGCTGAGTTTTGTGAACATAAAGTGATATGAAGTGATGCGAACTGGACAGGTTCCGTCCGAACTGGAAGGAAGACGCGCGGGTTCGCGAGAAATGGAAAGAGTGGAGGGAGGCCTTTGCCCAGGAGTAGGACACAGCAGGCTAAGTAAAAAAAAAGTGATATGCTTGATTTATCAGAATTAATCGATTTAAGACTGGAATCAACTTGAAACTTAAAAATAAACAAAGCGAAGCCAGTTGCCATTCCTAAAGACATAACAGATGCTGGATGGGGAATTATTCATCGTATTTTAATGTTTATCCAAGTTTATTGCACTTTTTCGTGTTCTCTGATATTGACAATGAATTCTATGCATCTCAGAAATAATAGAAAACAAAGCATTAGACATACCTGTTATTGAATGATTTTGAAGGCGATGAACTCAGATTTATTCAGAATAGAGAATTGTTGAATATGATAAGTCATTGTATCTTGGGAAAGGTCAAACAAGTGTTAAAGGTGTCAAGTCTTGCGATATTTGAAGTGAAGTGCAACCTTAGTTTCTTTAGTTTCTACTGGCATAGCAAGGAGGTATGAAACTCATGAAGCACATGAGACTAACAGTGAAAAACATAAATTTGAATGGGTGGAGAGGAAGACTAACGAAAAGTTGGATGGACTGTGTGAAGATGATATGGAGGAAAAGGGAGTGAATGGTAGCGTGACCTGTGACGGTGAGAATGAAAGAAGAAAACGTGTGGCATCGATCCCAAGTAACACGGGACAAGGGCAGGAAGATGATGCTCTCCGATCGTCAGCCGTCGCACTTGAAGGAGTCGAAACTCATCCATTATTTATGTACTTACTCCACTTAAATTGTTATTTTAATTCATGCCGTAACTCACTTGAAGATCGAAGTGAATTCTCCAAAATTGATAAAAACATTAGAAACTCAGCTAAATTTAATAAAAACATTGCCGGTTCATTTATTCAATTTCCATAATAATAGTTATAAAACACTTATTATCTTGAATACGTCAGATATTTACAATGACCCGGCCCTGCCGTCACCACAGATTATCTGTATAATATAGTATAATTATGTAACTCATACATAATTAAATTATTGATAGAGTTATGATTTAATTCCCACTGACCAGTTGATTCAGTAACATCACATCACGCGTGTCCCCTCCGAAGGGTTAAGTAGAATTATACAACCATAGTTTACAAGTTATGCTTAAGTCCCATGTGATAAGGGGCGAGCCTATTGCCATCAAGCCAGGAATCCACGGGCTGCTTTTCAGGAATTCCAATAAAACTTTGCTCGAACTGGACTCGAACCCAGGACTTCAAGCTCAGCAGTAGGGCCTGCGATCACTAGTCCACCGAAGCAGTCTAACTCAACTCATACATTATTAAATATTGATATAGCTATGATTTAATACCAACTGTTAATTCATTTCACAACAAATCTGTGGTCAGTCTACTTGCGACTGTTAACCGGACCGGGTACAGAACCGGTTTGTTGACCGGTTTATTGCTGCACGGATTATTTTTCTGTTGCTAGCCTGTGGTCACTTTCTTCTAATATTGCGTTCACTTCGGCTTCATGTAATTGTTCCTTCACTTTCTGTTGTGATTTGCTGAGGTTTGGTTTCGTGCGATTCACTCCTGTTCTTTTCGAAAGCTGGATGTAGCTTTGGTAAATGCGGTAACTCTTGCAAGTGCTCGCAAATGGATTGGACTGGTTTTTTGGCAAACTTTTATTATTGTTTTTATTCTTAAAACTTCTCTGTTTGTCTTCTTTTACTTACACATGTACTTTTTTAGCTCTATGTAAAAAAATCTGTTAGTCTTCTTCTTTCTTTATCGTGTGGTTAGTGCCTAACCTGGTGTCAGAGTTTTTATGCCGCCCATGGGTCTCTGACTTGGCTTAACATGCTTTCGAGAAATATCTCTCAGGCGTGCTGGTTTATTTACGATGTTTTCCTTCATCGAAGCAAGTGATAATTAATCTGCTGTGTGTGACATCATTAAGATGTGCATTTGAATTTCAAGACTTTCATGACACACATTTCTAATACAGTGCTACAAGTATCGTTTGGCGCTCGCAAGACGTTGACAGATGGACCTGCTGGTAAAAAATTGTGAAAATTATTGAAAAATAAGATAGCGATGTTAGTTCCAATTTTGGACACTCGTAAATATAATTCTTGTTAGGTTATACATAATTATACACATTTAAATCTTCTTTTAAAAGAAAACATGCAATTGTAATGTCGCTAACTCGCTATCTCTTAACGAAAAGATACCCTACTTTTTGTCAGACTAATAAGCAAATAACATTAATCGATTTTACGTATCAAATTGTAATAATTAACTCGAATTAAGGTTTTTTCCTGTAAGTACCTACAGCAGGAAAACAAAGAATAATTCTTGTATCTGTGTAAGAACATGTTGTGGTTTCCTTATGTATCAACCTTGTTCGTTAAAAACGGTATAACGGAAGGACCTGGTTATTATTCATTACGCAGGTTTATAAGGCTATTTTTGGTTTTTAATTGGTTTCTGTATCTTCTGTGACCATGTTATTTTGTAATATAGCTGCCAGAACTCTGTTCGACGTCTTAATATCGTCGATAATTGTTTCAAAAATGATTATAGGCCCCATTGATTTTATTGGTCTTTTCTTGATTCAATCAGCAAGCAAAGGCTTAAACCCTCCGCCATTTTGTCCAATCCCTAATTATTATTTCAAACGCAAATCAATATTTCGAGAATCTTCGGTTCAGGTTATTGACACATACGATTGATACTGTAATATTAAAGCAAATAAAAAAACCTAGAAGTAAGTTAGGTCAAAAAACGACTAAGGCTTACAAAAAAAGGCAGGTAGTGCCTACATCAGGGCATGAGATCTGCTCCAAAAACGAAGTTGACCGTACAAACACTTGGTATAGTCTGAACTGAAACCTGTTTTAATCTGACGTAGAATGCTAATGACGGTACACAAAGAGACAACAAGAAAATATAAGATAATTATGTATTATGGACCTTATGAGATTATTATACTTACAGAAAATTAACATTGAGTTAGGTCCGAATGACGTAGGGCACATCAACATTAATGTGCATGTATCTTAAGTCCTTCTATAGTTCACTAGCTTGTGGCTGCGGCTTCGTTTGTGTTGGGTCGAAAATTAATCCACGGGAACTCATAACTGGGAATCTCGATCTACCTGTGTGCGAAATTTCATCGCAATCCGTTCAGCAGTTAAGGCGTGAAAGTAACAGACAGGCTAGAGATAGAGAACATTCGAATTTGTAATTTTAGTATGGATTATTTGATGGAAACTCATACAAAATACGTCGGAGCATCTCGAGTCGATAGCACGGTCATCAGTAGGAGTGATAAATAATAAGTACATAAGGACAACCAGCAATACAAATAAAGCCAGTGTACTCAGCTCTTGTTAAAATCAATGCTTCTAATTTTAACTCGCTAATTACTTTACTAATCGAAGTGTAAATACACCATTTATAGACGGTACACTAGAATGTTCCACTGACTATTATTAGGTTGCTTTGTGTTAGTTTTCCTTCCTTGTCTAGCTATTGATATTATGTATCAAATTCATCTACGAGGGATTGTGAAGAATATTGCGAGCAGCATCATTTTATGTCCCAATAACAAGACCGGTATAAATAATTCATTTGCCAACTTTAAAGGATGGAGTCGGCCGTCAGTGCTAAACCTAAATGATTGTACCTTCTAAACGATTTCGAGGTCCCCGCTCCCATTTTGCTGGTAAAACTACTTGATTCAAAAGTCATCATCTTCCTGCCCGTGACCCATGTACTTGGGGTCGGCGCAACACGTTTTTTTCTTCCATTCTACCCTGTCAACCGTCACGGTATCATTTGCTTATTTTTCTTTCATATCATTCCTCACACAATCCACTGGATTCAACAGTACGGTTGATAATTTGGTGTAACGAAAATCAATGAATGACCCTTATCGAAAGCTTCAGACAATTCCAGATGATATTTTTTTAAAGTAAAGTTGTACGTAACTGCCATTGGTTTTTCCACTTTTACTGTATTTTTAAAGAATAACATAAGTCATCTTATACATTCAGTCAAAAAAGTATCGGGAATGGATGATTTGTTTTTGGTTCTAAATTAAAATTTTAGTTTTTTTTTTGTTGTTGGATTGGCACAACTGTTTTCCATTTTGGCGCGGAGTTTGAGTTGCATCTGTTATTTAGATTAATTAATACAGTGCTGTTTTTAGTTAGATCATATCTAGTGTGTATTGCGAATTTCATAATGGACAAAAACATCGATCAAAGAGTTTGTCTTAAATTTTGCATCGCCAATGGAATTTCGTGTTCGGAGTCCCTGAAAATGCTCGAGATGTGATCGAAGTTTTGCCTCGCTCTGGTAGACAATCAGCGTCTTCAACTTAAGTTAACATCGCAAAAGTGAAGGAAATAGTGTCTGAAAATCCTCATTCAAGTTTGAGAGAGATAGCCGCTGAACTTTCTGTGTCACATGAGTCGATCCGTACCATTTTAAATAATCACTTGGGTATGAAACATTTTGCCGCTCGGCTAGTCCCAAAAGACTTGAATTTTCTCCAAAAACTCAATTACATAAGAGTCGCTGAGGACATGCTAGAACGAGTCAATTCTGACCCAACATTTATGAAACGCACTGTTACTGGTGACGAGACGTGGGTATACAAGTTTGACATGCGAACTAGTCAACAAGCTTCGGAGTGGCGATGGCGCCTTCTAACTGAAACGAAACCGAAAAAAAAGCACGCCAAAGTTGATCAAAAGTCAAAGTCATGTTGAGCGTTTTCTTTGACTGTCGCGGTTTTGTGCACTCGGAATTCTTGCCGGAAGGTCAAACAGTAAATAAAGAATATTATTTGACCGTTATGGGGCGTCGAAAAAGGCTAGATTTGTGGAAAGAAAATTCCTGGATTTTGCACCACGATAATGCGCCTTCACACAAGGCCATCATAGTGAACGAATTTTTGACCAAAAACTCAACATATACCATCGAGCAACCACTTTATTCACCAGATATGGCTCCAGCCGACTTCTTTATTTTTCCTAAAGTCAAATTACCACTTAGTGGCACCCGTTTTCATTCGGTAGAAGAAGTAAAGGAGAATTCGCGCCGAGAACTGAACTCGATTCCGGAAAAGGTGTTTAAAAAATGTTTTGATGATTGGATTATTCGTTGGCGTAAGTGTACCGTTTCTGAAGGAGCATACTTTGAAGGCGATAAAATAACTTTGGATGAATAACTAACATTTTGTGTATTATTGATAGTTTCCCGGTGCTTTCTTGACAGAGTAGTACGAGTATATCTATGTAATAATCCACCGTATGCCTATTGCCTGTAGATTATGTAATGAGTGCTATTAGCACCAGCTGTCACCTTGAGCGTGAACTGATTACTGCGCAATTACCGCCATGATTGTGTGTATCAAGCATTCATTACCAACATCATCGCAGTACCTACCTATGATTATGTGCCGGTACTTTGACGCCTTG
Organism: Standfussiana lucernea; assembly: GCA_964057025.1. Taxonomy (NCBI): domain Eukaryota; kingdom Metazoa; phylum Arthropoda; class Insecta; order Lepidoptera; family Noctuidae; genus Standfussiana; species Standfussiana lucernea. The sequence continues at coordinate 994,782 of OZ059799.1, read as the reverse complement.
CTCTTTGTTAGTTTTATTATTAATCTGAACGATCTGCAATGTGACCGAAACATCGATGCGTAAGAAAACTACTTGTAATGGCTCAAAGATTTAACAATTGTTATTTTTTAATATTGACCTGTAAAAAAAAAATTGGTTCCTGAGCTTTCGTAATAGTGTTTCAATTTCCAATATCTTTAACTTTCAAATCCTCATTCGTAAATTTCTTATAATAATTTGTCCTCAACCGCCTCAATAAGCTACAAAAAGCAATACAATGTATCATCCGGCTGTTTATATTCTTTGTTCGAATCAGCGCGCGCGCCGGATGCAAGGCATACTGACGCGTCGCGTCGAAGCGTCGCAGGCGCACTTATCTTTGTTACTGCTGTTCATTTGACGTTTGTTGTTGTGGTAGCTATACGGTTACTGTGCTAAATTTGCAAGCAAAAGTGAGTCGGGATGATATTGCGCTTTAATCTGCGCTGCATAAGCATAATCTTAATTAGCCTACGTCTTTCCCAGTGCTGGGCACACAGCTCTCCTCTCAATGATAGGGAGTGGTCAATAATCCGAGACGCGGGCCCAGTGCGGACTGGTGAATGTAACATGACTTAGACTGTTGGGATCTATGGCATGCCGGTTTCCATACGATTTTACCTTCATCGTTTTGGGAACAGAATCTTGATAAACGCTAAATCTGTTGATTTGAAAGTGGGTAGATAAATGTTGAGATCTTTTCGTATGTCTCTCATAACATACATGTATTTACGTATGAATGAAATGAAATAAGAACATTGACCACTTTGCTCGATCCGGTTGATTTTCCTTTTAATTCGACCTTTGTTTTCACTCTAACGAAAAATGCAAAAGTGCATGTTTTGGTGTCTTTAGCGTGCAGTATTGATAACCGATTATTTCTTGTACCGTTTGAGGTATTGCCTTTGAAACTTGTGAGTAGCAGCACTTGTCGACGGAGCACTGAACGGCAATGAATGACAGTGACGCAAGCTCAGACATTACCGCTTACAGAATTGTAAATAGATTCTGTAATTTGTCAGGAGAATATGGTCTTTATTGAAATTATTATTGACACACATCACGCCGCGCCGGTTAGGTAGGCGTGTAGGCACTTATAGTACTCCCATACTACATTTTGCAAGCAAAGTCCCAATTAATAAGCGGCGAGCCTATTGCTATCAACCGGGCACAAATCCAGACTCATGGATACTTCATTACAAACACACTCGTTTGATCATTCGCTCTCAAAATAATATGTGCGTGTGAATCACGTTGCGCGTTGACAACACAATAAAAAGGTTCAATTCGCGCGTTGTGCACTGAAGTGTGGCTGAGGTCGAGCGGCGCCGGCGCAGCTCAAGGCGAACCGCTCGCCCGCAAACAAACACGGTTCGCTTTTCATTTACGATACGAATATATACTTGAGGTTTTGTGCGAAAAGTTTTGTAGGCTAATCGATAAGGGTTTTAAAGAAAGTTCTGTACTTTTTTCAATTGGATTGAATTAGTAATATGTGTGTAAGCGACTGTATGAGAGTATTATTTCAATTATGAGTTTATGAGTCACTGATACTCGAATTAAAATGATTTTATTTATTTTATGTACTTTCCAGAATCGCGAATAAAATGGATAGAATAGAGTGATGCTCTATCAACTCCTCAAGTTCTGGCGATTGTCATCATATGTAGACCGAAAATAGCTTGGAGTATTACTTAATAAGTTTGGCTTTGGGGCCATAGCTAATTATTCAGTAGTTTATAAACATTCTGATCGGTATTTAGTTTTTCCGTTTACTATTGCTGCTAAAGATTTGATAAAATTAGAATTCAGAGCGAGTGGTGACTGGCAAACCAGAAGCCAGAAGGCCATTGGAACATATTATTTTGGGATTGTTTTTAGGATTTTTTAATGACTTTTTGGCCGCGTTCGAGGTCATTATCACATCATTAAATTAATTCAAATCACCAAGTGGAAAATAGGGAGGTCTCAAAATAGTTTGTTTCAAATGACATATTATACTATGAATTATTTTTTACTAGCAGTAATATATTTCGTAAAGATATCAGTATATTTCAAGAGGAACCAGATCGGGATAGTATTGTCAGGTCTGTTTACTCCCTTGAACTCTGTTCGGGATGTCATTCGGAGTAATAAACAGTTCCACTCACACCACACATGATACAAAATGGCGGCGGTACGTATTCAATTCAGATACCGGTTAAGTGCGGTTCGCACTTAGTTGGGGGCTACTTGCGAATAATCCAGTTTGCTCAGAGCATTCGATGTATTTGTGCAATTTCCAAATGTGGGTGTCGGACAACGTTTTGCAACCTAAACTGGTAGAATTGGACTGAATTATGGGGGTTTCAAGCAGTTCACAGATGTCCTATGTTATAGGGATACCCGGCTCAGGTCTCCTATTTGGTTTTGCGGTTACTCGTCACGCTTCTTGGCTAAGTAACGTCATCTCATCTCATGGCCTTTGTGAGAGGTCAGCGAACCGACTATGACGAGTCTCAGTTGTATATTGCTAACTGGAACTAGAAACAACCAAATGGCAAAGTAAGAATCCTACATTCTATCAGTCAAATGACTTACGTTCAACGATTTCAATTAAGCTTTAAATTACAGCGAATATGAAAACGAGAGTGAATACGGAAGGTAAAGTGAATAGTGCTTAGCAGGTTGATGCTAAAGCGTCTGACGGAACTGAACACCCGGCTGTTGATAATACTGCACGAGTGCGTCTGCACTTGAATGGAAGCTGCGAGGACGTGGAGAAATCGACCGACAGGTACAAATTGTACCAAGTGCTTCGGAAAGCTACTGCTTTCTACCCTTACGAAACACGTATTTCATTGGCTATCGCTTATATCTTTATTTATTTTGCTAATTGTACGAGGTGGTGTTTCGAATTATCGGCTACTTAATAAACTCTATCGTTATCAAAATCTTAATACTTTGTATCATTTCGGAAACTGATACACAGTGAGAAATCGGATACAAACGCTGCCGTCCCAAATACAAAATTTGGATTAATTTGCTAACAGTTGATAAACATAAATGCATGACGTGTACAAATGTACACGGTACTCTTTAGCGCAGATTGCTAACTCGATGAGGTAACTCGAGCAAGTTGTACAAAAGTCTAGACATTCGTCCTTCGCGTCATTGGGTCTTCAAGTTTGTTTTGACTTAGGTATTATTACGTTCGTCGTGTGAATGTCCATCTGATACAAGTACAATGGGTTATCGAGATACGATCTTATACAGACGAGTATTTTTTGTATTATCAGAAGGTAGCACTGCTTTTTAATAAAACTGTGACTGGTGACGTAGTGTATATCGTAGTAGGATTTTGATTAAATCGGAATCTAACAGTTGAGAGAAGCCTGAGGAGACTAAAGAGACGGACCCCAACTCTGCAGAATAATTGTACTAAACTCTTTCTCTACTGAAGCAGTAGAGAAAGACGAAGTCTGTAGCATAAAATTGCCAAATTCTGAGCTAAAGTTACCCATACAAAAGCTGCTCAAATATTTGCTACCTAAATTACATTCTGAGATCCCAAGATGTATAACAACTACCCACTCAACTAGTCTTGAGTTCGTGACCCAGTGCTAGACTAAGCTGGACATTATACTATTGGTGACATCACAGCCAGGCCTTCCACACTGGTGACGCCAGTCATTCGATTATTCCAGCAAGCAATTTGGGTGATATTCTCACTATCTTTTATCATAGCCTTAAAAATCAGCTAGTCATATGCAAATAGACAAACAATTTTATCCTGAGACGGAACAGAAAACAAGTCTTTTGATAAGGAAGGTGTTATTATTCCTACTATTGATAAGTTATCACGATATTATGATAGTGAAATGCCCAAATCTGGGGCTATGACCTCACTGACACACTTTATTGAAATGCGTAGTTTCTTTTATTTGGGATTAAGAAAGCGTTTTCACTGTCTGGCTTTGTTTGTGAAAATATTTTGTATGTTTGAATATGGTTTCTGTTTTTTCTCTTTCTATAGGTTTGGAAATGTCGATGAGATTTTCTTCTTTGTCTTCTTGCTTGTGTTACATTAAAGGTATACCTATTTTAATCATCTGAAGGCCCAGGCTCTCTTAACCTCTGCTCTCTCGTTACGAACTCAGTTACATTATTGAAGTAAGTACTCTAGAACTCTCTTACAAGGAAGAAGAAAAGAGGTGTCAGCAAACGTAGGACACTAACTAGAAGATTGACTACTGTAGGTACTTGCTGGCCATAAAGATTTTAAGTTGATATAATATTTATGATGATATTATTGACCAGTTGACACTATTACTACAAATTTTACCTATCACCGTTTATCTAATTAGTACGACTAATTGTCCCAGACGAGATATAATCCCAGTCATCGACTTCTTCCTGGGGTAATAAAACGCGCCTGTCTTATCCCCTAAGTCTTACAAATGTGAAGCTTTTAATATTTATATTAAAGCCTCTCGTCTGATTGCTTATTTGCCTCTGGAGGTCGTGTAAGTGAATAGGAATTTGTATTATTTCTTTCTAAAGATTTCCAGTCTTTCAATATAAATAATGAATATTTTTCTATATCAGTGATGAACAACTCATTGCTTTTTGTTTTGTGAACTTACTTTTTGGTGCATAGGTACTTTTTTAATTAACTTAATCTTTCTTTGGACCAGAATTATTCATGCTGTCTTAATAATATTCAACTATCCAAAGTGCAGTCTCCTTCATCTTCTTTGTCATATCAGCATCTGACATCTTTATTGGTCCTCATCAGGAGATAACTGAGCGAATGACCAGCATCCAGCACTTTCACATCAGTTAGAAAGGATCATGCACTTACGCAACAAGTGCTCTTGCGTATACTTTTAGAAAGTCTTGCAACGTTACTTTTGCCTGTAAACTGAATGGAAGAAATAGTCTTTTAAGACTGTTGATTGATGAATAATTGATGGGCTTCAAAGGTAACATGGATTAGAAGTTAAAAAGAAGTTGTTTAATTCCACCGTCACTGCGGTTTGAATTTCTATAACTAAAAAAATACTAGATGTTCTTTTTGCTGAGGTGTAAGAAATATTTCATCTGTTTGCTATTGAGGAGAAGTTCGGTTTTGTAGTAAACAAAATTTCATAGAAATCCAAAAAGACATGATTGGTTGTAAAGAAATGAAGCCCCATAAATAGCTACCCCTATTCCAATAAACTAACTCCTACTTCCTTAATTGTTTAATTAGTGAATGGGTCTTTACACACGAAACCTCATTAAGGAAGCAGCAAAACAAATGCACAATTTAAATTACTTTAAAAGTACGTAAACAGATAAAAACTCAATAAATATAAGGCTGTCCAGCGAGATAAGTTGGTTCGATGGCCTGTAATAGCGTTGCCCTGGCCGTCCGTTGACGCTACTCGAGTGACTCCAACTTGTTTGAGCAACAAATATGGCGGCTTGGATTTGTTTTACTTACTCTTGAATTCTTGATGGTCACCAGATAACGTCTACGTGGTATTTGTTTTGTTTCGTTATCACTATCGGATAATGGCAGGTTTGAAAGTCAAGTGGCAGTATTAAGTGCTTTGCATAAAAATAGATGTCCTAATAAAGAAATTATACGGACAGTCTGCGACGGAATTGAAGTTGTCGGTCGCTTAGTTTATCGGTTATTGAAATGAAAATCATTGTGTAAAACGCAATAATTTGCATGGTTTTGGCCAATGATGCGCATGTGTGCTTTGATTCCTTTCAATATCTTTTTCAACCTCAGCTGAAGTTGTCCTGGATTTTCGGAAATGTTGTGAAATAATGTCAAACAAATCTAAAAATATCCCAATCGCTCTTCCGAACTCATCGTGAACGATATGCAATGCACGTAGTAATTAATCTGACGCTTTGAAAATCATGATCCCGTGATAACACGCGGCAGTTTCGCCTAACGACCAGAGCTTTTGCTATGCTTCGGTTTACCTCACTAATGACACTTACGGCAACACTGCTTGTATACCCTGGCGTCGTGATTATGAGGTGTGGGCCATCCTTAATGATGTAGTGAATACTATGCGAGATTATAGTTTGCTTCGCTATTTATTATTTCTGTCGTAAAACGGGTTATTTTGACATGACTTGAAATGTGAGTGAAGGCTGTCCAATCACTGGTAGTGTCATCTATCATTAGCATGGTATCCTTTCTGGATATGTAATAATAATAACAGAAGCTTATTACCCGTGTAGAAACCAACTTTACCCGTATTATATTAAGTATACGTTAACAATTTCTTATAATATCTCGTCTTGATCTCAAATCCCATGCGAATTCTGCTCATCGGATTACGGTAAATATTACTCTACTACAAATAAGTACTCACTCAGTTACAGCATACACGGCTGATACAAAACCCTCTTAAGGGATCGTCAATAAATTACGTGGTAGTATAAACAAGGAGGGAGTAGAAGTTGTGACATTTTGATATGCGACGTTCCATATAATACGAAAGAGTGACGTGAGGGATCGGTGAAGCAGTTTGCGCGCCGTAATATATGGCTGAGCCCTGAGGGACGCGAGTAATGCACGAAGACACCGTGTTACTAGTATTTCTCACAGATTCCTATCTGTGTGTTTACGCTTTTGTTTTCCCTTGGGAAAAGTACTGAACGAAGCGGAAATGCGGGAAATGGAAATAGAACGTTTCCTGTGGTGAGATGAAATGATCGGGCTAATCTATCTTAGTATACTGCTAACCTTAACCAAGGTTACCTCCTTCCTCATTCAATAAACGACTGGGATTTTCGAAGACGATAGTACGAATCAACTTAAATCGAAAGCGGAAAACACTTTATGTCCGCGTCGAAAATAGACAATAAATAACCTAGTTTCCACAATTGTGAAAATTACAGTTCATTAACATTGTCACTAGTATTTCAGCTACATGTGTATTTACAGGTAATCACACTGATTGTGGGCCGGTCGTCGAACCGATGTATTTTCGTCCCATTGACGCGGTTAAAGCGGAAACGTAGCCAGTGGGACAGCAATGCCATACGAAAGCAATTGCCAGGTTTTTGGCAACCTGGCTGTACACTTCCGTGCATGTTGTTTCTGAACCGTTAGTTGGCAGAACAATGTGATGGACGGTCTGTTGCGGTAGATTGGTTAACGACTTGATACAGTTATTGATTAATAGTGATGTTTAACGGGAAGACATAAGAATGGCCTCTTATCTTTAACATTAGAAAACCACGGGGCAAATGCACTGAACTTGTCAGTTTCAGAAATGATATTTTAAAACCATAAGATCAAGATCTTTATCTACTCGTAATAAATACGAAAACGAACCCTAAATTCAAAACACTGCCTAGGAATATAATGTCAATATACGAAACAATTATATTCCTCCTTTTGAGTACACTACGGTAGTCAAGCCTCTTACACCCGTATCTATAAACAAATCAAAGTGTTTACTTGAGTAAATGTCATTATTTAAGACACGATTTTTATTATGTAGTTTAATAATTCCTTGAAGTTACAACTGTAAAAAGTTAGAATTCTTAATTTTGCTTTCTTTGGCGGTTCTTACTTTGTTTAAATTCTTGTCTATTGCATAAAATATTTTGCAAGTAATTACTTCAGCTCAAGTAATTACAATAACTTGACTATAGATACGGGTGTTGCTTTCAATTACACCCACTTACATTACCATTTCATATTGACACAACCTTTGGGTATCATCAGGTCGACATCCACACTAGTTAACCTTGATGATCTGCAAATGATCGTGAACTAAGATAATCTGCGTGATATCACCGTGTTGACACGAGCTCCTAGCACTCGTACATCGAGCGTCATGGTTGCGCAACTAACTGCGTTACGATTGCACAATCGTTTATTGATCGTGCTTTGTGCCGCCCCCTTTGTGTTTTTCTATTAGATGATTTTCACGGTTTTGTATTGTGTCCTGTAATTTTTTGCTAATTGAAAAAACAGTCTAGTCTGCCAGACAGGATATAGAAATACAAACTCTTGTTCCATGATTTAACTCGCCTCTTTTGATTATCTTTAGAGCATGGCATATTTTTAATTTACTGTAACTTTATTCGACTTCCATTTTGGCTTATCTTTCCGTAGATCTTCTATAAAACAAATAGGTAAACACTTTCCTCTTCCAACATTTCATGTCACTCGTTATTTTTTTTTTTTTTTGAAAGGTCTTTACAATGGAGTGTCTCAGAGATTCTTAAACCAAAGTTTGTTAAAATCTTCATTCATAAAGTTATATCGGTTCTTCACTATCTCGGGAATTATTGGCCTTACGCCAGATTGAAACTTTTCCAACAGAAAGTTATGTTATGTAACCTGATGATCAGTTCTTTTCAATGCCAGACTTTTGAACTCGTATACATTTGCAGTTAATAAATCCATGGCAATAGACTGCCCTCTATCACATGGGTCTAAAACATAGCTGGCTAAATGTGGGTATACTATAATGTACACTTCTGCCCCTCTACCTGTGCCGTCGGGGGTTACAGGCGCGATGACGTTATGTTAATAATCCATTTTTTCTCAAAGTTTACTAGGAAGTTCTTGAAGTCAAAGATTAAACTCTCACACTACACTGCTATCAATATTGCAATACCACGCAACGCTGAAATTCGAAACATCTTTAGATTCACATCATTCCCTTCCTTAAGAGTTAACAAAGTTGCGAGTTGTTGAGAATTCATTGCACTTAGCAACTGCTTTGAGAGCTTTGTGTAACCAGTTCTTTGATCTTAATTATATTCCGTTTATCTTTTGAAGAGTTATGCTCAGACAGAATCGTTGGCTAGGTTGTGTGAGAGTGGAGTCGGCTTGCCGCAATACACAGATTGGATCTGGATTTATGACTGCCAGAGCTGCCAGTCGAGAAATTCTATGGATACTGGTCTGTAGTTAATTGTTACTTGTTTCGATTTGATATTGATTTGGCTGAAGATACTGTGCGATTGGCAATCGTTTTGTAATTAGCGGATTCGTTGTGCCGTTGATTTTAATTATTACACTACTGCGATACTACCAAAGATTTGGTCTTGTTTATAAGCAAAATACCACCAGATTATCCCCTTCTGTACAAAGAACCACTTCGTTAATTAATCAGGTCGTATTTTATACCACCCTTCATTAGGCGTCGTATTGATTATAGCTTGCTCTAGGTAATCCAGTTTAGAGGTTCCCTCGTTAGTCCCAGCACTTAGTCCTTGATGTAAAAGTTCTAGAAAGGTCCTAAAAACATTTTGAATTAATTTCTGAAGGTCTTTGTTTGTGACAGTAGAAATTAATGCAGCACTTGTCTGAAACTAGTTACTGTTGAAATGAAACTTGTTGTAGCAACAGTTTCGTTATTAGCTCGTACAGAAACTGGTATGGCTGCTGTTATTGTAGCTGTGATAACGGTAAGGGACATGGCTAATGAATTGTGGACATTACAGCTTGCTAGTTAGTAGCTCGTGGCTAAATAATAACAGCCGCTCGGGTCGATCGTCAGGTTAAGCCGCGCTTGCCTGGGTTGGTCCGTGGATATATATCGGATACATACCGAGTTTCTTTCGTGTCTCGGAAAGCACGTTAAGCTGTTGGTCCCGGCTGTCAATTGAAGATCTTTGACAGTCGTTATAGGTAGTCAGTGACTCGAAAGTCTGACAACCAGTCTTACCAAGGGGTATTGTATAACTGGGTTGTGGAGGTCAGATAGGCAGTCGCTCCATGCAAAATACTGGTATTCAGCTGCATCCGGTTAGACTGGAAGCCGACTCCAACATAGTTGGGAAAAGGCTAGGCAGATGATGACAGCTTGCTAGTTGATCGTGGATTCCAGTAGGTTAGTGATTAAGGTTGGTAATAACTAGACCAATTTTATTTTTGTCTTATGTCACAGAGGTGGGGATAGCAGAAGTGAAACTGACCAAATTAAATAAAGATAGTTTAGCAATTGGTTGAGATATTTATGGAAAGCCTTTATCCACCCATTGCTGAGACCCCTCAACCGTTTTGTAAATGCTATAGTAGTATAGTGTATTGCATTTAATTTTAAAGTGTTCACCCACTCCAAACGTTTCAATCATGATAGTTTATCGAATCTCACTGAACGATCAAATAAAAGATTCAAATTCTACAGAGCCTTCCAGTAACTTCTAGACCCGAAATCCATTTAATCTCGTAAATTTTCTCGTACACATAGACATAGGTATATTACATACGTGCTAAGCTGACGGCGACACGAGCCTCGAGAGATTAGAGAGAGCTAAATAAATAAGTACACCTGTTCACAAGTACCCAGTAATTGTACTGTGAGATGACAAGTTATTATTTATGTACTGACATGTTACTAACTAATTAAAATGGCTAATAGATGACGAATTGTGGTGAGAGTGATAATTGAGAAGTTATTGAGATGTTCTCCACACTTCATACGAGAGATGATGAGATATTAAATCAAAATATATAAGAGCATTTTAACACACGAATCAGCAGCAATTAATATCGATCATACGGATAATAATCTTTCTTATAATGAGACATAATGACGAAATGAAAATTACCTTTAAATTATAAATCCCTCTAAGATATTTTAAAAAACCTTGATGTTGAACATAATCTATTTTCAATTTACTCCCAGACTTCGTTCAGACTATCGATGTCAACTGAAGCAATTATTGACGAGTTGGTTATTCAAACGTTTTTCATTGGTTCGATTCGGGTTCAAGAACTCTAGAGAACGAACGGTAGAGGTTCTTTTACTTTTATATTTTGAATTTGGAATAAAAAACCGCCATGGATAAGTTTTTTTGAGCAATGAGGTTGCAGTCGGAGTCAGGACTCAGATATTTTTTACATTTGAGTCCTCATGATCCAAAAGTTTGGTTTCAGTGAAAAGGTTATACTTCACTGGTATTTACAATTAGATTTTGCTTGGCATTATATTTTTATTTACAACGCTTATCATAGGCTATTCTTAGATTTATTGCCATTTTTTCTAGGCGATTAACTGGTCATGCACGGTGTAGTCCTTGACCGTATTGTAAAGTATATTAAAGTTACTTTATGTAACTACGTATTTACAATTGTAATTGCGTTAGTAATTCATACAATTTAGGTCTCTTATTCACACTAAGGTCGCTTTTCAACAGTGGCGTGGCGGCAGTCCAATACTTTTTTGTTCAGCTTTGTTTATAATTCTATCTTTTGTCATAGTGACTTTTATTTGTTAATACAGTTTCTTGAATATTATTTCAATTTAGCTTTATACTGATAATATTTGTTTTTTGTTTGCAGGTAAGTACAGTATGACAATAATTGAAGAAAGCACGTGGAAACGAAGGTAAAAATGAATTAATGGATAAAATACACGGTATGACCATGAAAACATATAAATACAGACATGGAGGGATCATTGGAAATGTTGATTGAAATGATATTCACAGAATACGAATGAATTCAAACGTATATTAAGAAATGTGCGAGGAAACATTTACGGATGACGAAGTTCACTGTAGTCTCCGAAAATGTTAGAAGTACTTATACATATTTCTCGAAAAAAGCAGTGGTATACCCCTTTAATGATTAGCTGTATCAATTATTTTTAATGAAAGATGATTTGGACGATTGGACGGGTGGGAAAAGGCTAAGCAGATTATGATTAGGACGGGTGGAGCTACACAACCATAATACAGGAAGTGAAATAGATGCAGTGACTATGCCAGACTAGTTAGGTAAAATAATAATGATCACGATGACTCATTAAACGAGTGTTCCATACAATACATTGATGATCTCATATATTTCTGACATTAATAACATAGATTAAAGCAATCACATTTTATTATACATATACATCGTAACTATCCACCTACAGGTGATACAGTATACAGTACACCCCAGCGATGAAAATCAACATACACCGGGAAATCTATATTTGTACAGCTGATAAAAATGATCCATTAATATTACTGACTAGGAAAAGAAACTTAAAAGATTTAAATATTTGACAGGAAAGAACAGAAGGTCTTTTCTATTACAGAGATAAACTTTATGAATGGAAAGCTACTGAATGAAGGAGTCAAATAATTCAGATAGAGAATCGTTCATAATAATGCAATAAATTATAGCAAAATAGTAAATTATTTTGCATTCTTCTTCTTAGAGTGTCGATGACAATTCAAAGCATTGAGTCAGCCCAAAATTTGGCGACGAGTTTGGCACTTTCAGTAGCGTCCATCAGCTCCTGTGATGTGGAAACAACAATATTTTGTATTAACCATATTCATAGTACAGTCGGCCAAACTGCATGCGTTCGACAGAGCCACAACTCCTGTAGAATGTAATAAAAGCAACAGTTAAATTGCTGTTAGTTTCTACATCATCACTGTTACATGTTTCGAAAAATGCATGCGGTATTAAAATGTTTTCTTTTTCAAACTATACAAGCAGCAATTCTTCTAGAACAGCATCCTCCCATGCAGTCCAGCTGTCCAACCCAAAGCACATGGCCAAATATCTAGCAGGGGTCTTTGAGGTATTTAAAGTAAACAAAAAAAATATCGCAATGACCTGAAAAACAAATGCCACTCAGCTTCGTTACGGGTGTTTTACACCTTTTGAAGTCAGTGTGATCTTCACAAGTTAATGCGTTGTACGAAATTGTCCTTCGATTCTCTTGTACATTGTGGTTTGTATGTTTGTTTATACAAACATACAAACCACAAATCAAGCCAAAAATGTAACATACCCGGGGGGTGTGTGGGATCAAGTGTAAGATCCAATGTAAGAAATCATACAAGAGCAAAAAAAAGAATGTGTGTGCGTGTGTTCTCCTATTAAAAATAAAAAAAAGATGTATGTGTAACAATAAAAGAATTTCGGGCGCCTTGGGAACGCACATTACATTTAAAAAATACTTGCCAGATAGGACAATTCGTAGAGTGGAACTTCTAATCTTCCGTTGGTGACTAAACTAGGATTATAGAAACAATGGAAATACCTTTGTTAATACCTTATTTATTACGTCAGTAGCTTCCTTTTTACTTTCAATATTAAATTACTAATTTGAGGTTATTATTATTGTTGCATCTTTATGTGAAGAAAGTAAATTAAGTTTGGGCCAGATGTCTGGCTAAAAAAATGTTAAATTAGACCTCAAGATTTCGGCGTCGAAGATGAGAGAATCCAGAATCCATCCATAAACGTGTGACGTAGCGATCGTTCGATGTAATCCTTATCATGCACTCGTAAGCACTTCCACCTGTTATCAGTTCCTTCTTACGTTTCACTGTTGTCTTGATTACAGTGTTTTGCGTTACAGTTTGTCAATCTGTATTTTCGTGTGTGCCGTTTTAGTGCATGTAAATAAATCTTATTTTGTTATATTTTAAATCATTATTTATCACGATGACTGGATAAATATGGAAACGTGTTCTAAGCTTGTTGTTCTATGTAAAAACGACTTGAAAACTTTCCACTTTCAAGTATACAACCTATTTTTTTTATCAGTTACATACTCATCAATCAACGCCACCTATCTGATTAAAAATCAATTGGTTAATTTTACGAGTTTGCGCCATTATGGTGAAATAATTAATGTACAGCAACTTATTTTCAACAACTGCAATGCAACATAACTTTCAATTAAAGGGTTTAACCACGTTCATTTCACTAATTGATCTATTTAATTAATTTTCCACATGTAGAACACTGTTGTATAAAATGCTACACGTAAAATTTAGGACTTTTTCATACAGCTTAAAATTAAAGATACGGATGGTTTGGCCACCTTCACAATTATTACAATATCGCTTTTTCAAGATTTTTATTTAAGTCATCACTACAATATCTTCTGCACCTACGCACGCATATACGATATAAAAAAAAAAAAGAATTTGTTTTAACAATACACTTCAATTAACAAAGCTTAAAATTGAATATATAACAAGGCTAAAATGTTCACTCCTGTTGCTTAAAAAACTGTATGTCTACCGAAATAATATGCAAAATTGAGGAAACATTTCATTGCATTACCGGTACAGTACCGCCCCTCTTGTTTAAAAATGTCAAGCTAATTTAATCACAAGGAAAAACAGAGCTCTGAAATTACTCCACTGCTAAAACTTCTTAACACTATGTTGAGTTAAAAAAATGTGAATTGAACATTTTACTCAAAGTAAATAAATACCTTTAAAGCAAATAAATACCTTAGATCTGACATACAGAAAGAATAAACATGGAATGTTGGATAACACACTCCACTTCCGTTTTTGTAATGAATCATAAAATATCTATAATATTATTACCCAATGTTTAAGGCTCCAATGGAGATAGTTTAAATGATTATTGTATTAAAATGAGTCATAGAAAGATAATTGAGTGATTCACAATCGTATCAATCTTCTTAGGTTCGACGTGGTCAAAGTGTGTGAAACCGGATTCAAGAAATTATCTTATCTGGCAATAAGATCGATGAGAGTTTGTTTCAAAATAATCTGGAAGAAAAATGTAAAGATAAAATAATTTGAAATAGCTGCCCTGCTCACCATTATCATTAACATAAAGTGATAGAAACTAACCGACCCGTTTTACGTATTCATACGTATGTACGACCTTGTTACAGCAAACATATAAATCAAGTTATTTTTCACTAGTAATCCTCTAAAATGAATCACCAGATACACTAGTTCTTTAAATAAGTAGGATCTAAGCTGGTTTAGTGATTATTAGTATTCTGCACGTTTTTTGTGAAGCTAATCCGCTCGGCAGCACGCCCTAGACACGACTGCTTGCGGACGAGTCTCTAATATTAATGACCTTATCTAACATAGTCTGCTCCCACCACGCCGCTTTTAACGACTACCCTCAATATTCATACGTAGGTTTTTAACTTTTTGTTAATGTCATGTAAGTTGGTGATTTAGTTTGCTTGCACTTGCAGGTGCTCTGACTATAATCACAGAATACATAATAGTTCTATAATAGAATTGAACTATTAAAATGACTGTAAATATCCTTTGTTCTGTTGTTTTACGTGTTTATCTATCTAGATCCATGACGCTTCTGCCTTCAGAGTTATATGCGACAACGACTACTCGTGGCCATGTTATTGTATGTTACTTTAAGTAGTCAGTTTTAATACTATCAAGAATAAAAAAGATGTCAACAATACTGGAACTACTCTTGTGCACTTAAGATTTTCCTACGTCAGTGCACTTAAGTTTATGATATAGTATTGCCTTTGATGTACGGAACACGGGAACATATCAAATGAACTCGCTCAAGGCTTTCAGGCTTTTTGTACAAAATGTATTTTCCTGGTTTAGAATACAATGTCATTGTCGCAGACTTGCAGCTGTTCGCCAGTGAACTGTGAAACGCACTGAACTGCGTTTATTTCGCCACAGACTAGACATTAGCCACTTCCTGGTTCTAGGGAGATAAAACTAATACATTGTTACATGGCAGAGTTATGGAAAAACTTAAAGTTATGACAAGGATGGAGATGAATTTGTAATGGAAAAGTTGTGCTAAAGTTCCTGAAGCGAAGTGCAAAAGTAACATTCATGAATATGTAGGATTCGTGTAGCACAACTTGAAAGAATACTTAAGTAACGATTACCAGTTTTCAATACTATATAATACCCATACACTACACAAAGGAATCAATTAAAATACTAAAAGTCTAGTATACTTGATAAACCAATGTAATAACATAATGTCAAAGATGCAGAATGAATTGGGCCATATCCGCTTGTATCCATCAACAAAAACAACAGAATAACACGCACATACCTATTAAGAAGTAAATTAATGTAGAAATGAGGTAATACGAGTATATGGCAAGAGTTCGGCATGACATCTAAGAGAGTTCTAAAAATTTCCAAGCTGTGGTAAAAACTTAGCAAGAACACTTGTGAGACATATACGTTATTCTGTTTAATTGTTTACTCGGTTCATTTTAATAATTAGGTCGCCGTATGTCACCGCATTTAAATTGCTAATAAATACATGAATACATTAATTAGCCAAACAGTACGCTTTGTTGTAATTCATATTCTGTTAAATTGTTAAAATTAAAAAGTAAAATATAACAGTACCTACTCTGTAGTATATTATTATGATAAAATAGTAATAGTATCTATAACACCAAATAATAATTATCATAGTTTTTGTCCGCCCACTGCTTGGAATAGACTTCGCCGTTTTGTGCCATGCTTTCTTGGTTTACGTGAATCTCAACCAGGTCTAAATTCTCTATGAACTTACCTAAAATTATAATAAAAACGTGCCAGACAAATTGTAACGAAACAACATGATTACGTTCACAAAAGGCGATTAATTCGTCATCTAACACTCAAAACATTTTACAAATAAAGCGAAAGAAAATATTTCTTTCTTCGTAGAAAAAAATATTTCAATGAATTCTCATACTCTTGTTTGTTTGGCGTCTTCTTAGCCTTCGTAAACACACGGGCTCACATTAGACCCGCTCGTTTTATATCATGAATTAATTACGTCGTTAATGGTTTTAAACCGCTGACCCTAATGAGTATAAATAGCCGATCTTGATGTGGAAATTAATTAACTAGTATTGTTATTTTGTCATCAATGCATCGACGAATTACAAATTATCAACTAACAACCAGATTTACAAATTAAAAATAGTTTTTTTTTATGTGAGTAATTTGCATTTCGTGTCAGTGTTAATAAATAAAATGAGTGAATTTGTCATCTTACGTCACAAACTCACTATTTTATGCACGAGTCGTTATCTAAATTAAGATTCGTTTATTGCTGCATCTTAAAACTTCATTTTTATGAATCTTGTTTGAAACCACGTAGCTATCGCTTCAAGTCATAAAATTTAAGACCCAATAACCGTTTCAACCTCGTAGTTTGACGTCCTTCTTTCGCAATTATGACCCAAAACAATAACAATAGTATTAAGTTTGATAACCGCGGCGGTTCCGCCTGTTACCCACACCCGTGTAATTCTAAGCCGTGCGAGTGATTTATACGACTGGTGCGAATTTATTAAATCGTCCATCATCGTTTGCTTCACGCCTCGTTTCGGTGGAGGGGGCGGTAGTTGCAGGGCTTGAGTATAATAATAAAATAAATAATAACACCAGCCTATACAATCCCACTGCTGGGAAAAGGCCTCTTCTCAAACAGAGCAGACACGAGCATTGATCACCACGCTTGCTCAAGACCGGTTGGTGATTTCAGACTTATATATTGATTATAAGTCCAGGTTTCCTCACGATGTTTCCCTTCACCGATGTCTGTGATGTCCAAGATAAACTTAGAAAGTACATATGAATTGAAAAAGTCACATTGGTACATGCCCGGATTTGAACTCATAACCTCATGCATGAAAGGCGAGGCCTCAGCCTCTGGGCCATCACAACAGTTGATGTTGACTTTGAGTTTATTATCAGGCTGTGACTGTCTGGAAATGCAGAGCAAAGGCTTCTCGTCTCCCACAATGGGATCCAGATGGCTCACTTAATCTTGACAATTTCACATAAATAATCCTACTATTGAACATAACATCACGTAAATCGCCGAAGGGTTAGGCAGAGGTGTACTTACCACATTTTGCCAGTTATGTTTAAGTCTCATGTAATAGGGGGCGATCCTATTTGACATTACTCGGGCACAAATCCAGACTCCAACCCGGCTCATGCTCAGCAGTCGCGCTTGCGACAACTAAACTAACGAAGCAGTTAGTCCATAGCCTCACTATGTTTTCCTTTAAAAAGTCAATTATGCCCAAGATTAAGTTAAGCCAGGTATTGAAGCGAGGAGACACGAATGTATATTTTCCTTTTTACTTATCTTTTGCCACAAAACTTCACACAGGTCTAGTCTAGTCTTTTGTGTTTCTTGTACCTTTACCTATTAAATGGGAAATTGGTTTGTGTCCGCGTTATTTATTGTATGTCCTAGAAAGCAGTCACGCGTGCCAAAATTAGGTTTATTGTGTAAAGATATTGCTAAATTGAAAAAGGATTACCTTGGTTTTCTCAGGTATTTTGTTAGATATTTCATACATTTTGGGACAAGGATTTCTAGAAAAGATAGATTTTTTTAGCTAAAACATGTAAGTACAACTGAAAAAACAAGTGGTCACTACTATCCTTATCCATTACATTTCCTTCTGTATTTAACGAAGACATTCTGTAGGGCTCTCTGAACTGGATAAATTAAAAACGTGTAAAACCTTATAATCCGACAACCATCACGACGCTAACCCAACTCCACTCGTACAATAAGGTGATAATTTTCGCACACGTCTCGTTAACGGTGCGCCTGCGCAGTTCCCCGACGTCATTTCATTGTCCGAATATGACACAAACACGGTCACCCCGATCCGCTGTGAACCACTCAATGATTACCATCTTTTTGGTACTTTGATGACTTTATTTACTCTATTATAAGTGGGTGGTTGATGAGCCTTTTTGGGTCAACTCAATATTTGGTAAGACGAGTATCTGATAAAATTGGTTTGTCTTTTGTTTTGATTGGGTTGTTGACCAGCTTAGAGTTCTTGCTAATAAAACAAAGACCTTATTTATTATATATGAGTCCTAATTCTCACGGCATTGTTTACTGTAGATCAAAACAACGGGAGTATCTCTTGAGAGGAGAAATGAGGTGCTGATAAGCTTGCCAGATAATTCCCCTCTTTATTATCTATATTATCGTTCAGCAGACACAAGGAACTGAAAGACCGGAGATTTTTGGGAACACTTAATTTGTAGGCCTTACATGAATAGCTCATCATCATCATTTACGCCTACAGCAGTCCACTGCTGGGCAAAGGCCTCTCATGCTCACAAATTTAGTCTAGTCTGTTGAAACTTTAACTAAATATAACTATGATATCATCATCGTCATTCTTCTGCCCTTATGCCAAATTATTTGGGGTCGGCGCAGCATGTGACTTTTACCATACTTCTCTATTACTCGTTATCTTAGCAGTTACCTCCTTTCTAGCCATATCATCGGTTACTATACATCGTTTCTTTGGTCTTCCAAAGTATAACTATGATATAACACAATATTAACTGCTCCACCTAACGGAACAATACCTCGTCTGATGGCAGGACCTTGACCACGATTGGTCGCGGTTCAACCTGATCACGCGCAGCGATTTGATCAGCACGCTCAATTGCATGATCATGCCTCCGAGTCATAGCACTCGTTAGACAGGATTTTATCTAGACTGTGTTTACTGTGGACGGTGTCTAGAGTTTTCCATGATGATGGTTTGAGTAAGGCTGATCTGATGGTCAAAGATTTTTTCCCGTAGAAGTTTTTTTCGCCACTGCTCTTCCGTGCCTTGTATTGGTTTTATAAGTAGGGACGCGAATTGAACCAGCAATCAGCACCATTTTCATATTTATAAATATCTGTAAAGACTCGCATCGAAAACTATCAACTGATGACGGAATACCCAGAATCCCATCCAACAAAACAATAGATCTACCTCTTGTTTATACTGCAGTCCAATGAAATCCAAAACAATCTAATACGGTGCAAGCACACAACTTCAAATCGAATACCTCTCGAATTGCGACAGAACAAAACGATTCCTACTCGTAAACAAATCGATTAAGTTCTCGATGGCGATGGTGTAGTCGATTCAACCCGTGCGCGGCCACGGGGGCCTTGTTAGCCCGCGGTGGGTTGATCGAGATCGTTCACATCTCGTGACGTGGATGGCGTCAATGTTATGTGGCAATGGATGGCCCTTTTACTGACAATTGATGGGCACACAGTGTAGTTTGTGGGTGGAACGTGTTCTAGGAAAATTAGAGTCGCATCTTTGTCAGTGGGAATGTTAATGTGTTCAGTAAATATAGAGTTTTATATATGAATTTGTTAACATCGTAAAACGTTTAATGCGGCAGATTAAACTTTGTCCAACTTTATTAAAACAGCTTGTCCTTATGTGAAGGTGTACCTGGATTTGTTAGCATGTGCCAAAAATTTGAATCAACACCGTCATCATTTGTTTTACATACATTTCACAAGTCAAATCCAACAGCGCCCCCTGTCAAAGTCATTGGAGCGCCAAAAATCATTGTAGCACTGTATATTGGGGTCCAAACAGGTTTGAAAAACATTACTATTCTCATAACATTTTCTTCTTCGCCGTCATAACAAAAACATCACGTAAATTCATATATCAGCAGACAATTAAACTAAAAGTTAGTCAAACCCCAGACGGGCGCACTTCCCGGTCGTCGCGACGTATCGATCGCGAGCGACGCCAGGTGAAGCTACTATACTACGCTGGTATAACTAAACTGCACTACAGTGCACTTGCATAATTCGAGGCTAGAGCGGCGGACGTAGGGTTGGCGAGTTCGTTTTAAAATTGTACTCATGCCAATGGCAAAATGTGATTTTTGGGACCTTGTGGCGGTTAACTAGTCTATGCTGTGCCAGCTCACCATAATAACATATTCTTGAGCCGTCTTATCAAAACTAAGCTGAATAAACACATTATTTTATATTCTTCACGAAAATTCGTTTACTGTAGAATAATTCCATTACCTTATCTGATGCTAAGTCCCAGCAGTATCAGCGCATTTACTAAGCTTTATTCAGCAATTTCAGATTAGATGAAATTAGCAGCCTCGCAATAGAAAATCTGAATTAGTTTGTATTCCATTGCGTTTTACGAGTGGTCGTCTAACGATGAGATAGTCTAGATTAAAGCAATGTACTGTGAAACGGAGTTAGGTGTCTGAATCTAAGTACCTTTTGTAATAAATGGGGTTATTTAGGTAGAAGACTACTGGCGGACCGTCCGCTTCGTCGTTTGTTAATAAATATTATTCAGTAACAAAGTTTTACCCGAATTCTGGGTAAATGTGACCTCTTAGGGCAAGTGTACTTTCAAAATGGTACGGACTTTTTTGTTACAAAAATGATTAATAAATACAAATAAAACACTGTAAGAACCGTATATAGGCCATTACACGCGCAATTATGGTTTTATTTAAGAAAAATATTTAACACTAGGGCAAAGCATAGTGATTTATATTACGCGTTTAAGCAACGAATTACACTTTTATATTCGTATGATATGTTCTTCACTTACCAGTGGTTTCCCTTTTTTCACCTAAAGCGGATTAAACTACTGAAACTAATCCCGATCATTTAAACGAAGTTCAATACCTGTTAGTATAATTCTTACGTAGCTATTATGACACTGACAGCTCTTGAACACGGTTTAGATGTGCACAGTTTAGACTACTTTCACTTTTAGTGTTGAAATCGGCCCTTACTGCCAGCCCTAAGGGTTAACAGTCCCGGATGCACTGGCGGACAGAAAAATGAACCACTCAAATATACGGCTTTATGCTCCGCACTATTACTACGTTGTTAGTCTGCGCGACTATGTACCCACATGTGTTTTTTCTTTTATTTACGTGTAAACCCCTTATGTTTCCATGAAATATTCAGCTTTTGATGAGATTTGAAACTGGATTGTATTTCAAGTGCTTTTTACAGCAGAAGCAAGTCAATGTGAAATAGTTTGTTCTGAGAATCTTTCTAGAAAGATCGCTTGCTATAAATGCCCGCTTAGACCAGTTTCCAAGAGCACTCTGCTCGATTGAGCTCTACAGTAAATGTAACGTCCTTTTCATCAAATGCTTTGCTTTCAGTAATTTCACAATCATGGCGTCGAGTCTCAAAGGATAAAATGCTCTTCTTTGCTCATTTGCATCGAAGCATTCATGTTATTCTGAGCGTTTCAGAATTAGATGTGAAAATCTAATTCTGAAACGCACATGTTCCTTCAAGCATCTCTATTGCATATAGAACAAACTTTTTCCTACTTTTTCCTCTAAAAAGTAGAAAATAGTATTAGAAAAATAGTGGGAAGCTGTAGACACTACAGATTTACGGTATTTTTCCCTGAATACGTGAGTTTGCAGGGGGGCATAAATTACACAAGTTCGTAGTCAGCTCGTCGGGTCAATAAAATCGGTTAACATAGTACCTTTCATGGTTCAATATCCTTGTATAACAATGTCTTCTTATGGCGTTTATGGCTTATATTGAGGAAATAAACTACCTATTTAATCGTGTTGTCAATAAATTCAAGACTTTATTAGTCAAAGTACAGTGCTACACGGATCTTTTGGCGCTCGAAGGACTTTGACAAGGGGGCACTGATTGTCAAAAATAAGAATAGTTAGTTCCGAATTTAGCCATGCACATAGATATCCTTGTACTGTGTACAGCTATAAATCGGAGATATCATCTACCGATGATGTCCAACATGCATTACTGTATTCACTTACTTACTATTGAAAATCAACGTGTCTCCAATTTAAACCAACTTTGGAACCAAAAGGCCAGTTTAAAAGAAAGTAAAACTGATTCAAAGACGATTCGTTACTGTCAGTGTGCAGTGAGGTCGCAGTGAATTGTTATGTAAGTGCAGCTCGTTACGATAGCTCTGCAGTACATCTCGAGTGAGGACTTATGTAACACTCTATCTGAACTTCTGCTACTTTATAAAGGTCGTATTGTCGTTCTGAAAGAATTATATGTTAGTGGTTGACATACAGTCTGGCGACACACCTCTTAGTTAGTGAGCCATAGGCTCATGCTATTCCAACTAGGGACAAAGTTGAAATATGTCATGAGCCCGTAATTGCATTGGCAATCTTTGAAACCCAAACACAGCAATGGTGCTTGGAGTCGAATAGTATGGATATGGTGGCATTACCGGAAACAAACTCCTACACAAAGAGTGTTTTACAGGAACGTAACGCTCGGGAGCTCTCACCAGCTAATAATAAGTCCATAAAGAGTTTTCTAAATTGAATGGTGTTAGTTGAATGCTTGAGCTGGATATATTCTTGTTACGTCTGTGTGAGAGACGCAGGTGGTGATCTATTCTCGTTAAAATGCATTTTTTTATCCTTTGCAAAGATATTTTATTGGGTTCATATTATGTATTCTTTGATGTTACTTCCGTACCTACTTATTTCTCGTGTCTGGTGGTCTGAGCTAATAGATTTGCTAAGAACATGAAACAAAACAGGTTTTCCACCGATTACTAGATCAGATAAGACGACAGTTATCTCAATCCTGTTCTAAGACTCAGATTATGAAATATTAAACATGTTTGCATTTAGATTTGTCACGGTCATATAAATGGAATCGTATGCGACTGATATGAGTCGCTTTAATTGCATGTAAATGAGAACATTCCCACAAATTGCGAATAACTGGTGTAACGGTGGGTTTCGGCAAGTAGGTCGTGTTATGTGAAACGTTTGAATAGTTGTTTTTGAAGAAAATGCGGATACAATATTTACAGACTTTGTTCATAAAAATACGCATTTTATGAAGTTCTTGCAACGAAGTCAGTCGCAACTCTTGAGAAGATTCCTTTTGTTGAAAACGAGTGAAATATCTAGTTTAAATATTTTAGTAACCTTTTTTTTTTAATGGATGTAATATTGCACATAACACGGCTGTAAACCTCGAAGGGACCGGTAGACAGGGTAGAGGTGTATCTACAGTACTCAACCACAATTCGCTAGCTATGTTTAAGTCCCATGTAACAGGGGGCGAGCCTTTTGCCATCAACCGGGTCACAAATCCAAAACCCGATGAACGATGGTGGGGCTAAAATTATCCTCTTCATAACGAGAAACAGAATTGATTGAGTGAATGATAAATGATCACTAGGCACAATACAACCACACGCAACTTGTTATTTTCCGTTGTAACAACTCAAACTAATCATTGAAGACTTAAGAGATAAACGTAATTATCTTAATAAACCAACGACACTGTAATAGTGTTCATTTAATCCTGGCTTATTCACAGTTCCATTTGGCTTCATAGGAAATAGGATTTGGCAAAAGATAATCTTATTTCTTTAGCACATAGATCACCTTGAAACAGAGGAGGTTTTTATTGAAAATGTATCGTAAAGTAAATATTATTTATCTTTGTATCTCGCTCAATCCTTGAAATTGCGCTTGAATTTAAACAATGTATTTCCAATTCAGTTTGCTAGTTGTTTCCGACGAATAAATAAATTGAACTAGCAGTGTTGGTTAAAATGATGTTTTTTTTTAAATGAGAGAACCTGTCTTTGTTTTTATTTTACAAATATTAAAATGTATTTAATTGACAAAAACAACACAAAAACCAACTACTAAAAGAGAAAAAACTCAACAAAAAATACGCCATATTAAATTTGCGAGCAAACGTACAGCTAAACAAAAAGAGTTTAATACAGCGTTACATGCATTTGGTCGGATGTGTACTTGTGCGGTTACACACCGGGAGCGACTACGACACCGGTGAGCGCAAGTAAATACTGCCAGTCTGCCACACAGCTGACCCGCCTCTCACTTTGTATAAAACACTACTCGTCTAACTTATAACTACGAGTACGTACCTATGTGGCATAAAGACGTATGTACTGTATACAATGTGTTCTAGGTAACTTTGTTTACTAACGAACATAAACAATGTATGGTGAATGGTTATCAAGCGTTGAAGGAAATGTGACACAGCAATGGTAAATTGCTGTTTGAAAGACATGATTATATAATTTTATAAAACATGTAGAGTTTTTTTTTAATAAGTTAGTGTTGCCCGTAAAGACCAAACTTCATCTGCTTCAATGCAATTCAGTCAGAATTGAGTCTTCGATCTTTAAAGCTATGATTTCGACATCTACATATAACCGTATAACCCAATGCAAACGCAAAACCGTTAAATACAAAAGACTTTGATTAATGTTTGATACTCACGTTAAGTGCAAGATTAATCTGTTGCACTCAATTTTTTGCCCCGGTTCAGTGAGCCATCGAACCGATCGGGTCGGTACCGCGGTAGCAGTAGGTGTGAATGTGGATATACGACCGTTGGCCGCAAACCGATCGCTCTGACGTCACTGCACAAATGCATCGTGTTCGCACACAATGTGTTATGGCCGCTCCTGCTGACATAAGGCGCGAGACACAAGGAATGAAGATTCAGCTTTTGCGATTGGCGAAGATTTTTAAATCAATCAACACGGCCTATCGCAGTCCACTGCTGAACAAAGGCCTATCTCAAGCTGCACCACAACACCCTGACCTCCGCCTTTGCATTCAGTCTGACTCGACCAGCTTTTTGAAGTTGTCGGCCTATTAGATTAAATGCATGACCTAAATAGATAATTGATTGTATGGAAAATGACTAGAAAGGGGGTGATTTGTGTGATTGGGGGAGATATGTGCAGTTAATGCTAATAGAGATGTCTATAAAAGTACATGTAGCGCCGACACCAAATTATTGGTTCAGGGGATAAATGAGACAAATAACCGCATTGAAAGATAGAGAAATGAAGTAATCGTAACTGCAGTTGAGTACATTTCGACATTTTATCCTGAAGACCAGTTAAACAACTTAACACCAACTTCGGTGGAAAAATAGACCATGTTAACTTTAAAATGAGTCTACTCTCGCTCAAACTAGAAACTCTTAAGCAACAGCTGCTAAAGCCACCCCATGTGCTCAAGCCCTAGCGGCCGCTCCCGTAATAAGTTCCAATGAGTAAGTCATCACGTTTGCAGTTATATTTAACCCGATGGGTGGAGACTGTAGCCGTCACTAGCTAGTTTACATTTAACAAACTTGCTAACAATACCGGGAAAATGGCCTTTAGTAAGAAAATGTTGGCGAACATTTTGGTTTAATGAAAATTTGATGTAATTACAAACATTATAACATCATATCCCCGAAGGGTAAAACAGAGGTGTACCTACATCCACATTTCACCACTTATGGTCAAGTCCTATGTAATAGAGGTCGAACCTCATCATTCAGCTGAATTCGTTTATTATTAAATTCCACTAACACTTACGAACCCAAGACCTCTTTCTCAGCATTAGCACTAGTGGTTGATTACACCACTTGACTAGTGACGCAGTTGATGTATTTTTGTTTATGATTTTTCTGATCTCTCTTATCTGTGATGAAATTATGAGTTATACAACCAAATGTATGTAAAAGATAAAGATTAACGTTATCATTTGTCCACTTTGTATATCGATATTAATAGATAGCGCGTGTAAGATCGCAGTGCCCTCGTATTACATAGTTATTATATTTAACGACAAGTTCCGGGTCCCTTACATAATAACATGTAATTTACTTATGATACATAGATTACGTATTATGTCGTCGTAATGATAATTGGTATGTAATTATGTGAGTAAGTTTCCCATATGAAGGAACTACTACGAGTGCTACTAGATTTTCCTTTTCTGATAAAAGGAAAATCTAGTGTTCCTTCAAGACATTTTTCTTTTCAGGTAAGTTCAAAGATATTAAATTCATACACGTCATCTTTTCTCAACAAGGGCCTTAAATCTATGGGGTGGAACGGACACCTACGCGAAACAGAAACCACATATAAATGAGTACAACAAAAAAAAATTTGCTGTTGCATACATTTTCACCGAGGTATTGCACTTTTGTAGGAAACAGCTGTTTTTTTTTTAATAACCGACGAAATATTTCTATGTGGGGAGGGTTCAGAATGATGTACTGAGTATGTGGTGTCCGTTTTCGCGCCGGAGTCCCTTCCACCCCGTACACTATTTAGACTCAGAGAAATCACACTCTCAAAAACTTTCTATTTTTGTGCCAGCTGTAAATTGGCCAAAATCTGCATAATTTTAGCTTTCGTGACTAACTACTCTAATTGATTGAGGAGATTTTCGGTTTCACCACAAAAATAAAGACCGAAGGGTTTGCGTGCACTGCTGGCACTATCGAGACCAAGGGTTTAACCGCAAGTGTAATAGTTCACATTATTATAATAATAAAATACCAAGACTACAATTTACCGCTCAATAACTCACCACCTTCTATAACTTTCATGCTATTTATTACCGCTACCTACGTATACAGTTAAAATATCCATACCTAATATCATGAATGAGAAAGTAACTCTATCTGTCTGTCAGTCTGTTACCTTTACACGCCCCAACAGCTGATTGGAAATTTGACTCACAAGTAGACTGAACCTGGGTTGGGACATAGAACGTTTTATCCCATTAGCAATTTCACGTGCGGTTAATATGAGAACACCACGCGAGCGATACCGCGGGTAAAATCTAGTTAAATTATAAACTGAAACTTGAAACTAAAG
Organism: Standfussiana lucernea; assembly: GCA_964057025.1. Classification (NCBI taxonomy): domain Eukaryota; kingdom Metazoa; phylum Arthropoda; class Insecta; order Lepidoptera; family Noctuidae; genus Standfussiana; species Standfussiana lucernea. The sequence goes on along the minus strand of OZ059799.1, from coordinate 967,555 downwards.
TTATGGACTATATTAGCATAGCTACCTCACACCTTGGTACCTAGGTCCCAAACTTAAAGACTAAGTTCGTCGCTCGAGACACCGAGTTTGAGTACCAGGTATTCTGATGATGTAATAATAGATGTCAAAGGCTAGTTCCGTCACAACTGATTTGAAACTGGGTATAGATATACAGACTATATTACCCAAGGTCTGTTCAAATACTTGTCGTTGATGTTATTTGCACTTGAACAAGCGTCAACTTTTTTGTGCTTGCACTTTTGAAACGGTCATAGAAAATGTTAAAGTTGTAGCGCAAACTGAACTTGATGTGCAGGTACTTACGTTATCATTACCATAATTTTACAACCAAAAAGACCAATGGATCTCCAGGCAAAGACAGATCTAATGTAAGGAATTGCTAAGGCTTTTCTAGTACATGATTTGTGGCGTGGCGTCGTAATTTCTTTTTTGGCTTAAACTGTCCCACTGCTGAGCAAAGGTCTCCCCCAATTCCTTCCATGAGCTCTTTCCCCGTGCCTCCTCGAACCAGCCCTCGCGGTACGCGTCCAGGTCTCGCCTCGTCTCGCCACCTCTTTCTGGCCCGTAAAATTTATCAGGAAAGCTTTCTTTATTGGTCCTGGTTCATAGCAGGATCCTGCAAAGGATAGAAAATCTTAAACACGTTTACTTCCAAAATGATTCCTAGAGTTTCCATTAATTAAGATTTACTCCATAAAGTAAATAATTTAGTTTCCTGTTATTAATTTACGTAACATTTAAGATAAACTGTTCTTACATAACTTTACTTCATTGGGTTCTTAGTTGTTATTTTCCAGCCACTATTTATTATATTACTATAAATTATATACCTCGCTGATTGAGTGGTCGCTAAATTTAAATGCTGGCTGAGCATGAAGTTTTGGGTTCGATTCCCATGTCGAGCAAAGTGTTATTGGGTTTTTCATGAGGAATTTCTTTGTAACAGCCCGGAGTCTGGATTTGTGCCCGGTTTATGGCATTAGGCTCGCTCCATATTACTTGGGACTTGAAAATAAATTCCAAAATACGGGTGCACAACTGGCATGTTCTTGTGTTATAGGTAGATATTTTATACTCATTTAAATTATTTTTTGTTACAGGTAAGGCATCTCTCATTACAAAGTTGAAACCAGGAAGCGTAAGTAACGAGACGATTAATTTAACGACATCCATATCTCATGCAGTTCATTATTACTTCAGGGTAATAAACTGTTCTCCAGGCAATTCATCTTAATTATGTAAGTTCCTTACAACTGCCTTTATTGACAATAAAATTAAAGCTTTCTGCGTAATCTTTGCAGATAAGGAACTTTAATAAAAAAAAAATTACATTTCTTAAATTTCAAGTTAAGATTTGGTGAAACCGGTACACTGACATAATTTACTGAAGTCTCTGTCAGTGTCTGGTGTCCACAGCAGGTCAGCAGTTTGTACGTAATGGTTTGTCCTATCCTTTAGGTTGGATCGTGGGAATGGGGATTAGGGTATGAGGTTAGTTAGATATGTGAACAACGCATGTAAGTACCTACACTGGAATATTTTCAGATAACTGCTAACGATGCAGTACAGACTTCCTTGTATTGATGCCGCAAAGTTTAGTCTTTCATCTTATCCTGGCTTATAGAGATAGCTAGCTGAAAGATGCAAAGAGTTTAAAACTTATCCTACGCAACCCATACATCAGTCTCGCAGTTTAATCTTAAACGAAAGAGCCCTCAACTGGAGCACGTAGCACCCCTCAAACTCAGCAGGGTATCGAACCCGGGCCGTTGGCAAGTGCTGCGACAGTTTGGCGGGATGCCGGAGCGCCGTGCCAGTGCTAGCCGAGCTTATTGCATTCCCGACTATGACCTGACGTGACGTAATCACTTAACTAATGCTTTGCTGACGAGGCAGTTGTTACCTTTTATAACATGACATAACATCACGCCTCTTCTTCTCCGAAGGGCTAGGCATATGTGTACCATATTAGACTCGCGTTTTTGTAAGTTATATTTAAGTCCCATGTAATAAGGCGAGCCTATTGTCATCAATCGGGCACAAATCTAAAGTACGGGCTACTATTGATAAATTCCTAATGGAAAAACCCAAGAACACTCTGTCACCAGAATGACTAAGATAGTTAGCGGTAGCGCTAGCGAGCACTAGACAAACGTGGTAGGAATATGGAACCGCCGCGCGCCGGGAGAGGACACCCTGGAAGAACATACACGGTCAGTGTTATTGTTAATGTTCTTCAGAAATATCAGGTGCGTAGTACTCACAAACGGTTCTATGAACGTGGACAAAGTGAAAGAACTATGTAAGGATCGTTGCAAGTGGAGTGGTCTGTACTTTCTGTCAACCCCCATGGGAAAAGGCGTGAGTGTATGTTACAATATGGAAGCTTTTAGCCGCCGCTTTGAAGTTGACAGTTACGAGTTCTCAATTTAAACTGTATGAAAGTTACGTGTTCTTCTTTTGATTTGACAGTGTGAAGTGAAGGCACGTGACTTCAAGATTAGGCTAATGACACGCGAAAGTGATGAAGTAGGTAGCTGTTAGCGGTAACTTTACAATAGTTTGTCTATTATAAGCAGTTACTTTTAAATGGCGGTGATAACCAGTCAATGATTGTCTTATCATCAGACTGACAGTCTTAACTATAATAAGGACAATGGCAACGAGCTCACGTGGCTGTTCTACTCTGAACAAAACCTAGTTCTCATGCGTGAATCGAACACGCAAACTGCTAGTGCAGAAAGCAGGTTGCTTACTTTTGCCCTATACAAGTCATCCATACTCTTTACTTAGTCACGACTCCTTAATGTGTCTTTGAACTTAGCAGAAATGAAAAGCATACTCAAAATCATTCCATAATGGTACCACTGCTGGGATCTGTATCCCAAATCCTCCCCCTCTCGTAGACAGGGGGAGGATTTGTTTTTGTTTGGGGGATTGTAATCCACCACGCGGGTTCAGTGTGGGTAGGTGGATGTTAAATGTCTTTGACTTTTTTTCAAGAAGCAACGCGCCATGCGCCTGTTTCCTCACGATGTTCTCATTCAGGAAATGAGAAAACTTGGCAAATTTTCGCCTTATCATGAGGAAAAACCCATTAATTAAAGCTCACACGTCAAGCGACCTCACATCCCCCATGACAGTTGTCAGTACACAACTACACGTAGTCGCAGTGAGATTAGCGTCAGTTATTCCAGTTGGTAACATCCAGGTGGACGCAGCCATTAATCACGGTGTCAAGCAATGGAGTCTTCCTCGCAATTAAGTTTGATAATCGCACCACCTGACGTGTGGAAGCCTGATAAATCATGGACAAGGCCGATGGTGTTGCCGAGAACGTGTAGCAGTATGTGATTCTAATGTTGTAGAACTTATCAGGTATCTAAAACGTAATAATATGACGCTTATTTTCGCCGAATGTTTAGACAGAGGTGTATACGCCAGAATAAATACCTAATTAAATATATGCAATTCAATTTTGTTAGATTTTTGCATTCAATCTGTCTGAACTGCTGTAGTTGAAAAATGTGAAAATACTGTTCAGTTCGCTCACTCACAATGCTAAACCAAACGTCAAAATACAGATGTGAGAAGGAAATTACCTTAAAATGCACCGGCGCACATGTGCCAGCTGAAATATTGCGCAGGAAACAGTTATGTGTATCGATCGTGCCCTTTTACAGCTCCAGCGCATGCTCCAAATACTACATGCTACTTTGTGAGCACTTTATATTCGGTAAATTAGCGTATTTAATATTCAGAGGTAACTAACTAATAGTCCTGCAGATGTTTAAATTATAAAGTCAGTTAACGACCTTGAAAACTATTGGCGGAAATTCTCCGCAAGAGTTCAATTAATAACTCGTCATCACCCACTCGCAAGCTGTATTAAAAGCACCATAATTCGCAGTTTTCCGAACCATTTAATCGAAAAACAACATCCAAACTCCGCGAAAATTGGAGAAAAATAACAGCCATTACCGAACGGGCCATAATTGAATCAGGGAACGGAAGACGCTGATAGGGCCAGTTCATCATCCTACCCTCCACACCAGCGCATTATTTTTAAGTTTTCCACTTATTTGTCTTTTCCAAGTCTCTCAGGATTTATGAGGTTGCCCGTCCGTTTGGAAATCTGTAAATAATCTAACTTTTTGGCCGGAGCCTCGCTGTCATTCGGCGGTCTTATTAAAAAAGTTTAAGGCTCTCTTTATATTTAAAGAATTAGGTATGTTGCCTTTTTGTTGTTCGCCTTTGTTGACTTTACGTTACGGCTTACACGCTGTTTTATGTACTACCCTTTGATACGCAGTTATTAAAAGTTTGGGTCTTGTTATTTTTGAACTATCTTAGTTACGGTGCAAATCCATATCCCTCAAACAGTGATCCATTCATAATGTTAGTATTGTATATTCACAAAAACAATTTGACCGTATACCGTCATTGCTATGCAATATCAATCCCATTCATATGATTGGCTGCGATTGTGACACTTTCGTTCAAGTTAAAATCGCCCAATATACAACTCACTCTGCTATTTGTTCGAAATCTTCATCACCCACGATTTAGTCCACAATCACGACATCTAAGAGAAATCTTACATCATGCGTAGGTACAATCCAGAATAGTAACATCTTCAGCGAACTTTGTATTTGCCTAATAATTATGTCTGGTCTCGCTAATGGTACAGAGATGTGATGTTAAAGTAAATATTTGCATTTGTTGCCGAGATAGGGCTGCCAGATTAATTGTACGAAAGTCATTCCTACTATTTCATGAAGGTAGTTGGCCTTACAAACAGGAAAGTGCTTTATACCACTGACTATATTTTTAAGTTCTTTAAAATGCATGGACTGGGTTGTGAGATGCATTAGGTTTCAGAATTTATAACTCTTATGCCAAAAAACCCCTAACAATTTTATTTTGCCTGGTAATTGCAATGTTGCTTCCATGATTATTCGTTACTGTTAGTCTGCGTCATCTAACTGGTAAGCAAAGGGTCTGACTTCCAGTTTTAGGGCCAGCGCCTATGTGGACGTTGGTTCTGACCAGCTCGTTGCGCCATCTTCTACATCCCATGATTTAATACATTCTGTTCTGAGTAGGGGGCTAAATAAGCTCTTACAAAATTTGACATGACAGCCCTAACCCCCATAGTGGTGTGTACATGTGTGCAATGACGTCACAACATCGACACTCGGCGTGTTGTTCTGTTCGCAAACAAACCAATTTGTTTGCAGACTTGTCGAACGGTTGGATTATGGCTCCACATTATACCACATAACTGCTATACCACGGCTTGTTATAAATGTAAATTGGAGAACTAAACCACGTATTTGTACCAACATGTTTTGTGGTCATCGATAAAATCGCAGCACTATTGGCGACTGTGAATCGACTATACCTTGACAAGGTATAATTGGTAAATTTCTCAATCGTTATACGGCGATCTATTTCACAATCAGCCTGCCATTGGTCGACGCCTTGGCATATCATTGTCATCCTATAATATTTCCAATGTTCGGAGGCAGGCTTCCCGTCACAGGACGGTGGATACTCATCTTCCTGCCCTTGTCCCATTCTACTTGGGGTCGGCGCAACACGTTTTCTTCTTCTATTCTACCCTGTCAATCGTCACGGCATCATTTACTCCTTTCTCTTTCATATCATTCCTCACACAATTCATCCATCTTTTATTTGGCCTTCCTCTACCTCTCCATCCGTCAACGTTTATATCCATCACTCTTTTAGTAGCATGCGTTTCATCCCTCGTCATTACATGTCCATACCAAGACAGACGGTGGATATCGACGATCTATTAGTGTTAGGTGAGTCCGTTGCAGTTCAATCTTAACGGTTCAATGTCAGCCAGAGTGGCTACAAATGCAAAGCACGTCATCGAATGTCAGAAAATGTTTCAAGTATCACATACGTCGGGAATACTTGACTTCTGGGGAACATTCCATTTGGATTACTCAGAAAAAACGAAAGCTCAAAGCCTGTGTTTATTTACAGTTCCAGAACGTTATTGGTAATTGTAAACAACGTTAATTTAACCAGAATATGAAACTAAAGAAAGCTGAATTGTGTAGACCGCTTTCGAAATGTAGCGACGTCTAACTTTATACGGTAGCACCTATAACGAGTGTTCCGAGAAAAGCTCCCGCGGAGAAATATCGCTGAATGGCGAAAATATTGTGTTGTTTATGTCTGCGAAAGGTATTCTTGAACCTTCCTCCGTAGTCGAGATAACAGAAAAATAAGCAGAGTTGTTCTAGACATTACTCATTAAAGGTAAAATGGTTTTGAACCCAGTGGCAAGCCAACAAACAAAATGTAACAAACTAGTTAATTAGACGGTAGATTAATCCTCCACGGTCATTATTCCGTAAATTCTCGCTAACTGCACCTTTGTTTTAATTAAACATTATTCGGAGAGAAAAACGCGTCTTGTTTCGCTGCTATATTTTATCCTTAAAGGCTCACTTTATAAATGCACCCTCGTACCTTGTTTCCTGGGTTTTCCATATTTTCTGGTCCTTGGTCGTGGGGGAGGCGGGAGTAGGGACGAGCCCGCCAGCCCTGAGCCCGCCGAGCGGCAGTCGCCGACGGGCGCTAGTCGCGGCCGGTCGCGTGCCGCGCTCTTGTCTGTGTTCCGACATCTTCTATAACTGATGTTGTTATGTTATCCAAGTAACCATTTCATCAACTGCGATTCTCCAACTATTCTTCAATAAATGTGGGTGTTGGGTGTTGTAATTTATTATTCACATAATTTAACTGACTGTGGTTTCAGGAATCGTTAAACAGTTAAGTGCCAGGTATAAAGGTACTATATTAATCACTACATTCGGTTGTAATAGACAATGTTAAGTTGAGATTCTACTAATGTGAGTTCGATTCACAACGGCACGGCAACAAAACAAAGACACTGGGGTTCCACTCGAGGAGTTGTGAACAAGTTTTGATTAATTTTTGCTCGACGATGTACTTTGTATCAAGTTAGTCTGTTTAATGCCTTGATTGATGCCATACGTCTTCGCAAAGTCAAGGACTTCACGGCTTGGCGTGATTGAGTTTATTTAATAGGATTATTACCCGCATTACGGTGTAATTACACAAAATAATGCAAAGCCTCGGCGTGACCTTAAGACATGCCGTAAGAAACACAATTATATTTAATTAAAAGCCTCCACAATGGAAAACTGAATAAGTAGCATTTTCTTAAAAAGTATCTCAAAGGGAATTGTTGGAGCGTACAAAAATATAGCGTTAATAATATTTCGTTAGGCCGTGTTATGGCAGGAATTTCCTCAATGCGTCCTCTTCGGGACGTTTGTTTGCAGTAAAATGTTCGATATTCACTGCATGGCGCTTTATTGATGCATAAAAGATCCGATTGTTGCTTTTTAGAAACCATCAATTATTTATGTTTGTTAGTTATACGTGGTTTCAAACGGTGGGAATAAAGTTTTTGCTGCCTATTTTCCTAAGGAGGAAAATGAACTGTTACTTAGTACTGCTATTTGCATTTTTGTCTATTGTTAGAGACCCATATATAAAATGAATACTGAAACCACGAGTACCTACTTAGTTTAAGACTATTCAAAGAACTCCTTCAGATTACCTTAAAACATGAATGTTAATTGGTAATCGGCAGACGTACTTCGTACTGAAGCTTACATCTTGCTTCTATAGATCATGTTTATAATTTGTGACTACAAGTGCTACAACCAAAAAAATCCACATTTGCATTGACATTGCGAACTATAATTCCAGTGAAGCAACACAAAGAACCTCACTCCAGCACATTAAAAAAGAACTCTCTGTACACTTCGTCCCAGAATTTTTATGTCCCCAACTTCTTGGAAACTAGATTCTATTTAATTTAATGAAACCGGTCACCCCTGACCCGTTTCTTTTATTTCATTCCTTTGTTCTCAGTGAGAGTTTGTTAATTTTTTTGCCCGATCTTTGAACACAGTATCCTTTTAACATGTCCAGATGGGTTACGCTTCCGTGATACTTAAGACCAAGTTTTCTTTTAACTAACTGTGAAGTTACTAGTGAAACCTCTTAATGGGTAAATTAAATTAAACCGCGGCGGACTGGCTTGTGGCCATCACCCTCTATTCTGGGAAGGCCTATGTCCAGCAATGGATTTCTTAAGGTTAATTTATGTTAGTTGGGTACTATGATTCTTACTTTAGATCTAATATCGTCCATGGAGGTGTCAGGACATACTCGCTTAAAACTCTTGGGAACAAAGGTATCTAGCATAAAAGCTGAGCGATTGTGACAGAATAAAAATTGAAAAACTTGTCGTAGGCAAGGCTTTCCCTTGCACAGGAGTAAATAAAGATCAGAAAAAAGAAACCAACCAGTAGAAACTTGAAGTAACAAGTGAGTAGTACGCATACACGCGTATTGTCGAACGTAGGTCGTCGCCCGGAGGTGTCGGTCGGTGTCTTTATTTCCGCTTCCGGTATCAGGGCGGGCGGCGCGGCGGGGACGGGCGGGACCGCATCCGGCGCCGGATAGTTTCCGCCTTTTATCACTACACACCGCTCTGAAATATTAAAAATAATAGAGAGGAGTGAGACCCTTTTTTATGAGTTTCCATAGTTTGATGTGAATAGTTGAATAGTGTTCGTTAGCGCTGATGTAAAGTACTTTTTGTTTTCGTTTGAATAAATGATGTACTGAAATAATGAAAAGCTACGTTGTTTCAGCTCAGTTAATGGACTAAAAGTAATACATGCACCAAAAATGCTTTATTTTTTACCGTGTACCGAGTACCGTGAGGGGTAGTTTTTTATTAAAGACAAGTTCAAATAAAGAACAGACGTTAGACGTTATTATTCAAGGCGAAAGCTAAGCTTGATTGTAGAATGTATTGGTAATTGAAAATATTAAAGAATTTTGTGATATCAGGTAATATTTTTGGTTTTATTTAAAGCTTGAAAACGTACATAATTGCGACCTGCTAACATAACAGGAGTAAACACGCGTGATGCTCTGTTATATTATATGTGACCGTCTTATTCGTCTAGTGGTAGTAAGTCTGTTGCTCTAGCACTAAATAAAATCATTGCCGTGTTACTGAGTAACATAAAACCTCAAGGTTAACATCGTACTAAAATAGTCTCATGAATTAAATAGCGAAAGGTTAAACTTAGTTATTCTGACATAAGAAAGACTTACGTTATTCTTAACTTGTTTTCCTGAAGAAGCATTTTTATGTTTTCCTATAAAACAAACTGGTAGACATGTTTAAGTCATGAAAAATATTATAACTGACGCCTAAAGTGAGTGGTACATATCAACCTTGTTATTCGTAAGTAAGAATTGTAAGATAATATGAGTTTTTTATTGAACCAATGTTGTAGTTTATACAGAATAATTTATTTCAACCAAAAATAAGTCCATTGTTTCTAGGCACGCCTGTTGTGTGAATGTGAAGGCAATGTTTTACCTATTAATGAAACCGATGAATATGCTAAATGGTTTTATCCAAATCCTGTTAAAAATTGATTTGAACAGTTAGCGACACGTAAATGTATACCCAAATAAAAGGGTATTGTTGCTTATCGACCGAGAGTTGTTATTCTCACCGTGCAATAAAGGATTCTGCCCACTACACCGTCGTGCGTCGTACCATACCATGACCGTGCTGTGAACGTATCAACAGCGCGCAGCGTATCCACTACACCGTACCAATGTACGGTGTAGTCGAAAGACACCTTAATATTTAGACATGCATTTAAGAGTGTGGTAGTTTCAATGAGAACGGGTATTAAAGAGGCAAAATCTATCAAATAAAGGACAAAACATAATCATCACGATTTGTTACCATTTTTGGACCCACCAGATACAATTTACTTGACAGGCTTCAACGAAATTGATTTATTGGCAAACATCTTGCCAATCGTACAAACTAAATTGCAGAAATCGATATCTTCTAAATCTAATTTGTGATCGTTTTGTGCGGTATTGCAATATTTTTCAAGTATTTTAGCTGAGAGTGCGTCAATGGTCCTCAAGATTTCCTTTGATTTTTTTAATGCGCGATGAAATCTTCTACATTGTTTATCTTCCACGAGGCTACTCAAAAATCAGATTGTCCCAGCATTAGTATTTCAATGTAGGTTCATAGGCACACGATGCTACTTGTAACACATCTTTTAACTAGTTTGTTATTAGTTGTGTCGCATGTCACGTACGAATCTCCAATGAAATACACACATCAAAAGTGTCTAGGGATCAAGCATTTTTATGCGGATTTCTTGAGATTGAGATGTGGCTTTGTAATAAATTTATGATTTTATAAATTTATATGGATCCTTTTTGGTGCATTTCATAATTTGAATCAGGAACTCTCAATCAAATTCGAGTAAAAGATGAAAATAAGCTGTCAATATTTTCCCTATAAAAACATACAACGCATTGAAGACATTATTAGTGCTACTGTTTCCCTACTACTGATTAAAACTAACGTTATTATGGAGCGGCGACGTCATTTAAGCAGGGAAGAAATGCTCAGAGCCGTGGGAATGATAGAAGCTGGTTCCCGGCAACGTACTGTGGCTTTAGCTCTGAATACAAGTCAGAGTGTTATCAGTCGACTTTGGACACATTACCGAAGCACTGGTACCGTGGCTGAGCGCCATGGAGGACGGTATCGCTGCACCACACGGAGACAAGACCGATACATTCAAATCTTAACTCGAAGAGCTCCAACAATAACCGCCATGATGTTAGCCGTGAGGCTTCATCACTCTTCAGGGAACTTAATTAGCGACCAAACAGTCAGAAACCGCTTGCATGAAGTGAACCTTCATTCCCGAAGACCGCTACGGGTACCACCTATAGCAATGCACAATCGTAGGATTCGATATCAATGGGCTCTTGAACACAGAAATTGGGCAGAAGAACAATGGCGTTTCGTGTGCTTTTCTGATGAGTCTCGTTTTGGTATGAGACCGGATACAAGACGTATACGACACTGGAGAACCCCTGGACGCCAACAGCGATTAAAATCCTGCCAGGAAGTCCATCCTTATAGTGGTGGAACCATCATGGTATGGGCGGGTATTTGGATCGGCGGAAGAACTGAGTTGATTTGGATCAGAGGCAACCTCAACGCTCAAATTTATGCTGAGACGATTGTATCAGACGTCATCGTTCCTCTACAAGTGCAAATCGGTCCCTTATTTCAGTTAATGCATGATAATGCACGACCGCACACCGCAAGAGTTGTAAGACAGACTCTCGCCGCAGCTAACATCAATGTCCTGCCCTGGCCTGCTCAGTCGCCAGACTTGAACCCGATTGAGCATGCATGGGATATGCTACAGAGAAGAGCTCTGCCGAATATGGAGGGTATCCAGTCGCAAGAAGACCTTTTTTTGTTGTTGCAACGAACATGGGCGGCCATTCCACAGCGTGATTTGGATGAACTCATTTTGAGTATGCCAAACCGATGTTCTTGTGTTGTTAGTGTTCGCGGTAGAAACACGGATTATTAATTGTTTAAGTTACCCAATAAAATTTTAAAGAAAACTGTTATTTCAGTCTTTTTTTCGAACTTTAATGTTAGTGGTTCAAATGTCAAAAATCCCTTTATTAGGAAAATGGCAAATTTCTTTATTAATGCAAAGGTGACTTGGTTTATCGTTACTGTGACAAACGAAAACACTTTATTTGATGAATCCTTAAAGAAAATTTTAATTAATATCAATCAGGAGAAAAGTTATTGCAAAAATATATGTTGATCCCTAGATACTTTTGATGTGTGTACTTACCAATTGCTGTGACATTCTGGCTACTCAATTGGGATTTGAGTTTGCAACTGGTTGCTTTTGTCAAAGTCAAACCTTTTATTTTAATTCGGTACTTTTTAACGTCAAACTATTCAAAGAAATAGAATAGTTGATTTTCGTTGCCCGTTGTTGTTGTTTTGAATAGCGTCGTGAACGATGGACCCTATTCTCGAATAGTTCTCAGGCGCTAAGCTTGTCTTACTCAGAATCTCGTCTGATTACTTTAGCTACGTTACAGCTTAGCTCAAGTAACCAGATGGAGCTATAGATACTCGGGAACTCTTTCTTGGGCAAATAAAATACATACATCGTAGACGGAGAGAAAACTAACAGCGGTAAATTTAAAACTTGCTTTAAAACGTTCAATAGTACGAGCGGCCTTGGTTCCATTTCTAATATTATTGAACTCTTGTTGATTTACGCACTCACGCACACACGTATAGCGTATCACTATAAATATATGGCCGTAACGTAATTTGTTTGTATCGATCGAGCGTGTGCGCGATTACGATGTTATCTGATGATTTCATAGCAGCCTATGTACTGCGGCTTAGATAATATTGTTTGCTATTGGTTTTCGGGTTTAAGTCAGACAGCTTTAGCTCCATGAGAAAATCAAACTAAGCTGCATATGGCCTATGATCCTTGGATAAAGGATCGTGTGATAAGATAACAGAACATAATATTTTGGGAATATTTTCAGCATCATAATAGTGTATTTTGTTAGTCTCCCTTTAATGGAAGTGTTCTACTTTAAGCTTTTGATATTTTAATTCAATTTTAAAAACTGCACATTTTAACGCTGGCCTCGGTGACATTGTTTAAATTCTGTTGTTCTGACCTATGTGCTACCATTCAAACTGGAGACCTTTATTATTAAAGGAATTTACATTAGCATTGTTATTGTTATCAATGTTTTTGAACAGAACAAAGCCATCACTATAAATTCCGTAAATATCTCATCTTTGATCCTTTTCGAAATGAAAGGCTGTGATTTTGACACCATCTTCAGCTCATCGTTTACCAATGACGCTGCTAAGCCCCATGACCCGATAAATGACGATCCTTTGGCAATCCAATCCCGGAGTAAAACGTGATTTCTTTCTGTGGAAAAACACAATCATACTTTCTAGCCGTCCGGGAAATCCAACGCCAAACTCCAAGATACTCTTAACCTTTTACAAAACCAATAAGGTGTCACTTACCAAACCCAAACCCTACCCTTCTAGACAAAGGGTCAAATGGGAAAAGGGAATTTAAAAAATACAGGTGAACATAATCCGCAAAAGCGGTTTAATTATGCTGATTGTTCTCATTTTACTTGAATGTAACCCCCCACGACTTTTGAAAGCTTTGTGAATTTCCGCAAGACTTTCATAATGTTTATCTGCGTTTTGTAAAGTATTTTGTAAGAATTTTGTTAAATGTAACTTGCCGAAGAAATGTGTCGGTAAAGCTTTGCGTTCTCTAAGAATTCTTAAGATGCTTTTACTCAAAGTATCGTCTTCATGTTTGATTTGTATTAGTTATTTTTTTTTTTGTAAATTCTTCAGAATCTTTAAATTTAAGACCAGTTAGATTCATTAGTTTGACAGAACGCTTATAAAAGTTTGCTATGCTATTTCTCGTAGGCTCAACTTATTTTCACAGATAAAGAACTTTGTTCACATCTACAAATTTTTTCGCTTCAAAAAGTTGGCCCTCTTTTTCAACTGAAGGGTAACTTCGGTTAAAAATAACACCAGCCCAGAAAAAGTTTTGTTTTGTTCAAACTTCTGCCTACACAGAAATTATAATAAACAAGTATTTACCTTCACCGTCTCCAAAAATAGACTTATGTAGTTCTTGGATCCTAAATCTTGCACAAGAAATTTGTGCCTGGAACTGACACCATCAACAAGAATGGAGGTTTACCAGCCCGAGACGCATTAATACCAGGAGGGTTCCGGAAGAAAACTAATCCCTCGATGTAGGGGGAAAGCTTTAGGAAAAGCCACGATATATTGACAGCGAGGGAGCTATCAGTTGCGGCCACATCTCCTTTACTTATTGGCGAGATTTCACTACTATCTTGTTGTATTTTGATACTTTTATATGAATACGCTTTTGTATGTATAGTACTGACAATTCTGAATTGATTACAACTTGAAAGCTGATAGCAACCAATTTTTTTTTAAATTTGAGCTTCCTCAATAAACAAACTAATATTGTAAAGTTAAATTAAAAGAACAACTACTCCAATATCTCTTAAACTCCGGCTGTTTTCCAATCTCCTGCAGAGTGTGCGCTGACTTTCTTCTTTCACCGACTTTTGATAAAGCATCGAAAATATTTTAACCGCAGCCAAAGCTTAAAATTTGTACGTTTTCTTCCTTTACGGGTAAAACCTCGAGCTGAAGTAACTGATGTGAAGTGGGATAGCAACGCGCGCTTCGATAGTGTTTGAAGATTCTAGTCGATCTTAAAATTGACTTCAAAATTTACTCCAAACTATTTCTCTTAACATGAAAATAGAATTAGCTGATATTATGTAGCTTATTTGTTATATCAATTATCCTAATATCGAGAAATAAAAATTCAATCAATGAGCCTTTTGAACTATAATCATATTTGCCCGCAGTGTGGTATAAAATCAATTGATCCAATTAGTGTGAAGCTTCTATCAGAAATAAAACCCAAATTAAATAAACCAGCTAATCAAACTGATATAAAACTTTCATTATCACACAAGCTTATATAACGTTGAAATGTAATAAAACCGCAAGAGGATTCAAAAAGCGGTCTCATCAAATTATATTTGACGTGTAAAACGTGAAAGTTTTGTGAAATATGACATAATATGAGCGAAGCGAGCCTACATGACGGGGTTGGTTAAGCCGGTGAAATGAAGTCGCTCGTACGAGCGTTTTGCGGGATTCTCGTCGGCGCATTAGCGAGTGTTTCTGTGTGCTCCGATGTGTTTCAATTACGTCGACTTACTAACTGGCGTGTGACATGTTTTAATGTCGCACAATTTACACTTCTGCGAGGGATTGTGACGGATTTCGGAATTAAGTGGTTTTGGGAGATGGTAATTTTAATTTCGTGTTTATTTCTCCTTTTTGAGACTTCCTCTCTTGTTTTGGGCTTAAGGGTAAGGCTTGGTGACTCACAATTTACGCTTTGTGTTTCTCGAGCTGTTGTTCAAGACTACACCATTTTTATCTCTTATTTCCTCACTTGAACCTCTATCATTCGTTTCGTCACCCAAAAGAATTTTCCCAGGTCATCTGCACAAATGAAACTAGTATTTCCTCCTAAAGCTAACACCTATAAACGGAGGCGTTGATGCCTGAAATGTTTTAATTAGAGCGATTGACCCACGAGGGCCACGAGCCGCCGCTCGACCCGCTGGCTCGCACCACCACTCCTTTTTGCAATAACCACTGATCAATACCGCCCATGAGTTATTAGAGTTTTGTTCCATTCGTTCTGATCAATGGGCTTGCGTAGTTACAGGACGGGTACGGGTTACACAGAAGTTTTGGGTTTGTTCAAGTACTCGGTAGGGATAATTGCCACAAACTTACTACAGCGAACTCAAAACGTTCGCAGAAAAATTGTTTAATTTTAATGATGCGGGTATTTATCTCCAACGTTAAATATTTTAAACCCAAATGCTGGTTATGAATATTCGAAAAACAAAACACGACAATAAATATCCAAATGTACGAGATTCAGGTCATAGTTAAGTGGTAATGAGTTCCGACTTCCTGAAATAAGTATATCGAGTTGTATGAACTGAGCTTTTATTTGTTTCTGATTTGACTTATGCGTGTTGGTTCATGGTAATTTTGTCTTCGTTAGGCTTACCACAAGTGAATTCTTCTCTAAAAAACTTTGTAAAACTCACAAATGCTTTCAGTGTTAATTTGTAGGCTTCTAAGGCTGGATGTTAGACCGCTTGTATTTCCTTTACTTAAAATTATAATTAAAATGCTTTTAACAAACTTTCTTCCTCCACGTCTTTGGGTTTAATTATGATTCATACTTTTAGCCTTGTTTTACTTTCATATTTTTTCGTTAATTCCCCTTCTACTTTCAACTTTTCCAAAATTCCAGCGAAAATTAACGTACTGATCAATAATTCAAAAGTTAAAAAAAAATAGTTCGTTTTTACCAATTAATGAAGTTTTCACTCCCATTTCATGTTTAGTGCAAATAAATGTTTTCTCTTTCTTTCAGTTTCTTTGTCGCTATTTATGTCATTTATTATTTCAATCACCATGCCTCTTCATATACGAAAAACCTTACAAGTCTAGTTCAGTGCCCTTAAGGTTGGTCTATATTAAGACGAGATTGACTCGTACACTCGCACGCATGTCTTTTTGCACACATCCTTATGTGCAGGAGTATGTGTGCAAAATGACACATCGCAGTCACTATGTAAATGGGCCAATCTCCGTACATTGACATTAGCTGCGTCACGGTTTTCTTACACCTGTTTATCTAAACTTGTGAAACTGTTTATTTAGATGTTCAAATGTATTTTTGAAGTTTTACTTTTAACACTACTTCAGAAAAATGTTTTCTTTGTCTTGTCAGTTAAATAAAGGTCTGACTTTCAATTCTTGTAGTCGTTAACATTTTGCGTCGAGACCTTATGCATACGTAATCAATGAGGAAAATGTTGAGAATGGAATTATATCTTTGTGTGACTTTGTCTGTATTCATGTAGGTCATTTCGTTCTCCTTTTAGAGTTAGACCCTGTTAAGATATTAACTGAATTCTTAAATAGTCATGGTATTAATTTAAAAGCAGCTAGTATTAGACCTGTATCTCTGCGTGTGTGGATGAATATAAACTTAATTTTCACTCTTATCATCTATGTAATTTGTCGCTTCCGGTATCTGATTCAATTCTTGGTAATTCCGTGCTTACTCATCACAATTTCCACCTATTAATCATGAACAATTTCCATTTCTTTGCCAAAGAAATACTAAATTACTTATTTTTGTCTACAATTTCCCATTTTACGATGTTACGAAGCACTACAGATATGAATAAACCCCATTGCGGTAATGGCGGGCAATTTGTTGTGACGTCAACGCCATGCTGTGCTTGTACAATTGTGGTTAACGAATCACTTGGCTTCTTTGTGGGTAGGGTCACTTATTTCTCTAGCTACAAAACCACCTAATCATCTTATTGAAGTTATTTATGATACACGTTCGGTGACACTTAATATAGCTCCATTCATGTTATTTCCATCGCTATCGATAAGTTCTCGCTCGAAGAAACAATGCGAGCATTCACTTCATCGACTATCGATACAATTCAGATTTAGTTGTCGTAAAAATTTACAAGTGAATATATCGTGAACGCGGTATTGTCTGTAATGTGACTGTCGCTAACATTGGAGATATTCTTCTTTGAAGTTGTAGTAACATTGCGCGTACAATCTACTAATGGTAATTTTCTTCTTCATTTAGAACTTGTAGTCATAGTGATACGCCACTAACTTGCCGCAAGTGATTACTTAGCCTTACAAGGCATGTAACCTCTGACTTGTGCCACTCTTAACATAAATTACATACATATTATATTACTTGGAAAAATAACGAAACTTCACGGAACGGAGACAATCCGCCTCACTTTGATTCACTTCTCCCAGATTGTAGTAATTTGTCCCTTTTAGGGTTCCACAAGTCAAATGGATCGTTTCAACTTCCCCGTGACAGCCGCGTCATTCCACCGCTGGTTCCGTATTAATCTTTCTACGTACACTAGGGGCCAATGAAAACCGACCGATCGATGTTCGCATACAGTTTTCATCTTTGTATATGTTTTATTTATTTATGGTCTTTATTTATTGTATGATTCTGCTTTTCGAATGAATAATGATGAATAACGATTGCTAAAAGATGAAAATGTAATTGAAATGTGATACGGACGATTTATAACCAAAATTACGCAGCGAATGTTTGCTTTTCCCATCGTACCGTCTTTTTATTCAGTCTATATAGATAAAACATTATTTGAATGGCTTGCATAAGAGATCTCGGATTTGATTTCGATTGAACTATTTCCACATAATACTCGTAATAGACTGTAATTCTGATATAACCGATGAATGGAGCTCCTTCTTTGATTGAAATGGCTTTTAGTGCGTATGTTTGCCGAGTTTTATTAAACCTATTTCCACCTGGAAATATGAAGAAATATGCTATTAGGGTTATAAAAACAAATTATTAATATTGTAGCTGAAAAGACGGATACACTTGGGGGCAAAATAAAGTAGACATTATTTGTATTTCTGCGCTGAGATATTAGATTGTTCTGTGGAATATTTATTTGTAGTTTGTTGGTGAAAAGCTGGGTTTTGTGGCGTTGCGTGTCGACGTAGCCTCATTCACGGCTCCGCAAATGACAGCGGTCCCTTAGGAGTAATCATTATGTACTCAACTTGATAGCGGGTAACAAGCGCTGCTTGTAGTCGAGGGATAGTCATCTTTATTTAGAGTGCTCTTGTATCTGGTGTAGGCAAAAGTGGTACAAAATCATTAGAGGCTAGTTTTGCATTGCCAGTATGTCTTTATAAATCCAGTATTGAATAACAGAAGCTGGCAGTGGAATATATTACTGCTGGTTTTGTCTTTCTTAATGGATTTGTTTGTTTTTCAAACTCTGCCTGAGTTTGTATGTTCTCGGATCTTTTACAAACTTACACCGTTTTTCGGCTGCCATTCAATTCGAGTTCTATTGTCCAAAAATATATTCAGCGTGTAACGAGCGCAGACTGTTTTGTTTCATCATTCAGTGAGGTCACATGCATGCGAGACTGTCAGCGTGCATTCATAAACCAAAACTTCTGAAAGAAAAGTTGAATGGCATTCAAGTTTCTACCTTCAAAAGTTTAGTTGAAAAGCTACTTGGTTTAACAGTAACAAGGGTATCAGATCTGTGCCAAGTCGTAGTCAGACATTAGCTGCACGCAATGCCTTCACACCTAACCTTTCCTTGTTGAACAACCGCTTTCACCGGGTTTTGCCTCTTTAATGTCAATTGTAGCCAATCAGTTATACAACATTATGTCATCTGCAGTGTAATTTTTGTTTTCATATTTACATGCAATGCTCATAATATTTTTCATTGATACAGCCGTTGTAATTTTGTACGTCAGCAATAGAAAATATGAAAATTTATGTGTACAAAACGTTATGCTAGTTTTCGAAGTCGAAAAATAAGTAGAAACAAATGATTCGACTCGCTTTTCAGTCATTAGTTCATTGCCACTCTTATTTGCACAAGTTTTTGAATGGTGGCACGAAATGAAGTAATATTATCATACCACGCACGCATCGTACATAAATATTTCGACACATTTATTGTTGAAACCGCTAGTTGTTTTCCGCGACGGAATACACACATCAAAAGTATCTAGGGATCAACATATATTTTTGCAATAACTTTTCTCCTGATTGATATTAATTAAAATTTTCTTTAAGGATTCATCAAATAAAGTGTTTTCGTTTGTCACAGTAACGATAAACCAAGTCACCTTTGCATTAATAAAGAAATTTGCCATTTTCCTAATAAAGGGATTTTTGACATTTGAACCACTAACATTAAAGTTCGAAAAAAAGACTGAAATAACAGTTTTCTTTAAAATTTTATTGGGTAACTTAAACAATTAATAATCCGTGTTTCTACCGCGAACACTAACAACACAAGAACATCGGTTTGGCATACTCAAAATGAGTTCATCCAAATCACGCTGTGGAATGGCCGCCCATGTTCGTTGCAACAACAAAAAAAGGTCTTCTTGCGACTGGATACCCTCCATATTCGGCAGAGCTCTTCTCTGTAGCATATCCCATGCATGCTCAATCGGGTTCAAGTCTGGCGACTGAGCAGGCCAGGGCAGGACATTGATGTTAGCTGCGGCGAGAGTCTGTCTTACAACTCTTGCGGTGTGCGGTCGTGCATTATCATGCATTAACTGAAATAAGGGACCGATTTGCACTTGTAGAGGAACGATGACGTCTGATACAATCGTCTCAGCATAAATTTGAGCGTTGAGGTTGCCTCTGATCCAAATCAACTCAGTTCTTCCGCCGATCCAAATACCCGCCCATACCATGATGGTTCCACCACTATAAGGATGGACTTCCTGGCAGGATTTTAATCGCTGTTGGCGTCCAGGGGTTCTCCAGTGTCGTATACGTCTTGTATCCGGTCTCATACCAAAACGAGACTCATCAGAAAAGCACACGAAACGCCATTGTTCTTCTGCCCAATTTCTGTGTTCAAGAGCCCATTGATATCGAATCCTACGATTGTGCATTGCTATAGGTGGTACCCGTAGCGGTCTTCGGGAATGAAGGTTCACTTCATGCAAGCGGTTTCTGACTGTTTGGTCGCTAATTAAGTTCCCTGAAGAGTGATGAAGCCTCACGGCTAACATCATGGCGGTTATTGTTGGAGCTCTTCGAGTTAAGATTTGAATGTATCGGTCTTGTCTCCGTGTGGTGCAGCGATACCGTCCTCCATGGCGCTCAGCCACGGTACCAGTGCTTCGGTAACGTGTCCAAAGTCGACTGATAACACTCTGACTTGTATTCAGAGCTAAAGCCACAGTACGTTGCCGGGAACCAGCTTCTATCATTCCCACGGCTCTGAGCATTTCTTCCCTGCTTAAATGACGTCGCTGCTCCATAATAACGTTGGTTTTAATCAGTAGTAGGGAAACAGTAGCACTAATAATGTCTTCAATGCGTTGTATGTTTTTATAGGGAAAATATTGACAGCTTATTTTCATCTTTTACTCGAATTTGATTGAGAGTTCCTGATTCAAATTATGAAATGCACCAAAAAGGATCCATATAAATTTATAAAATCATAAATTTATTACAAAGCCACATCTCAATCTCAAGAAATCCGCATAAAAATGCTTGATCCCTAGACACTTTTGATGTGTGTAGTCACCTATCGAACTTTGAACTAACGTATTTTCCTACTATTAGTATTAATTATAGAGTAGTGTTTCTAATACCCGGAAAATAAAGCAAGTACATAGAACACTTATTATTCTACCATCAAAATTGAAAGCTTCCGACACAAAAACAACAACACAACTATACAAGACATCACCGGCCGTCCATACAGTTATGTGTTTACTTGATTCTTTCAGTATTCAGCGGCCGTTTCCACAAGTTCCTGCGTCACAAATCAAATTACCAAAATCCGTTTCTATTTTCGTCCGCGCCAGCCTTATTCGCTTATGAATCTTATTAGCACAGTCAGGGACACTTTCGTTTCATTAGTTTACTGACCGTTAGAACTTCGCCATTCATGCCATTGCCTCATACATAATCTTACGGTTCTATTCATTTTTTTTTGGCTTTGTTAGTTCCGAATATATTAATAGTACATAATAGCAATAAGGATTTGAAATGAAATACAATTTATTTCAGGTAAAAATGACACCCATATTACATAACATAACATCACGCTTGTCATTCCCGAAGTCATTCTCGGTTAGGCAGAGGTGTACCTAATAGTACACCCACATTTCGCCATTTATATTTTAAGTCCCATGTAATAGGTCGACCCGGGTATCGAAGCCAGGACCTCATGCTCAGTAGTCGCGCTTGCCACCACTCGACCAACTAGACACTCACCCATATTAAATTAAAACAAAATAAAAATACACCTGAACTAACAATTATTATATTAAACGGGCACTGCAGGGTATGTGTCTGCCACAGCAATGATTGATTTGACGAACTTCAATTCTTATAAAAATCATGTATTAGTTAGTGTTTACATTTTGACGTAAGGCGGTAAGTAAAGAATCATGTAAAACCAGAAAATATAGTCATGCCATGTCGTGAAATATGGACCCTTTGTTAGCGCAAATAAAAACGAACGTCAGATAGTTTTTCCGCATGTATAGTGGGTCTATTAATATCGCTTTATTTGCACACTCAAGGCAGGACTGCCCAAGTAGTCCTGAACAAGTGACGCGCGCTGGCCGTTGATGACGTCACGAGTTGCGTGCCAAATGTGACGAGAACCTCGCGACCTAGCACACCGGTAGCAAGTAGCAAGCCACAGCCAGTTACATTCCAACGCTGACGACGAACGCACGTTCTAGTACCCAGTTTTATATAAAAACTTTATCGTAATTATTTTGTGATGACTTATTAAAATAATGTGTGGTGTGACATTTTTTTGTCCTCAAGTGTAATGTGTACTATGAAGTGAAAGTGAGTTTTCTGATGTGTGTGCGGACTAGTGGTATGGTGGCGATGGGTATTATAATAGGAACATGTGTGCCTGACGCCGAGCAGGACTCCGCCTATGGGGCTCAGATACGACGCCCACCAAGAAGGATTTTATACGGTATGCAATCCTGGTATTTTGATTAAACTCTCTCGCTTATAAAACATCTCATTGTTTAAGACGTAAGTAAACAAAGATAATAAGCAGCAATTATAAAAGGTTATTATTTATTTTTCAAAGAAAATTCTTGCATAAAATTCCTGTAATATTGACTCTTTTAGTATTCATATTTTGGGTCCAACGACAAAATCCTTTTATTAAAATTAATTACAAGGTTCGAACCGGTTGTTACCTCTTCCGTACACAAAGATCCTTGTTGTCATTTTCAACGTTGATCGAAACATTACGAGGCTGCTTACCTTTTACCTCGGTTGTATATTTAAATAGATAAATATATTTTGCCGTCACAAGTAACGACTGGTTATTTCAACTGTCAGCAAGGACGGCTATGTTGGGCAATGCTCGTCTGTGAGAAAGATTAACTGCTTTACTTTATTATGACGACTAAGACGTATTATACATGATTGAACTTTTTTAAAATGACCAACAGAAAGTGTTCCACTACAGTACTTCCAGCTAACATCAGCAAAGCCACAGATGAATAGAGACTGTCAAACAAATATGAGTGACTGAAATAGAACTTTTAAAAACGATGGGCCATATTTTTGGCCAGGTAGTGTACACGTTAGTTCATCATTTGATCACCCAGTCTGATAAGTCGTTGGCTCTGTACACACATCGATCGAAAAAAAACAATCATGTAGAAAGTAATAAAAAAGTTTTGTCTGTTATGTACTAGACACAGTACATACACAGGTCGTTTGTGTAAACATAGGAATATATCAATTTTGTTCAGTTAGGTCGTTGCGGATTAATGTTCGTTTTTGTAATATTATTCTGTTTGTTTTTTATTTGATTAATTGCGTTCATTTATTAATTTTGATTGATGGATTTACAAACCACTGGCCATACTTTGTGTTTGATTAGTATCCTGTCAAAATTTTTAATCACTGGTAGTAAATCTATACTTATATCAACCCTAGCGACCCGCTTATACTTCGAATGGTTTATATAACTTGAAAAAAAAAACAACTACAAAAAATATCTTATTTGAATATTAATATGTTATGAACATTAACCTTCTGTTTCGTCTTTAAATGATGGTAGATACGACATCAAAATCCATTGTGTAGTTTATAAGAATAACGTGGCCACAGACAGGAAAAGCGACTTTTAAATTATACTATTTATTATCAGGTGACGTTATTCCCGTGCTTTTGGCCGTGGTCATGTGATTTGCACAGCTATTAGCAAGAAGATCCAATCACTCAACGTCCGAAATTATCGACACTTCCTAAGTCCGTTGCCTCCAAGATCGGTCCATCCGATTAGGTCAAATTAGAACGTCTGTCGGTCGTCCCATATCAAATACATTTGTAGGAATACAAAAGGTTTTTCTATCGGTCTCTTTTTTACCAAGCGAAATGAGTCTATGTATAACTGTACAAGGATAGTTTGACGCGTGGCAAAAACCGGAAATAACGTTGCCGTCTTGTTCGTTCAATTTAATTTAACCTGTTAATGTCATTCAGGGGCCGAAAGATCCTTGCTGCACTACTCCTGTCTGCCTATATTACTACCAAAAAAGTTAATTCTTGCCAAAAAAAAAAAAAAACACGTACCAAAAGAAAACTAATTTATTAATTTTATTTGGTTGCGTCAAAATTTTTTTTTTTGAGGTTTCAAATACAAGACTTAAAAAAAGATTTCGTTTATTCAAAAGTTATTGATAATAAAATAGTCGAAACACAAGTCTTGTGAGTTACGTGCTGGGGTTGTGAAATCGGCTTGGTTGCTCGAAGCTGTAGGCTTAGCACGAACATGCGGACTAAATGTATCGTAAATTCGAACGATCTTTATATTGAAAATACTCGTTTCACACATACTAAAGGTTCTCAAATTGTGGGCTGACTGCTGACACCAGACACTGGCAGATACTTTGAAAGAAAGAAAAAGGATTGATTGACTGCACCCTTAGTTCAGAGACTATATTATATAATATGTGATGACGCTGATTGCTCCTAGAATAAAAAAATAAAGCAGAAGGGAGTGCTTTAGGATAATATAAAAATGTATTTTCGATTAAAATATTGTTCCACGTTTTCGTCGCGCGTTTGTGCAAGGGCCTCTTGTGGCGCGTTACTACCGTTTATCACGAACAAAGTAGAGGCATTACTTTTTATTGACGACTATTATTTGTCTTTATCGATTATGTAGTCGTGAGCGCATTGGCTAGATCACGGAATTATCTTTGTAGGATACAGGTATGTGTGTGTGCAGTGAGCATTTTTGAAGTTTTCTCTAGCACTGATTGAATGTCCCATAAAGGCACATGGTAACAAACTGACTCTTAACATATTATGTTATATTATTATAATATTGTACTTACATAACTATTATGTTTGACCCTTTGGTTGAATTTAATTAAATACTTTGAGTCTGTGCAAGTCGCACACAAAGGGTTCCGTAGCACTAAACAATATAATAACAATATTTTTAACGCTCATTCCTCGTTCAATTTACACTCAACAGCAAAGTCAAATTTGTTGTTCATAGTATATTAATGAACAACAACGTTACTGCTACAGTTTCGCGAAAAAGTCCCATATCTCAAAGCTAAATATCAAATCGTACGTATACGTTCTTTAAACCTACTCTTTTTCGGAATGTTCCTCCTGTTTCCTAAGAAATTAGAGGGCTGTTTACGGCTTTACATTAGAAGCGAATATCTCATCAACCATTAACTTCTCCAAATTTCAACTTTGTGATGCCAATAGTCTCGGAGAAAACGCTGTGACATACGGACGGACAGAAAGACAGACAGGACGATTCTATAAGTTTTTCGTTTCTGCCTTCTGGCAACGGAACCATACAAAACAGTTTGTATTAATTTTGGCTTTAAATATTTAGTTGATCCGCAATCGTCCTCATAGATATCTAAATTCCAAAATACAGAATTAGTTAAGTAAATATAAGTTTTCTGAAGACAACAAACTTAAATGAATTAATTTAATTGAGTGCCTTTACTACCCTACGCTCTTCATCTACAATAGTAATATGTCAGCTGTTATTTCAAATCATAATAACAGTGCTAAGTGCTCAGGGTTACTTTGTTTTGAATCTGTCCATCCCTAATCATAATGTTGAGTAACTAACATCCCAAAACTACGGCGCGCTGACCTACATACCCAAGCAGACACCCACCAAGTCCGATCACCTCGACATACAGATGACGTCGGCGACTCCGATCGATGTCGGACACTCAACAACTTATCGGAGCTCTAGAATTCTAAATAGACCTGGAGACCTGGCCTGTACGACTGTACTTGTATCCCGTACGAAACTGTCAAGTGATACCATCGTTTTTTTTTTTATTGATATGCAATTTTAGACAGCACTCTAGAGTGTATAACCTCAATGTTGGGTGTCCTATTCAATGCAATCGGTGACACCTGGTGTGAATATACTAACGAGTATTTTTTGGAAGAATTTTTGAATCCTTCACCGGTTTACAGAATTCTCTTAATCTTCAATAATTAGTCGTTTATTAACGGAAACAGGAGAGAAATTATAATCAGTCACCAGTAGATAATCGTCGTACTGACCGTTGGCTAACATGTCAAAACACCAACAATTTGGAAATCTATATTGTTAAATAAACATCATCATCATCATCTTCCTGCCCTGGTCCCATTCTACTCGGGGTCGGCGCAGCACGTTTTTTTCTTCTATTCTCCCCTGTCAACCGTCACGGTATCATTTACTCCTTTCTCTTTCATATCATTCCTCACACAATTCATCGATCAACATTTATATCCATCACTCGTTAAATAAACATCATCAGGCGATTTATAACGCGTGAACGTGTAAACAAATATGTTGACAACTCTGCTAACATCCTCACACGGTTCCCGTAGTGGGTTATGGCCTACTCACTCCCACAGAAGGGAGGGCTATGCTCCAACAGTGGGACCTGGATAGGCTGATCATGCTAATAGCCACCTGCTGTCTCACACATACACGTAAACAGTAATGAAATGACGTAGACAACCTCAGACGAATATTACGCAGTAAACTCATTAATTAACTAAATCAATTTATACACATTTGATACAAACAGGTTATCTTTGCACGGGTCAGGGACTCGGGGCCAAGATACACGCATGTTTGACGTAACACTAACGATACGTTCACAGATACAGAGAACTACAGAAGGACCAGGTGTCCGAAAATGAACTCACACAGAACTCCTTTAGTTGTGTCGATGTTCTAGACCTACCTATGTTGCTTCGTTACTAAATTAATATTTGTTGATTTTATTGAATATATTTATTATAAAAACGAAGTGTTTTTACCTCTAGTATTTTTACACCCTTAAAAATTCATAAGTGCCTTCCTCTATTTCCGCAGTATTTCTAGATATAAGAAGTGGCAGTTTTTGACGGTGGTAGTGCACAGTTGTTACATGCTATTCAATACATTGAAGTTAAATGTTAAGCATCCACTTGCACTTGAAGATTTTTCAGTAATCGATAAAATCGTCCACAGCTGAAATATATCAGCGAATACACAGGGAAAACATGAAAGGAATACAAAACAATTACTTTATTACAACAGAGAAATAAATAATAATAATAAATAAATAATAAATATCGCTGGACATTACTCACAGCGCCATCTAGTGCCACACTAATCAACGAGGCTTGTGTCGTGGACACCAGATAGTTGATATATTACATAGATACTTTTTGTTTGTAAATACATACTTATTATACATATTAACATCCATGACTCGGAAACAAGTGTATATGCTCATCAGTCATCACACAAACACTTGCTCCTACCGGGATTCGAACCCGGAACCCTATGAACGTAAAGCAGCCACACTACCGCTGCGCCATTCGGGTCGTCAAAAAATGTACGATATAAAATAATATTTCACTCTCCATAAACCTATACAAAAAATTACATCAATTCACAAAACCGTAAAAAAGTACACAAGCTACTTCAACCACACGACATTATAAAATGGATATCGGCTAACTCTCTCATATATATTTCTTTGGCAGTCCTATATAAACGTAATGATAATCCTCATTCACGGTGGTCTTCGTGATGCCCTTCATCGAGGCCGGGTCTTCTGGGCTCATCGGTGGCGGCGGGAGCGTAACCGGCCACTGCGGATTCCCTGGGTAGTTTATAGGCGGGAAGATAGGCGGCCCCAGTGGGGGGAACATGGGGCACGGGCACATGTACGGAGGAACCATGCACGGGTTCATGCAAGGAGGCGGTGGGTGCTTCTTCTTCTTCCTGCACGAATGTATAGGTGGGCATGGCGCTTGCGTTGTGGTGGTAGTCGTGGTGGTAGTGCTCGTTACGGGCTGAGTCAGGGGCACTTTCGGCGTTTCCGTCTCGTCCTCAGAATCGGAGCATATCGGCGGCGTCGGGCAACCGGCCGGATACGGCATCACTAATCATCAAACCAAACATCATTAAAAAACGGATTTTCACCAGAAGACTCAAGTAAAAGTTAATTAACAGTAAGAGAAGTTTATTCGGTATGGTTCATCGAAAACCTGATCGGAGTCCCAGTAGCTTTAAAATATGTTTTAGACTTCATTCTTACAGAGTCGTCCAGTCTTACAGTTTCCATACGAACCTCGTAGTGCTTTTTGCGGCTTATATGCTGGCTGAGGCTGTTGTGGTTCCGGGGGCTCATGTGGAGGCTGCGGAAGCTGCGGCGACTGTGATGGCTGCTGTGACTGATACCCCGGCTGTTTCTGTGGCTCGTACTGCTGCTGAGGCTGCCCTTGATATTGCAGCCGCGAGTCCTGTTCTGCTTGTTGAAATTGTAATGATTCCTGCGGCCTTATGATTAGCGCTTCGTTATCGGTACGAACTTCTGCGCCAACCCTCATTCTGACCAAAGGATTTTCTGTTGGCTTTATTTTTCCCTTTGTCTTTCCCAGCATCCTTTAAATGAAGAATTGTACGTTATTGCTTACTGATCAACGAAGGACCTGAGAGAAGTCAGGTACAAGACTTACCCTGACGAAACTCAAAGCATAGAAATATAATACCTTTCCCGTCGTCTCTGCTTGCACTCTTCACACATGGCACAGTACACTTCCAGTACTGCTGGGTGCTCCGTGTTTTCATGGCACCTTCTGCAGGATATCCTGCAGTCTATGTAGCCCGTACTCAAGGGTATGATGATCAGCAATACCATTGTTAACAGTATTGGGGACCTGAAACAGCATAATTCGATCTGGTTAAAGAAACAATTCGTCTACTTGCAGATTTGGTTTTCAGAATCGATTTCCAATTTACAGATAGGGCTTTTCTTGTGCTTCAGAGGAACAACCAATTTTTGAACGAGAGAGAACATTAATAACGTGCAAAGAGTAAAACCCAAAGGGTTTCGGCAATCGCTACTTAGCTCTAAAAAACCAAAAATAGCCCTTGACATTGAAATAGAATCTTTGAACTTTTGTTGTTTGTTTTCCAACGACATTAGCAAAGTATTTAATTTTATGCGAATCTGGCTTTCAAAGAAAAACAAGACGTGCGTAGAGTGATTTATTTGTTGACTCTAGTATGTTTGGTTCATTCGCTTATGCGATCCAGAATATTAAAATGATGAGTCAAAGGAAACCTAGATATATATCATAGGATAGTTTATCATCTCTCGAATTATTTGAAGACTGAAGATGTTTTCATTGGATTTGCGTCAATTGAGATGATTATAGAAGACTAAAATTATTCCATAAACTTTGACTTAATGATCTTTCCTTAAATTCAAGAATGATTTACCTGGAATATTATTAAAATTATGTAACAACGCCAAAAATACGAATTTCCATCCACGCGCATTGTCTCCAATAAATACATATAATACTATAATTTGATTTTTAAGTTTCTAAACCTCCAAATTTTGTCCTATATAGATTAGTTTCTTTCATCAAAATATTGATAAAATAATAATTCATACCTGAATTTGGCATCCTTTTTCCCAATATCCATTAGAAAAGTGAAGCTTATGTTTTGTATTAAAATTGAGCACTATTTGAGTACTGTTTGTTCGAAGCAAGTTGCTACTGATGTTTTCTGAGTGTAATATATTTCAACGGCGTCTTACGCAAACATTGCGAAAGCAATTTATGTTCCGCGGAGTTATTTGTTTTAGTTATCGGGGCATCAGCTGTGCAGTGTTAAGGACTTGACGACGCAATACATGGAGGTGTATCCCTTTCATCCATTGCGACAACACTAACGTGAAGCGAGTTGTTGTGACTTCGGCATGCAAAGGATTTGAGCATTGACATTTTTAATGAATCTCTAGCAATTCTTTTTCTTCGTCTTCCTGCCATATTCCTAAAATACGCGGGTACGAGTTTTCTTGGTCGTCTTTGCTGGGTTATCGATGAAAAAAATTCTATTTGCTAAATAGCTATATTGTTCTTTTAAATCAGCGTCATTTTCAAGACATTTTCACATTTGTGATTAATTGTATTTTATCTATTCTCTTGTCGCTTTACATTTCTGTTCTTTTTGGCGAGAACCAGCGCTCTATATGACAACTATAAATTAATATGGTACAA
The DNA here is from genome assembly GCA_964057025.1 of Standfussiana lucernea. Lineage (NCBI taxonomy): Eukaryota > Metazoa > Arthropoda > Insecta > Lepidoptera > Noctuidae > Standfussiana > Standfussiana lucernea. The sequence continues at coordinate 937,724 of OZ059799.1, read as the reverse complement.
ATATGTACCTTTTTTTTTTTTTTTTTCGGATGGGAAATCATCAAATGACTTCTCCCGCTCTGTGCTGAGCGGGAGGGAGTGTCAGACTTTTACTGACTAAAACCCACCCATGTTCCTTCATCGCCCTTTGTGTTCCGGGGCCGCGGTATCTCTTTCGAACAACCCGCAGCACCCGGCAGGCATCGGCCCTTGCGGGCCCCTTCCCTAACACAAATATGTACCTGAGTTCCCATTTTGTAACAGTATAACGGTCGGCCGGAATTTCGACCAAAGAATCGTTTAGCATACTGAGTCGAACTGAACCTTTTGAGCTATTGTTAGTGGCTTAGCCGACTTTACGGCGACCCAGACACGATAATCTATTCCAATACAAGTTTTTCACGTTGTCGGCAATAAATCCATTTTTCTCCATAGATTTTGCCAAATCTTTTATCCTATCGGTTAGAAATGGATAGAATTTTTGTTTATGTGAAGTTTCCAAGGTAAAGCCTATATTACTATAGTAGCAACCTTCGTCTCGTAAAGTTTGACATTACATTTAGTAGTACAAATAGTGTTGATCACAAATCCCGTAGAACAATGATCAATTGAAGAGAGCGGCGCGCCGGGAGCCGGTCGTTAGCCGGGCCGGGCCGTAACCGGCACAATGGGCCGGCGGCCGTCACTCTCGGCCGTACCTACGTGTGTAGACTACGGATGAGCTGGGTTTACACCACAACGCATGAGATTGCAGAAGGTGTACTTGAAAAACTACTTGAAAAACCAATGTGTAGTAGATACGAACCGACGTCGAATTGCGCCCCCTTCAATGTTCGCTGCTCAGCATCACCTCACGTCATTTTCACTATGTAATCCCGTTCCATGCCGATGACACTACTTCACTTATAAGTATCGGTCTTCACGGCTCGGGTTAAGCCGTGAAGTTCATAAACTGTGTGTTGACCTTTAAAACCATTGACGTCTCGAATTAAACTTTTTGACAGCTTACAATGTTATCAAATGAAGTAAATAAAAATAGCAGTGAATACAGTCCTTGGTTTTATGTAATTTAATCGTAAGTTTTTGCATCAAACAGATCTGCCCTTTTACTTTCTCTATTGCATATAACATGTGGAACCTCTTTCTCCATCTACATGGTGGTTCAGCTGACGTGTGTTGTGAACGGGTCACTTGGTTTGTTTTTATTCGTCAGATATAGGATTAAGGGCTTAGTACCAAGTGTTTGCTAGTAAAAGAGAAAACGTGGCTATATCTTATGATTATTTTACTATTTTCAAGAACCTTCGGATAACGCCGATTTGAAAAATGAACTAGAGTTGATAATGTTCACAATTTAAAACCATTTTGCTGTCACAAACCGTGTATTGGAAGCGTAGTGTGGGACAGGCTCCCCAGGTAGATGAACTCAAGTCCCAGTGAACTCAATACCAATCTGATCCAGCCAACTTAAGAGTGGTTGCGGAAGTCGAAAAACACTGTTGTAGCTCAGATTGGTAAAGACTTATGTCCACTGTCCAGCAGTGGGCTACGATATTTGTCTGTTCAGCACACTATTCTTCAGCAGATTATTCTTGCTTAGCTGTTAAGTGGAAAAAAGCTGAACACTATTTTCTATTGGCTTACTAATTTAGTACTTTAGTACTCTAGTACATACAAGGGCTGCACCTAATATAATCTCCTCTTCTGTAGTAAAAGAGCCAGCATGTTTTTCATCTTTGTGTGCTGTAATAGAATGAAACCAATTAAACTGGTCGTTGTGGCATTCTGTGTAATACAGTTGCAAAGTGCTATGTTCTTAATACTGTGCAATGCTACGATACAATGTAAACGCCAATATATGGTTGTAAGCAGTGGCTTGCATAGTTGATGACAAGAACTAACACCTATAAGTTCTGTTATATACGACTGTTTCTTATTAATCATTCAAACTTGTACTACCAAACTAAAGTCAACAAGTTTTGTTAGGCAAGGAGCTAGCAGCTTTTTTTTTAGCTAGCGATCTAGCTGCTTATTCCGAGCGGTGATTTACCTAATCTTTTGCTTATATGATACAAAACATGTCATTAAAATTCGTTTACTTATATGTGCAAAAACACGGTCCCACAACACATCATGTCTTTAAAATTGACAAAAACCCTGCTTATAAACAACTTGGGGTTTTTTAAGAAACTAAAATTATCAAGTTCGCATAGTAAACATAATTCACATGTTTTCCATGTCGATCATAACTTGGAGCACGTAGCTATGTACCTACGTATGTATGTGCCGGTGGGTGCGGCGGACGCGTGACCGGACTTCCAACGTGCGGTGCCGGGTTCAAGCGTGTCCGTGTTTTTGTTGTGAGTGTTGGTTGTGACGAACATCTCAGAGGGCATAGTAATGTGTGGAGGTGTTCTTTGTTTGGGAAGCTGATTGATGATTTTTTGGATTATTTTGACTTGACTTCCTTACTGAGACGCATTTTGAAAATAATTTTGCTTGTTCCGTACGATTGATGTGTTATTTGTATCTTAGGCTGCATGGAGACTAAATCATGATCATCATCATGATGAGTCAAAAATAGAGATCGAGGTAGATATCCCCTTACCTACTCAAACACATCACACTGGAATTGCGTTACGCCAATAGGTACTATCCTAGTAAAAACCCAATAAATATTTCCGTTTACCTCGTAATATAAAAAGCCCTAGTACAAATGCCTACCCTCTATCCAGATGCCTAGCAGCAACATAGTACTATTACCTACAGTCTAGTGCTTCCGCAGACCAGGCTTGTCATCACACAAATATCTGCAGAAGATACATTTACCTACACCAACTCATTGAATGGCACAGCCATAGTGGAGCCAGCATCTGGCGCATATTGACTTAGGTAGATACTATTTGAAGAACAGTATGCGCAATTTTCAGATAAGAACGTAGTTTATGCCACTTATTCAAAATCATTGATAATTTTCACAAAACCCTTGCCTGATCTCTGATTTAAAAAAAAACGCGAACTCTCACGAGATATTATGACGTGTTTTAACTGTTAACTTGACCTGACCTGCAAATGACTATGGTGAATTTTGCTCCATTTTACATATCTTGAGTTACGAGAGCTAGCATTTGCAGTTGGTCTTCTGCCTGCCACTCTACGATAGCGAGTGTTTATGCTAGGCCGCGCGTGGTAATTGACTTGTTACCATCAGATGCCTGAAGAACGCAGTGTTTGTGTGCGCAATATTGATAGATAGGCGATTTTTTTGGAAAGGGTTTTTGTCTGGTTAAATCGATCAGCTAATGATAACACTCAGCTGTATGATAAATTTAATCTTGTACTGCTGGGCATAAGGCATTTGCATCCTAGATTCGTTTTCCAGGTCGGGCAAGGTGTAATTGGGTTTTTCACCAAGAATTTATAAGTAGCAGCCTGACGTCTGGATGTGTGCCCGCTTCATGGCAATAAGAACACTAGGATGAACAATAGGATGTTTTATAAGCCAATTTTCCAACGCAGACGCGACAATACATTTCAAGAGGCATGGCGTGAAACAATTCGCTTTATGTACTCAAATGGAATTCTCCGACTTGCCCGCGTGACGCGGAGGTATATAACACGTTCCATTTCATTGATGACTGGTCACGTCCCAGTAATTACATAATGTACACTCGTGTTACCTAACTAGATTCACTATCGCTTTATTAACATGGTGTGCAATGTGACTATGTTTACATAGCTTTTGATTGTCGTCCTAGGTAGGTTGGAATATGAAATTTATTTATTTGCATAACATACATATTACACAAAAACCACGTCGACTGAGATGAATTATAATAAATGTGGTTCTTCTTCACTTGTCTTGGCATCGGTTATACGAAATCACACACTGTTTATTTATGCTCTGGTGGAAATATTAGCCAGTTAGCTAGATATCGTGCTGGTTGCCCAGGATCTTCTGAACGTACTATCACCAACGGAGGGCTTAGACAAAGTGACTTTCTTCAAACGAAAAAAAAATGATGAAAAGTCAAACATGTACGTATTGGATTGCCTAAAATGTCAATGACGCTGAAAGTCTGCGTGAATATGAAATGCTTTGAATTCGCCACTCGCCTAAGTCCTCTGATGATCGCAAAATACATCGACTGGAAATATTTCCGGCGCCCTAACTATCAACACTCCGACAATGCCCAATCTTAACACAATTTTAAACTCGTCTAAAAAATAAATCTAATCGTTCCCCCTTCAGCAAGACTATCGATTTGAACGAAACGCACGTAGCACAGCAGTATCGACTCACCATTAGGTATCGTCAACTACGCTTAATTGCAGGCAAGTACTCAGTGGCCTCTATCATATTATACTTGACTTCATATGGATAATGGACGATCAATACTATTATGATGCGTACCATAGACGAATACACTGAACATAATGATGTTTTAGACTAGTGTTCATCAATACAGATTCTCTATTGCAATACAATCAATACGATCAGTTTATCATGACTGCCCCCTCTATTCCTCGCTGCACTCGATTCTACGCATTCCCCATCCAGTCAGCTCCAACTTCTCAACAGGCTATGGTCGTCGTTCCTTCCTGCTGGTAGACTTCCTGTGCTGAACTTAGCTGTTTCCTCTCCAACTTGTCTGCCGCAGTAGCTGCAATACGCTTTGCCTCAATTTGATAATGAGGTCGTTTTCTGAGCCTATCTGTGAATATCATAAACATCAATTCTAGCCTATGTACCTAACCTGAATACATATTCACTTATATTCTGGTTTTATCAGTTGAAAACTGTAATTTTACAATGTACAGCATTTGTTCTGATTTTCACATTTTTAAAACAAGCTTACTTGAAGTTTCTTTTCATTATATTAAGTACACGAAAGTTTATCCAGAATTACCATCTTTGAGACTTGTGTTTACTTCGTTAGCGATAAAGAAAATATTTATGAAACATACACTATACAGTACATAGGTACACAAGTACATGCGATAAAGCGTTACATTGGCTTTACTCTTACCGGATTACCCGATGCTGTGACACACAGAATTTTATATCACCCCCGCCATATTGAATTACTCTTAGATAAATTCCGTAAAGCTCTGCTGATTATTTATTTACATATTGACATTAACGCGTTGTTTATTATTCAGTAAACATGTTTATATAGTAATATAGTACGTACACGTGTTTGTTAATCCTGATGGATTTGTTTATAAGTTCTTACTCGGCTACCATCGGGCGTTAGTTTGGTTTAGATATTGTGTTATGGAGTTGTGTGGGTTAGCTTTTGTCTTTTCCAATACCAATACACTTTGTGTGATTAGCTAGTAACCGGTACTTACTTACCTAATTATCGTCATTTATCATCACTGGAAAATTTCACGTAATTATAAGTAAAACCTTCTCGTAAACTAATGGTAATTTCGGTGCTATTTCGTTTTTTTTTTTCTTTTCAGAAGAAACCATTTTAAATTGTTTTCTGGTTCTAATTTTTCAGTCGTACCATTCCAATTGAGCAATAAATATTGAGTGTTGACCAATTTATTGCAGTTGCTGCTTTGAATTTGTGCAAATTCTATGTAACCGAAGAAGCAACTATTCAGAACAAACATTAACCTGTATATTTTCTTTATGTTTCAGGTATAAAATGTCCGGTATGCAGCAAGTTCGTGCTGCCGGACGACATCGAGTGCCATCTCGTCATGTGCCTGACAAGGCCAAGACTCTCCTATAATGGTTAGTAATAACTTAAGCTTTTAAGTACATACATACATAAACTCACGCCTTTTTCCCATATGGGGGTAGGCAGTAACCACAGAACGCCACCTGCTACGATAATTACATACTCCTTTTGCTTCGTCCAAGTTCATACATCTGGTCATACACGCACGCCGGTAGCGAGCACTACGCACCTGATCTCTCTGAAGAATCTCACCAATAAGGTCAGTGTATGTCCTTCTAGGGCGTACCGTCCCGGCGTTGCCACTCACGTCTGCCTTGTAAATACCTTTTGTTAGTCGCCTTTCACTCATCCTCTTCACATGACCAAACCATCTAAGCATACTCTTTTTAATTTTTGTCACTACCTATGTCATCTTCTTTTAAATAGCAACTTACCAAAAGTAACAGTTTACTCTAAAGCATAATTTTGAATTGAAAATCTACAATTTCAGTTGAATGCTATAGGGTATTTTTAAAACGGGGAAAATTATAATGCAATGAGTCAATAGGTCGATGCTTGCATAGCTTAGTCAGCTTCTTAGTATTCCGTGTAAACACAAACGACGTACGAGTATTACAAGAAATGCCAGTGAACTATTTTGCTTGATAGCTATTAATGAATTCATGATTCTTACCAAAATGTAGTGCTAATTGTTAAAATCGTCAACAATATTCCCATACCAATTTCTCCCATATTCAATCAATTCGGGAACATTTCCGGGAATCATTTGTTCTTTATCTAGCAGGTAATAGAACCATGTCAAACTTTAGAAACAGTGTGTGAGTGCCAGAGGCCACGCCTCACAAAGCCTTTCGTGTGCCATATTAACGTCGGTACTGTAAATTATTCTGCTGTTTTCATTCCGCTACTTCCTTGTTTTAAAACTAATTAGCCATCAAGTTAAATTAACTCGGTAACTCCCAACGAGATTTGTGAAACAACTCAACATAATTCACAATGCGATTCGCCAAGAAGTAGTGGAAATAAGCATTTTAGACCAGGACAGCGGGATCGGGGGGGGGGGGGGGGGGTTGTAATTACCAACAAGACTTTGAGTGAAATACCTCATTAAGCATTTATGTAGAAGCTGGCAAGACTGGTGGTAAAATTATGTTTGTCTTTACATTACTGGTATTACTGTTTTCCGTGTCTGTTAAAGGAGAAAACGTAATATTCTAGCATAGAAACTAGCATGTCCCAGAACAAAAAATCGAAAGCAGTGCGAGCTTGTGTGTTGTGCCCGGTTGATGGTAACAAGTGAACCACAACCACCATGGCCGCGTCCTACAGAGAATACAGAAATGATAAATAATGGCCTGGTAAAAGTTTTAACAGTCAATGTAGTGTAGGCAATGTTGAGGAAAGTGTTAGTTTAAATTAAATCAATGTGAAGTTACATCACAATTTATACAGTGAAGTTTATCAAATTAAGTATGTAGACTTACAACTTTGCTAATAAGTACGTAGTATGAAATGTTTGGTTGGTTTCGAGTTAATTTTACTTCAAAACTCATTCAATACTTGTATAGTACATATAAGCTCTCTTTTTGTTTATTTATAATAAGGTCCTTTAATTATAGATCTTTATCATAAAATAAAATCATCATCTTTTATTTTGGACTAGGCCCCACACCGTGTTACCCTACAAAATAATATTTTGGTGTCGATCTGATCATGTTTGCGGGGCTAACATAGCCCGAGATCGCACAGGATAGAGAGGTTTGGAAGGAGAAAGGGGAGGCCTTTGCCCAGCAGTGGGACACGAAGGAGGTTAGTAATTTTTTTGTGTATGTTCATATCTGATGATACCGTTATGTTTCCAGAGGATGTGCTGAGTGACTCCAAGGGCGAATGTGTGATCTGCCTGGAGGAGCTCTCTGCCGGAGACACCATAGCCCGCCTGCCCTGCCTTTGCATCTACCACAAGGGGTAAGCTCGTTGTTCACTCACTAGTAGCTCAGTTCAGCTCTTTGGGCAGGTCTTGTGACTCTAGTGGCTTCAAGCGCTACTCATGACCATGACGTCCGGCCAAAGTATTATTGATTTTTCATCATTGGTTTCTTAGTTTTTGCGGTGGATAGCAATAGGCTCGGCCCCTTATTCTAAATATGGGACTTAATATAACTGGCGAAATGTGAGTGTCTCTAAGGTACGATACTTCTCTGCCTAACTTTTCGGGGATAACAGGCGTATTATTGTGTTATTTTAAGTAATAATACATACGAGTTGGTACTTGTACGAGTTTCTATATGGACGCAAGATTAGATAAGAGAATTCGCATTACATTTAACTGGTTCTCCTTGCAAAGTAGTGAAAGAAAATATAAACTTAGCCACATGCCACAGTAATTGTCTTTATTAGCGCACGTGCGGGGAATGCTTGAGGACACCACTAACGCTAATGTAGTTAGTAAAAGCGGAAGCAATTTAGTAACACAACAGTTTCTACTTTAAATTATTTCTAGAAACACAAAACTCTGCGTTTTGCGCAGTAACTATAATATTAGTTTCTGATGACAGTGATGACACACGCGATAAGGCATCAAGTAATAGCCCCGCGTCATTGAATCGCCCAGATTAAGTGAATATAATCATGAATAGTCATCGCTACGTTGCATTTAATGGTTTTATTTGTTTACTAACACTCCGCAATTATCGCGAATTAACTGATTTTAATCAGCGGCTAATCATGGAACTCCAAGACCGCGAAAAGACGTAAGCATCAGCTTACGTCTTAATAATTTTAACCAAAGTAGCAGACTCGAGTCTGGCTTAATGCCCTGTTGACGGTGTTACTATGGGTACACATCTGCCTAACCTTTCGGGGAAAACAGGCGTAATGTACTAATACATTTTAATTAACTAAATACTATTTTAGGGAAGGAAAAAGTAATAGAGATATGGTTATATTTTTAGCTTGTACGTACATAACAACTTGTTCATTTGCATGTAATGCGAAGGCTAGATAAACCAAACTAATAGTTTCACAATCAATTTGCCGATAGCGCGTTATCTGATGTACCGACTGATAGTCGTACATTGATTATTTATTTATTGAAACGCCGCGATTACCGGGAAGTGAATCAAACATGCAACTATCAAGTCAATCCTGCTATTTTATCAATAAACAGTTATTGTGACTACTATGATGATTATTCATAAGTAAATTAACACCACGCCTGTACTCCACGAAGAGTTAAGCAGCAGTGCACCTGTACACGAATACATTTCGCCGATTATGTCTCGCATGTAATAAAGGGCGAGACTATTGCCATCAACCATCCACAAATCTAGAGTCCAGATATTAATTTATGGGTTTAACTAAAAGCCCGTTTTTGTAGAGAATTATTAAAGAGGCTCTTTGTTATAACGCTTTTAAAGGATCGATAGGACGGCAATTAGACTAAAAACTAGTTTTAATTGTGCCTTTGTCTGTAATTAACTTTTGCTAACTGCTTGTTAACCCAATTGCTAGTACCTTTTGACATCCAACGATTAAAAAGCTTGCGTACGTATTTCTATTTAATTTTTTAGTGCTACTTAGACCAAACTACTCTACTCTTCGCTCACGACTCAATCCTTACTTCTCTTAAATCCCCCTTAGCAACACCGGCCCCTCAGCCCTCTCTAGGGCTCGAAGGGGGTAGACGTAGACAAAGCTTCCGATAAGGCCCTCAGCGATCTAGGTCGACCGATACTTCCGTTGAGAACTTTTGACCTGAACTATGTTACTACCCTAGTTCTCTACCTATACTATTATTATTTTGTTGGTTAGCTTTGCTATGTTATTGTGGTGAGAGAATGCGTGAGGGTATGAAATGTTAGGAAGTTGTTGCTGCTAACGCCATCTGTTGAGTGCATTACTGTGTGTAGTGTTTACTGTAGGTTGTACTAGATGGCGTTAGTATTTTTTATGAAAAGCTAGCTTTCTATAAGAGACACTATACACAATATTCTAGTTTCAAAATTCTCGTTCACAAAACATTAACCTATGTTTTTCATGGATGTATTACATGTATCTTTTTTCCATGTTCCAGATGTATAGACCAATGGTTCGAGGTGAACAGATCGTGCCCCGAGCACCCCGGAGACTAGTTGTGCGGCGCGGGCGCGGCCGCTGCCATGTGCGAGTGATACTTTTATACTGAACTGACTGTGCCCCCGGGCTTGTAAATATAAACTTATGCTAGTGAGATGTTTTACCGTTTAATGATTAAAACAAAATAAGAAAAAAACAAAGACAATTATAGTAAACGAAACGCTATGGGAAATTCTCGGTGGAGTATTAATAATACTTATAATTATAAATTTTACAACGTTAATCTTTAGTTCAAACGCGAAAATGAATAGTTTGTTTTTATTTGATATGTATAATGTAAATTATAATATACTTGTATGTATAGTGAACGTTTGTTTTGTTTTGCAGTAAGGTATATAAAGCAAGGGTTATGTTCGAGCTGGACTGTGATTGTCGCGGTTTACATATCTGTTTCTTAAGCTTATATATTATAATACATGATTTGATCTTTTTCATCTTGATAATAAAGTGATTTGTTTCTAAATTTTCTAACATTGTTTTCTTTGTGTTTTATACCCTATTTAGGTGAAGCGAAGAGGACCGGAACATTGTCGCTACTGCATCTCGATCATAGTTACTGAGAAACGCGTAATAAAACAAGATATTAAATCTAGAATAAAAATGTTTATTGACTTTGCGCCTATTACATACATTAAGAACTTATTCTGACGACTCTGTCACAAGAACCCACGGTTAGAGATCATAAACACACATTGATACAATATTGCTAATGACTATTATGATATTGTATGATGTATAGAGAACATCTAGATTTCTTTAAAGAGCAGTATGTAAAGTTTCCAATATTGCAAAAAGAATGAAACACTAATATACTATTTTAATTATGATTGTCTGTACGCATATAATTGGAGAGACTTCAATTAAATACACCAAAATCACATGGTTCATAAAGTTTTGCTCCATATTTGCACAGTAGCCCACTAAAATAATATGAAAAGTTTATAATGATAAGCACACCTAGTACGAACACTACCGATATCGTATCGTCATCGACCACATTAATTTATGGGTGGAAATTTTCATTAAGGTGGAAGCTCCATTGTAGCCCGCGAAATTCAAATTTTCTTACGTGTTTTTTTGCAATTTGCCGGTCATTGTCAGGCTGTACATTGAACAAAATATGATTCGCGGCTGTAATAGGTATTTAGTTACAGAATTATAATCATTTAAATCATCAATACAACCCTCAAAGTTCATTCAACCCCATTGAATAACTATTTCATGAAAAAGTCATTCGCTTCCACCTTAAGCAAAAAGAGTACCGGCCAAAATATGGCACATCGAGTTTTACAAAAAAAAAATTGACACATTAGTATACGGAGATAATGCTCTACAGAGCCAAACTAAACAAACCAATGTACCATATTAAAAGCCGCGTACTTACAGGCCTATCGCTTAACTGAGACGGTGGTTTTGACGCGGTGCGGGAGACTATAGTCACGTCATGTCGCTCAGCTAAGTCACTGTTCCCGAACCACCCAAGTTTCTCAGACTCCTTCTTAGTTTAGCGGTAAGTTTGTAGGTTCGTATGTCCGTGCTAGGTACAAGTACAGGACACGATGCCCAGGTGCGGGTGTGAGCGCGCGCGTCAGCGCATGAAGGCGCGGTGGCGCGGGCCGCGCGGCATGCGCCCGCCGCCGCCCCAGCCCATGCCGCCTGGAATTTACATACATATTAATAAGACCCAAGGAATAATGGATAGATTGATTGAAAGACAATAAACTACAGCTACAAAGAAAATACATTTATTTTTGATCATCGTCATCAACTTCCTAGCCTTTTTTCTACCTATATTAATAATAATATATTTAATACAAATGAGAATTGGCACAATAAATACAATTGAAATGTTTCACAGGCGCTAGGCGGCAGTACATGCGCTATGTTATTACTACCTGTGTTAATAAACAACATTTATTGTGAAAAGCAAAGAAAAGGGGTGAATAGTGATGTGTGTCAGAATGGCTGGTTGCCTGTGGCTTTGGTCTATGAGAGTTGATTAGAAAATTGCTACATAATTGCTTATATTTGCTACATTTAATAAATAATTGCTACATACTATATATATTTAGAAATAACATATTATTTTTGTACAGCCATCCTGACGTTTGGTTGGCTGGTCGCCTCCTAGTTTAAAGCCAAGCGTGCAGAGTTTCCCGAAATGTATTGCGTCAATAATTGCTACATATTTGCTTCATTTATCTAATTTAGTTGTATCTTCAAACAAATGTTAAATAAAGGATGTAGCAATTATTTTAATTATCCCAAGGAAAAGTGCCTGATAAAACAATAAAGGCAAATAGTTGCAGTGTGTCTTCAGTAACGTAGAACGTGGGAATTTAGGCTGGGTATCCTTTATGCAACTCTACCTCTTTCTACTCATACTCTATTGCGTGCTCGCGTAATGTCTTCTTCTTCGTCGTCCTCTCAATGAACGACACACATACTGTGCTGAGGCTCACATACGACACGTCTCCAAGCCATGCGGTCTCCTACAGTATGAGCCGCTGCCTCAGTCTTCTTGATCGCGTCTGACCACGCGGCCAGTGCGCGTTACCGTCCTGTAGGCCAGTATCAGTAGCCTCTCTCTCTCTCTCTCTCTCTCTCTCTCCTGTCGATGCTGAGGAGCTGAGCGCACGCTCCAGGCTGTTGAGGTCCTCCAGTATAGGCTCATATTTTGTTCTCATTGTGGTCCATGGTATACGTCTATAGTTCAATCTCTTTAGTTCAATCCCCAGGTGGGAGAGTTATTGAGTTTTAGCCTTTTTGAATTGGCTCAACCCTATTCCGTATCATCATATAGATTAAAGATTTGGATTATAAGAATATAGCAACTTACCCATCATGTATTGTGTCGCCGGCGGGAAATGTCCGAAATGCGAGGCTCCCATCTCCCACGCGCCGCGACCACGCCTGAAACAAGACCAAAAAAAATAAACTAGACCGCTGTACGGTCCAGGGTTCGATTCCCAGGCCAAGCAAACCTGGCAATGAGGAATGATCTACGATCAATGTTATACAACCTTTTTCTAACAATATAACACGTTTCGTTTTGCTTTCTACTTGGTACATGTCGTAATATAAACAAACAGAAGATTTTGCTTAAACTCGCTACTAGTGGCTCCATCTATCGGCAAATAAAATAAGTTAAACAGCGCGTTATCTATCGGTGAAGCTGACATGTGCCGTGCAAACTGTTACTTTAACATGCCATCTGTTCGAGATAGTAAATATCATTAATACATCTTGGCAAGGTAATGCATGTGCATTGTGTGAGTTAATGTAAAGGTAATAGTGGTGTACTCACAGATGCCTGTAGTGCGCGTGCATGGGAGCGGCCGACGCGAACCTGCCGCGATCCGCCACCGCTATGCCGCGCCGCATGCCTCTGCAATCATACAGATATTATGTTAAATATACATTGATAATAACAGTAAAAACTATGGGATAAACAACTTGGAAAGCAGTAGTAAGAGCTTTATTAGGAATGTGCTAAAAATACTGTCAAATAGGAAAGTTTAGTTTTAACAGCGAATGAATCCAACCGCAGCTGAGTAAACTACATCGGCACAAGTACGCAAGTGGACAGATAGGAGTGTAGAGCACACTGCATGGTGTTACCTGGTGAGCGGCGTGGCGGTGTAGGGCTGGTGCAGCGCCGTGAAGTCGTCCACGTGCAGCGAGGGCGGCCGCGACGTGTTGGGCGGCCGCGACCGGAACGCGTCCGCGCCGCCTTCTGCGCGCACGCGAGTTAGAGCCACTGGGAACATAACGCGATTATTGAGGCATTTTCCATTAAATTTTATCTTAATTACCTTCTCTTTCTTCGGAAATCCAGTCAGAAACGTAAGCGTCGTCCCAATTGGCTACTAGCAAACTATACGATTTCGTCTCACGACGAGATTAAACACACACATTTCTTTAGACTATCCTATTGGAAGCTCGCAAATCATCGCGCGAGCACTGTAAATGCTTAATAACGATCGTACGATGAGTTTGATTGTGCGATCGTGCAATCAAAACTACTAATGTCTTCCGTGTGTCTTATTTGGTCACGCGTCAGCGCGCGAGCACAGGTACGAGAGGGGCGTCGGGCGGCACCGGTGAGTCGAGTTCGTCGAGTTAGAGGCCTATATTGTGTCTTTTTTCAATGTCACTTGCAATTTTCAAACCAATATTTGCCCGACCGCAAAAACAGTGCACTTCTTTAAACAGCCATTGTTTGAATGACGCCGTTGCTGTGACGGCGCGGGCGGCGGCATCAAATGATGGGAATCGCGAGCTATTAGGACACCTGTTGGACCGTCGCACGATCATTTTCATCGTGCGACCAAATCGCATCGTTAGCTCGTACGATCGTGAGCCAAGGATTATGCCTAGGATGACGCCTAAGGCTTTGTCTTTGTCCAGAATAAAAAATACATTGTTTGTCAATTTCTTTCAAAATTGCACTAACAGTGTAAAAACCTCAATCATACGGTATTCATTGAAATGGTAATAGATTTGATTGGGCTCTCCATAAACTAAAGATAAATGTCACAATTGTCACAGCCCTCTGTCGACATAAAATAACTTACAAAAGTGTAGGTATGCTTTCTAGACCTACTTTTTCGGGAGGTAAGTAACTGTAGTGTAGAACTAAACATAATCAATTGGGTTCTAACCTAACGGTAGATGTGTTACTAGGGAGTTTGTTCCGCCAATTCTTATCCGCAGCTAAAACCCTAGGAGTGGGGAAGGGTCGACGTTTGGCTTGACTGCCTTATATAATGTTGATGTTCAAAAAGTGCTGATTTCGGCGTAATTTGAACGTTCATCACATCACCTTCGATTTTAGATTGAGTAGGCATCAGAGGTGCAAGTAGCGACAGTATTACCGGGCGGGCGCGCGTCGCCGGCGGGCGGCGGCGCGGGCGCGCAGCCGGCCAGACGGCGCACGGCGGCGCCCAGCGCGTCGCCGCCGCCGCACACGAAGCCCGCCGCCAGCTCCATGATGTCGCACGCCACCTGCGACCGCTTACTTGTTGCACATCTCTTCAAAACATTCATAAACAGCCTATAATAACGTCCCCTTCTGCAGGGTCTCGCCTCCCCTCTGTGGGCCGTAATCCACCCCGCGGGCACCGTGCGGGTTGGTGCATACAGAAAGAAGAAGACTTAAATGGTTAACGTTATTCAAACCATCAGTAATTTGTCCAAAAGGGATTGTATAAACAAGAGGTCTTTTAACGACTTGATTGATAAACACAATTTGTCTGTGAGACACTTCTTTTGTTTTGATATTGAAAAAAAATCATGATCATTACTATTCATCATTTCTCAATCCGAATTCGGCATTCTATGTTTTTATTTATAAACACACAAACGAGTATACCCGGAAGTACATGTCAATATAAATTTGCAAAAAATTTAGAACCTTCGAATAAACTAAAACCAAACTCACCAGCTCGCTATCATTGACATCCTCCTCCCCCCCCGCCGCCGGCACATTCAACCAGTAACTGGACGTTAGCCTTTCATCACTTGCCTCCCCTATGGCATATATAGTCCTAGCCTGGAACTGAGCCACCAGGCTCTCAGGACCTGGCAGCACCAGCTCCTGGAATTCCGGAGGAGTGGCCGGTTCCTCCAATACCTTCAGCTTCTGAAGGTGGCTGGCCAGGAAACTGGCGTTGGCCAAGGCATCTTCGTCGGAGTTTCGTTCCTGAAAACGGTGATTAAAATTGCTGTTCTGTTCTCTTGGCTGTGGAAGGAAAGTCTACTCTTAATATTTACCTACAAGTAATGTGTTGATTAGGAGCATGCAGCAGGAATATTGGTATGGGTATATCTACATTCGCGTTTTCATCTTAAATTTTTGCGTCTAGCGCTGCTTCAGAATTCAGACCAAACATGTAATTTTATTAGATAAATCGAATGTTTTTGACGCGTGAGATTTTTGGCGTTACACGAATACGTCAGAGGAGATTGAAAAATAAAGATGAAAACGCCCGCTTGTTGACATACCGGAACAATAACGGTGCGTACCAACTGGCGAAACATTGACGTATAAACATGATGTGAAAGTCTTATTTTGTCTTTTCTCTTATTTGAAATCTTTGTCTATCAGACAGTATGTTTCAATGTGAATGTTTTACGAGTGCGAACGCACAGTTAGTTGCATACAAATAAAATGTGTCGAGTATACACAACAGGCAAAATTTTATCAAATTAAGCTCGATTTTATCATCCTTTTGTACAATCGTTGTGGGTTTAGAAGACCTGATAATCAATATTTAATAGAGAAATTGATAGCCCAACCTGGGCCGACGCAATTTAAATTGCCATTAACTCTTTAAGAAGAAATAAAATAAACAAGAAGTTTCTGTGTTTGTGAAAAATTGAGCTTTGTCTCAACAAAAAAATTAAAAAAAAAACTACAAGCTTTCTTAGAAAATAATACTTACTCTCAAAATCTTATCCAACTTCAAGACAGGATGATCTTCATCAGAAGGTGAGAACCCCACCATGTCAGCCATTTCTGCCACGGTGAGCATAGTCTTCCGCCCCACGGCACCTTCGCCCTCTTCCATCTTAAGGATCCTAATCAGATCGATGTACAGGCTCAAACACTCCGCCTTATCTTCTCCCTGACCTTCCAACGCCCATTTGAAGAATTTCCCCAAACTTTCTCGTCTTTTAGACACGAATTTCCTGAACTGATGAAAACCATATTCATGTTCTGTTAACACGAAGTAAGCTCGGAGTATGGATGAAGCAACAGAACAGGTTTTGGTCGTCGACTCAAGGCAGTCGGCTGTTGCGTCCAAAAATGCAACCAAAGCGTCTTTATTTGGCAAAGAGTTCGATTGGATCGTATCCGAAGCTCCAATTAATGGTGTCAGGGTTATTTCTGCATCACAGAAGGCAGCTAATGCATGTGCTGCATACTCTTGGGCCGCGGCATGTTCGTTAGAAGAATTTGCAAGACCCAGTACAGAAGATAAGGCAGTCTGAACATCAGTCGCCCTAGGACCTCCACTATTCATAGTATGTAACACCGCGCATTTGACCGGCGCATGGGACACTAAACACGCCAAAAACCCTAAAACTCTGGCAATGCTTGCAGTCGCCGGTTCTCCAGGTTTCAATTCTCTGGTCACAGCCCCGACAGCAGCCCTTGCGACCGTGGCAGCTGTATTAGGAGCTAAATCTGCTATTTGCACGCAAACCCGTCGAAGCATGTGAACTACAGGCCTATAAGTTGACATACAGATGATCTGAATCATGTCTGTCAAGTCGTTTGATAACGCGTGAAGGTGTGCCGACCAGAGACGTCTTTCGTTGGATGCATCAGCTAATTCGCGGTCTGTGGGTGGTGCTTTAGTCTGCATCGGTAATGGAAGAGGTAACAACTCCGAAAAGACTAGTAGACCAGGGACGAAGGTGTATGGAGCTGTTGTGATGTAAGATATGACTTCAGAACAAAGGGATGTCCAAGGTCCTCGACGGATGGAGTCTCCATCGTTCGCATCATCAGCTATCGGTTGCGCGTATGCCAGTAATGCTCTGACTGAAGCTTCTGCTGCTTTAGCGGCTGTTCTGTATCCTACTGATCCTACCGGGAAGGCTTTTGCTATACCGTAAGTCTTTAGCAGCACTGGTGCTGCAGTCAAATCTCGGAACCTAGGCCCTCGACAGCGAACGACTCTTGATAACATCGCATCAAGTAACCTTAAACAAGGCAGTAATATCTGGGCAAGTTGTAACCCTTTCACTGATGCAAACAGCGAAGTATGCATGCTTGGCTGGTCGAAATGTGTTGCTAAACGGTCTAGGACTCCTGCCAAATGTGCTACACCATCCAACGAAAACAATTGAAGCACATTGTACTTGTATTTCAGTTCCACATACTCTTCTGTGGCTGACTCGCAGGCAATGGTCACATTGTTCTCATAGTCCGATATGCAGTAGTGTCTCAAGATTCTCAAACACGTCATGAGTTCTCCTGGCAAGTCCGGAGCATGTTCTGAACTAGTTTTTAGTATTTCGACACAATCTGCCATGTCTTCTCCTGACAAAACCGTTGCATTTTCTACGGGTTTTAGGTAAGATATCACTTCTTGTAACACACTAGAAACACTAGGCTCGAATCTGTCATGATCCCTTGACACGTTGATCAGCCTCTGTCCATATTTCTTCAAAAATGGGACGTTAGCCGCGAATCTAACTGCAGAAACGATGAGTTCAATGGCGTATCCTTTTGCTGGCGATTTTTGTTTTAAAGGAGAGTCGTTTTTGGCTTTTCTTAAGTCATTTTCAAAGACTTCCATGAGACATTCTGCGTTGTCTCCCATGACGATCACATCCGGTACTGCGGTTCTACCAATACTACCGAAGCTGAGGCAATATAGGGACTGTAATCTATCAATAAGTTCGTTTTCATCAGCCTTTCCTGCCTGCTGGTCACAGATTGACTGTAAGTAGTACAAAGCTTTCAATCTATAAGCCAATTCTAGACCTAGAATCTGTAGATCACTGTAGTTACTCAAATCATGAGGGTAGAGAAACTCTTCAGTATTCTGCTGACTGTATGGTAAAGTCAACGTTTTAAAAAGTAAACTGCTCATTTCCATATTCTTGTAAAGGAAGTTTAGTCCATTTTGGGAGTTTATCAACTCGTAAATCAAATCGTGAATCGGACTAACCACAACAGGGTTATTACAAGTCTGTGGACAAGTCAACAAGTACAGACAGACTTCTAGAATATGATGAATGTTAAAAAATTCCAGTAAAATTTCATTGGAGCATTCTTTGTTTATCTCGAATTGAGCTGAGACTGGTAGAAAACGCTTTGGTTGCGATAAATGGAAACATTGCGAGCGGTACATGTATGATACCTCTTCGAGGGCATTCACGATAAAATGAGAATCAGCTTCTGAAAGCTCAGCATCATCATTACTTGACTTACTGAAGTCAATCACTAAGTCATGCATTTTTTTCAGCAGTTCATAAATATTCAGTTTCTTTATCAACGCACTGATCGAAAACTTCAATCTCGCGAGCGGATTCGTTTGCATCATTGTGATCAACGCTTGGTAACCATTCCTTGGTTTCCTATCATCATTTTTATCAAACTTTGGAAACACTGTCTCTTTCATAAAATGATCGATGGACTCCTTAGAAGATAGGCAAGCATTTAACGCTTTTAAGATCATGAGGCGTATGCTCAAAGCCATGTATTCTTTTGAAAACATTTCTAGTAGTAACATAGACATATCTATGCCAGATGTTAGGAGTAATTTCGTCACTTCGCCATTATGTCGGTGACCCACTAAAGCTTCAGCGAGACGTGTTCCACACTTCATGTGCCTTATTTTATATGTTGGTTGTTGCTGAGCTAATGCAAACTCAAAATTCAAGCCAATCTTGCAAAAACTTATCAATAAGAGATAGATCTCTATAAATTCATCACTTGCGTCATCCTTATTCGGATTCTTGAATATCCGCAGTATAATATCGGTGTTCTTGCAAAGTGTTGTAATCGATACGTAAAGTTGTTCGCATTGGTGGACCCATTCTTCCCGAGCAGTGTTGTCAATGTCAGTGAAAGTGTTTGTTAAGTATTTTTGGTCCAATTTCTTATTAGACTTAGCCAACTCTGATATTTTGAAGAGCTCTGGACTAGCATCACACAACTCATCAAAAGTAGCATTCAGTACATCCTTCACACCTTCCCTGTTAGGTCCTAACAAATGTATTTTGTTTACATGTTCATATTTATTCCAGTCACACTTGAATGGATTGTAATACTTGATGATGTCATCAACACCACAGTAATCGTTTACGTCGTAATCGACCTCCATATACGCTGGGCCTTCAAGATCATCGCAGATGTCTTCGTCAGACAGGATAGGTTCAAATTGTTCAGCATCTATAGACCTGTCTTCTTCTGGGTTCCTATTTGGAGACTCAATAGGTTTAACAGTCGCATTGTCAACTATTTGGACAGTTACCAAGCTGCTATGTTGTTGTTGTTCCACATAGGCAGCATTCTCGGCTTCTTGGGAAGGACTGCGAATTGAGGTCTTGTGGCGATAACTCTGGTGGTAGAAATCAACTCTAGGGATTTGTTTTCCACTTCTGTCATACTCTCCTCCTTCCTCAGATCTGATGGAGTTAATAGGACTTGAAGCATCAACTTCCCTTGGAGACAAAGGTCTTCGATTGCTCTCTCCTGGTGGAGTCCTAGGTCTCTTCCTAGGGTCATCGCGACTTGGAGACCTGCTACTGTAACTAGATCCCCTGATACGACTGTAAGGCGAATGACGCTTTCTATCATACGAAGACTGTTTCTCATAAGAAGGCGCACGCCTTTCGTAAGACGATGCACGTTTCTCGTATGGCGACAAACGTTTCTCGAACGGTATTTTCCTTTCATAAGACGGAGCTCTCTTGTCATACGGAGACCGACGTTCGTAGGAGCCGACTTCTTTGTCGTAAGATCCGCCGCGAGATCTATCGTACGATGGTTCGCGGTGTCTGCGATAATCGTCTTTCTTGTAGGATCCTCTGTCCCAGTCACGATCACGGTCAGTAGATATTGCGCGCCGGTCAATACTGCGGGACCTCGAACGACTAAGAGGGCGGTATTCTCCCTTCACGACGTAGTCTCTATCGCGACTCCTGGATCGAGACCGAAGTCTATCAATTCTGTCGATCTCCCTGCTTCGATCACGAAGTCTAGACGACTCCCGACTTCGCCCCCTATCGAGGGAACGTCTGCGACTGCGCGTGTCTCTCCTATCTCTGTCCCTATCATGATCAATAGACCTGGGACTATGGCGCAGCCTATCGGCATCTCTTTCGATGCTAATATCTCGTTTCTCCCAAGTATTCTCTTCAATATGAGTGTAAGTACGAGGATCCTTAGGCTGCTCAGCATCATAATATTCAGCTCTATATATCTGATTGTCATAATTCTCAGGATAGTTGGCCGGCCCGTAGGCATCAGGATTGGCAGTCGCTACATTGCCAGTGTAGGCTGGTATAGGGACCACAGGTTCTTGGGTCCATTCTGGATTGGGAGGGACGGCTGGTGGAGGTGCTGGTGGGGGCTCCCGGGCCACCACAGGTCTTTGAACAACTGGAGGAGGATTGGAACCCACTGGGGTTTCTGGCAGCACTTGAGTCAGGTTGCCATAGACAGCCAGGGTGATTGTAGTGTACCAACCTGGAAAATGTCAATTCAAGAATGTGTATTCAAATTATCTTAAAATAGTAGCTGTGACATATTCATGCCAAGACACAAGCAATGTAACTTTCCTTACTACCACTTAAGGAAGAGACGGCAAACATAAGGAAAGGTTTTTAAGAAAACATAATTATGTTTGAATGATTAAAAATGTACATTATTATCTTATTCAAGCAGTAAAGACAATAAATTACTAATCAAGTCTGCTTTCCTTAACCAATTATGAGGATCACAATGAATGAATTTAGGAAAAGTATTAATGAAAAAGCTATATCACATTCAGGATATTTTCAGATCAACCCTGCAGTGCCTCACACATCAATACAACATTCATCAGTTCTATGGCAAAAATGGATAACCCATAACATTAATTGATCTGTAAGAACTGTCTTTTCACCTGTGACAAACAATAAATAAATGAATTATGAATGAATGATCCATAAAGGACTAGGATCCATGTAGAACTTGGACGCCCATGGTCGATTCAGCTTACGTATTCTGTGTCAACATTTGGTTCTCTTCCAGATAACACCAACGCCAAAACTGTTACCATATACTCAGTACATCATTCTTAATCCCCCCACATCAAAAACTTTAATCGGTAATTTAAAAAAAATCTACTATTGAAAAAAGCTTCTAATGCCTATGTATTGCACTCTTGTAAACAGTGCAGCATAATAGGTGTTAAGAGTACAGATCGAATAAGACACACTACCCTGCGCTCCATTACTCAAGTTTCAGATTTGGAGAAAGAACAGCCATGCTGAAGTGGCCTGGCCACACACAAATGCAACTGGACTGATAGGATCGTCATTCACTGGATGCCTGTCGGAAGAAATAGCCATCAAGGTAGACCGCGGCAAAGGTGTTGTGACGATCTGGTCCTGTTTGCGGGGTTAACATGGCCAGACATTGCATAGGATAGAGAGGTTTGGAAGGAAAAAGGGGAAGTATTTGCCCAGCAATGGGACACTAAATAGGCTAATATAAAAAATAAATGAAAAATGTCTATGTGGGGTTCAGAATGATGTGCAGAGTATGTGGTAACCGTTTTTGTATTGGTGTCCGTTTCCACCATGTATGCATATTCTCATTTATGAATTATTGTTGTTGTGGATGAACAAATAATAAATACATAAAATGTGTAAGCAACAACCTCCATAATTGATACACCTACAATACAACCATGCCTGCAAGTTACAGAACTATAATTCATAAGGAATTTAAGTTTAAAATGTTTATCTGAATTCATTACAAACTAACCTCTAAGAACAAGTCCATCAGTGGGAATCCTGGGCTGATCCAGTCCATTGCCACACTCCATGTGTATCTGTCCATTCTGGCAGTAATCTAGGCTGCCCAGAGCCTCAAATGTGGACGCTCCAGGCTTGCTCAGGTCGTTCACGAAGAAGTCTATGTGAAACTTAGTAGGGTTCGTAGCGCCCAGTCGTACACCGCCGGGAAAGTCACCTTCTACGCGGGCCCCTAGAGGAATTATACGTATTTCCCTCACATAAACTGACTTCGGAAACTGCACCAAGTCTAAATTAAGCTCCTGAAATGGGATATTCAAAGATTTTGATAAACTTATTCTCACAGATTACGGTAAATAATACCTGTTTGCATTATAAAAATTTAGTTTTTCTGTACCTCACTGGTGTCATGGGAGAATGTATCGAAAAACAAAAGGTCCGGCTGTTCGTTTGCCATCATTTTCGCTGATTTCTAGTCAGCCTATTCCTGAATTTGTTGATTATAACATTTTGCAATCGAACAAACATTAAGGTAATCGCGTCGTCTGCTTTCTGCTTTCGCCAGTCCGTTCACGACTTAAGTATAGTAAGATTTCAAGCATTACTTTGACACGAGTAAAATGTGTCGTTAGTGAGCAAGATGTCTATAAATGTATGCTTAAAATCATGTCTGTGATCTGAACTGGAACAAACTCAAAAAGGAAAGAACGGGAAAGAAAGACGTTTCGTTGTTTCTCTGTCTACGGTTGACGGTTTTCAATGTTGCCAAAACCAATATTTTTAGTAGTGTTGTCAGTGCTATAGTTTAAAAAGTATTTTTAATGGTAAGTCTTTTTTTATATTTATTTATTTATGTACACGCAAAACACATTACAGGAAAATACATACAGATAAAAGAGCATAAATGTACCGCTTATTTCATTTAGAAACTTCTTCCAGCGGAGCTGCGAGAGGATAGATCTGTTCGATAGATAGATAAGAAACGTAGAGATCGTGTGTAAAAAGAATAAAATGACTAAAATAAATAACTTAAACAATAATAATTAAACAGTAGAGAATAAACATACGTACATACATCATCATCATCATCTGCCTAGCCTTTTCCCAACTAACTAACTATGTTGGGGTCGGCTTCCAGTCTAACCGGAGTATTTTAGTATTTTACATGGAGCGACTGCTCATCTGACCTCCACAACCCAGTTAGTACCGGGTAATACGATACCCCTTGGTAAGACTGGTTGTCAGACTTTCGGGCCACTGACTACTTATAACGACTGTTAAAGATCTTCAAATGACAGCCGGGATCAACGGCTTAACGTGCTTTCCGAGGCATGGAGGAAACTCAGTATGTAATGGGTGGCCACAGACCCACTTAAGCAAGCGCGGCTTAACCTGAAGACTGATGATATTATTTTAGCCACGAGCTCCTCATACATACATACTTACTTAATAAATAAATACAATTTATTTTAATAATATATATAAATGAATAGATATCTATAATATAAATACAGAATATCAAAGTATAGAAGAGAGGTAATGTTCTTTGACTAGTTTTTTAAAGACAGAGATAGTTTTGGCGTCGTGATTGCGAATGTTAAACCTACTACGTTTGCTAAACGAAACGCATAGTCAATGTATTTTTTTAAAACGAATTTCCAATCGGGGTAACTAAATAGACTTTTAAATAATTACTGTTCCGTTCCGGAATCGAACCCACCGCCCACGTCCCTATCAGAAGCGCAAAACTCATGTTCAACCTGTTATCCCAGCCGCGTCCTTATTATGTTATTATGGAGCGAACGAGTCACCATGTATCATGACATAATGATCACTAATAAATTATGATCAATTTCGTGTGTGGAGAAATATTGCCTAGGAACAGCCCTCTGGGTGGAGGCCTTACACTCAAGGCACCCACAGTCTCTGGATAGTCCAGTTAAGACGACAGATGACAACCTTCTAGGTTAGGTAGGTGATCTGTGATATTATACCATCAATAAAAATCCCAGAGCTGCAGTGGCTTTTGATAGAATATCTCAAATCTTTAGGCTGAGTTGATTGGATTGTTCGTTACAACAATTTTTTTTAGCAACGTCTGCATTTTCATCAAAACGCTTTACGGCCTCAGTAGCCTGATAATAAAATGATTTAATTTTACATTTTTATCAAAATTGAAAAATCCAAAAAAAAAAACTGTTTCGATATCAAACGACAAAAACGTGTTGTTTTTTTTTTGCTAGCCTGCATCGTGTCCCACTGCTGGGCAAAGGCCTCCCCTTTCTCCTTCCAAACCTCTCTATCTTGTGCGATCTCGGGCTATGTTAGCCCCGCAAACATGATCAGATCGTCACGCCACCTTCGCCGCGGTCGACCTCGACTAATAATTATTATGAGTAGAATTCAAAAAATAACAAATCATTCAAGTATCCTCATGATCCGTGCTTGGCCGTACCATGTTAGTGTTACGTGCGTCAGAATATGAGGAAAACTATAAATCTTAAGAAAAAACATTCGACTTCCAGCCTATCGCGTGTAACCGTATCTCAGAAGGGAATCATAGAATTGAAACAACGAATAAATCAACGCAATAACAACATTTATTATAAATTATTCACCATAGTTCAGTATATATTACACTATATTACTAACCTTAAGACTTGTCACTCCGGTGCCTCGTTCAAGACTGATTCATGTCCACGATTTGTTAAAACTGACAATTCACTTCAATGTCAAAATTATTTTATACTGACAGTGACACTGACAATGACACTTTTGATTGATTTAAAATGACACAAACATAACTCGACTCCAACAAGCCTATCGATGGACTGTTTACTATGACATTACTAATATGAATCTACCCTCACATAGATAAGTCTTGTTACAGTCGGCCATCCTTCAAGAACGAGTCCCTTCGTTCCTTATTATTGTATAACAATTATATAAAAATAAAAAAATATTCTGTACATAATTAGATTAGGTATTATTTGAAAAGGATAACAAAAGTAAATATTCACTACTCTAACAAAATAAAAATTAAAAACAAATCTAGATCATCATTATCGTTTATTTTATAGCCTGAGCGATGTGAAAGCTTCTTCATTCACTCTCACACCGCTTTAGCCGCAATGTTTTGAACTACTCATTGGCGACGAGTTCATACGCCAATCCTGCCCAGTTCAAACATTCTCACTCAATTTATCATCTCTATTGCCGAGCGAAGTGAGGCTACTTCCTTCACCATCACTCCGTTATCGGCAGCAGTACTTTGAGCCAATCCTGGGCGGCGAATCCCAACGCCAATCCTGCCCGACTCAAAGCACCTTCACTCAATCTATTGTAATATCTATTGCCGAGCGAAGTGAGGCTACTTCCTTCACCATCACTCCGTCGTCGGCAGCAGTACTTTGAGCCAATCCTGGGCGGCGAATCCCAACGCCAATCCTGCCCGACTCAAAGCACCCTCACTTATCTCTAAGGGACTAGCAAGTTCATATGCCAGACGCCTTATCATATAGCTTGTACATACATCGCAAATTTTGATCATCCCAAATCATAAATTAAATTAAATAAATCAAATAACTCATAAGAATGACTCACATTTAAATAACAATATAATTAATTGCTTTCACTCTCATCGTCATTTTCATCGCTGGACGAGCAAGCAGGGGCACTAAAACTCAACCATGGATAAATTTTATCAATAGCAACAATCGATTCGTACTTTGCTCCTTTTCGGGTCAAAGGGGTGTCTACCACAAGGAATCGATCGTTTGGCAAGACTTTCTTTATCCTATAAGGACCCTGACACTTCGCTTCTAACTTTTTAGATTGGCCCGGCGTCGATACTATTGCCCTAGTTATCCTAACCAGATCGCCCTCCTTATAATTCGTGGCCGTTTTTCTGTGTTTGTCATACCGATTCTTATTTTTCTCCTGATTTATTTTAATTCGTTCACTCGCTTCAGACCTAATTTCTTCTAAACTTTGAGTACTACTCTGTCCTATGTCATCAACTACGTTATTTAATATGCCTTGGCTCGGGTTCGTCACCGTTCTACCTAACAATAGCTCTGTAGGTGTTTTCCGTGTTACGTCATGAACTGTTGTATTGAGTCCTAGCTGAATGTCCGGCAGAAGTTCGTCCCACGAACTTTTGTTCTTACCGTGAGCCATGGACCCCAGGGATGCTAGGATCGTCCGGTTATACCGTTCGACCTGCCCATTTGCTCTTGGTGTGGCGACAGAATTGAGGATGTGTTTTGCACCAATCGACTGCACGAATGTCTTGAACTTTTTGCTTGTGAAACTTGTGCCTCTGTCTGTTATGAGACGCGAGGGAGAACCAAAGTAACTAAAGAGAGTCTTCATTGTTTTTATACTCTCTTTGGTTTTCGTACTCCGAACTGGTGTAATGCTAACGTATTTTGTAAAGGCGTCGACTATCACAAGTATGTAAGTGTAACCTCGCTTACTTCGTGGAAAAGGACCCAAGTGGTCCGCATGTAAAGTGTGAAACGGTATCTCTATTTTAGGAATCGGGTGAAGTAATCCCTCTTTGCTTCCCGAAGGTAGTTTATGGTGAGCACACTCAAGGCATGCAGCTACATATTTTTTTATGAACTTTCGCATCTTCGGAAACCAAAAGAGTGATTTTATTCGGTCCAATGTCTTCTCGAAGCCAAAGTGACCTACGTCATCATGGTTGGATTTTAAGAGTTGCCACCGCACGCCTTTTGGGACCACCCATCTGGTAACCCCCTCACCTAAAGTCCTAAACACTCGTCCGTTTTTAATTGTGTATTCTTTGTAAATACCTGCAATTTTAGATGTTTCCGGGTCTTCTAGAACATTTTTGATACGTCTAACTTCTTCGTCGGCAGACTGCACCGTAGAAATCCAGTCCTCCTTACTAACCGACATAATGTCTAGAACGTGAATGTCTTCAAATGGTGCTGACACTGGACCCCTACTGAGGGCGTCTACATGTGACATTCTTTCACCAGGACGAAACTCGATTTCGCAGTCGAATTCTAAAAATTGAATCCACCATCTAGATATGCGAGGTATGAGATCTCTTTTGGTGAAGGTAGAGCGTAACGCGTTGCAGTCGGTTATAATAGTGAACTTCATTCCAATGAGGTATGTGCGGAATTTGTTCAAGGCACAAACGACTGCAAGTGTCTCTAGCTCGAATGAGTGCAATTTCATCTCATCCGCTGATGTTTGACGACTAAAGTATGCTATTGGCTGCCAGGGACTGTCGGAATCTTTTCTCTGTAATAAGATGCCTGCAACTCCGAATTTACTCGCGTCGGTGTGTAATTGCGTTTCGGCCTTGGGGTTATACAAGGCTAGGACAGGTCTTTCAGTTAGGTGTTTTTTAATGGTTTGAAAGGATTCCGTTTGTATATTTCCCCAGCCCCAAGGTGTGTCCTTTTTCAAAAGGTTTGTCAAAGGCCTAGCAATTAATGCAAATCCCTTCACAAACCTTCTAAAAAAACTAGCGAGTCCCAGAAACCTCCTAACCTCATGTTGATTTTTAGGAGCAGGAAACCTGGACACCGCATCAATCTTTTGGATTCCAGGTCGAATTCCATCTTTATCTATTTCGAATCCAAGAAAATCGATTCGTTCTTGGAAGAAATGGCATTTTTCCATCTTAAGAGTAAGTCCTGCCTCACGTAGGAGGTCTAGCACTTCTTCCAGGCGTGTTAGTCCTTCCTCAAAATTTCTTGAGGGAATCATAATGTCATCCATATATATAACTATATATCCGACTTTGGCCTTACTGAGGATCTTATGGATCGCTCTCTGGAAAACTGCGGGGGCATTTGCCAACCCGAAGGGCATACGATTGTATTCGTATTGTCCATCGGGTGTGACAAATGCAGTTTTCTCTCTAGATTGCTCGGCTATGGCAATTTGATGATAACCTGAAGCTAAATCAAGTGACGTGAACAATGATTGACCTGAAAGCTGATCCAACAAGTCATCAATTCTCGGCAGGGGATAGTGGTCTCTTTTGGTGCGGCTGTTCAGGGCGCGGTAGTCAACGCAGAGACGCTTTTCGCCTGATTTCTTTTTTACTAGGACAATCGGACTAGCATAAGGGGAGTTAGACTCTCGCACTATACCATGGTCGATCATATCACTGACCATGTCCTGAACTAGTTTACGCTCAGAGTAAGGTAGTCGGTACGGCCTGTAAACGACAGGGGTGGAATCCTTGAGGTGAATTTCCATTTCCGTAACGTTGGTAAATCCTAAGTCATGCATACCAGTAGAAAAGCAGTCCTTATATTTTTCCAGCAATTCCACGCATTGACGGTTTTGACCTTCCAATAGCTGTTTTCCGCAATTAGGAGCGACAGAGACGTGATTATTCAAACCATTCGTAATTCTTAAAACATGTAAGTCTGAATTTCCCGATCCTACAAACTGAGCGCGTGTAATGAGGGTGTTCTCTTTGAAGTGTACCGGGTTAGAACCAACATTTTGAACTAATAAATGACATTCAGAATTATTAATTTCATATTCTCCCGGTAACAGATAGTACTCATTACCCGCGCAGCCCCTAACCGATCCGCCTACATAGATATTTCCGGTACATTCAATGTTTGACCTAACAGGGACTGATACCATCTCGCCGATGTCTACGGTAACATCACAAGTTGTATAAAGATGTAGTTTAGAATAGTCGTCTAGTCCTACCCGTTCAAATATAAGATCTGTTGGGGTTTTAATAATCTTAAGTGTAGGTCTTTCAGTAAAGCTATGTCCAAGCAACACGTCATAATTAATTAAATGATTATCTACAACAAACACCTCGACATCCCTTTCCGAAACACCTTGCACATCTATATTAACTAAAGTACGCCCTAGAGGTAAGTATGGTACATTCCCTAGTCCTCTCAAATATGGGCCATTAACACCCTCCCAGTTCAATCCTAATCTTATAGCATTATTTTCACGAATTAATGTTGCCTCACTACCTAAATCTAATTGGCACATTGTAGCGATTCCGTTAATATTTGTCATAAGCTTGTATTTGTCGTTACTATTTTCAGTAAAGGAAACCTCAAGGACTTCCTTATCCTTTGAAGGATTCTTTTGATCCTTTAATTTAGGACAGTTAGGACTGTCGTGTCCCATAAAATTACAGTTAGTGCACTTGACGATCGGTTTAGGGCACTTAAAGCTGGGGTGACCGACACCCTTACAGTTGAAGCACTTAATTTGCCCTCTCACGCCACTATTTCTGTTTGATGCTGTATTCTCCATATTCTTTGCCGAGCTATTACCTACCGATGTATTGCTAGGACGCTTATCCTTATTAAAATCTTTGTTAAAGTCCGACTGATTTCTATTATGATACTTAATGGTCTTAAAGAATTCAAGTACATCTTCTGGTTTATCAAATTTTGCTGCTTGAGCACCTACTCGAACTCCCCTATCCTCAACCCCATAAAGTAAACAATCCACTGCTTGCTTTCCAAATATCTTACATCTGTTCAGTAAATTAATTTTCGCAAAATAATAAAGTTCGTAAGATTCTCCAGAGCGTACCCGTCTATTAAGCATATCTGTCAAAAGTTCCGCATAATTTTCGGTTGCAGGAAATGATTCCTTAAGCATCGACTTCCATTCAAGCCAAGTATGCTTAATAGAGGGCAGACCCTGGAACCATGTCTTAGCCAGTCCGGTGAGTTTAGGCAGGGCATAGTGAACCGTTTGCTTATCGTTCCAATTATAAATCTCGGAACATTCATCGACTTTATCGAGCCAGACATGAATAGTCTGTTCTTTCGACATAGGGTCAAAATCTGGAACGACGTTATTCAAAGTTGTACCAGAAAACGATTCACGATTCCCCGCATTAGACTTAAAAAGTTTTAAAAAGAAATCTTCAAACAGGTCCGTCGTTACATATTTAGTTTTCTTGTTGGCATGTGCTTCATGTTTTTCAACACTGGGCATGTGTCGTTTCGCGGGAGTGACTAAGGAACGGTACAGAGTTGGGCTTTTATTGCCAGCATTTGTCTGCGCATGATCGCTCGTTCCAGGCTCAGGCGTCTCGAAATGCCTACGTGACCTGTCCCGTTCCGTTAATCTCTCTCGTCCTTTGCGTACCTGCTTTTCAAGGGTTCTTAATTTTTCCCTCTCCCTGGACAGCTCACGTTCCTGCTCGAGTAGCGTCCGCGTGCTGCTTGTGCTTCGGCTCCTTAGCTGATGACGCGTTGCGCTGCTGTGCCGACGGTCACGAGCTGGACTGCGCCTCCGAGATCCTTGCGTTTGTTGTTGGCCATCACCACGGCCACTGCGACTGCGCCCCTCGACTTCCCCTAGGTCTCGCTTCTGACTACGGGATGATTTACTGTACCTCCTCTGTCTTTCGTAGTTGCAAGAGGGGTTGCTGGTGCGTCGATAATCCGCAATGGGTTCCTTGTCGCTCATTTTTCTGAAACTCAGAACATTTTGTTAATGTATTGTGTACAAATCTAGCAACACACAGTCACTGAATTTAACATTATTTTAAAACTATTTATTAGTCTCAGTCTATAGTAAAATTATTGCATTTTGATTTAATTCTCATACATTTGTGTTTTTAATCTGTATGCATCACAAAAATGGCAACACATTTTGGGGTTCTTTATTTATTTCTAGTCATTTTGTTCACTATACTTCTCGTTTAAAGTTGTATTTCTACTCCTATTATGCTACCTACCTTCAAATTGATAGATTACGGAAACTAAAATAGTTTAGCTATCCAAGACTTTTTTTTTTTTTTTTTTAATCACTTTTCATCACGAAATCTGTTGATAATTTTATAAACATTTAATCATTCTTTGACGTTAATCATAATCCATTGCTAGTTTAAACCAATATTTCTACATTATTATCTATCTACCTATTCTATTTTTCAAAAATAAACCGTTGAACGCATCTGCTTTAATTGGCCAAATTGGGGTTCTCAATGCTATCGTTTAACCACACATTTTCTTATTGTAGTTGCGTTGATTTTCCGTTTTAAAATGAATTTAGTATTGTTTATCGGCGGTCGAGCTCGTGGGGTGGTTCACCACGAAACGAATGTCTCGCGGATCCCACTTCTGAAATGTAACCGTATCTCAGAAGGGAATCATAGAATTGAAACAACGAATAAATCAACGCAATAACAACATTTATTATAAATTATTCACCATAGTTCAGTATATATTACACTATATTACTAACCTTAAGACTTGTCACTCCGGTGCCTCGTTCAAGACTGATTCATGTCCACGATTTGTTAAAACTGACAATTCACTTCAATGTCAAAATTATTTTATACTGACAGTGACACTGACAATGACACTTTTGATTGATTTAAAATGACACAAACATAACTCGACTCCAACAAGCCTATCGATGGACTGTTTACTATGACATTACTAATATGAATCTACCCTCACATAGATAAGTCTTGTTACACGCGTATAGAACAAGCAAATTATTACGATAATAAATAATATGATGCAACATAATGTTATAGAAATAAATAATAATGAATAACAAATGATGCGGTTTCTGTACTACATATCTACCTATGTACGTTTTAAAATATGCAAATTACACTTAAAGCCAATTAGCATTTAAATATAAGTACCTACCCTCCATAAACACAACATCACGCTGCCTGATTTTCCGTTAGGGGTAGGCATCACAAGAGTAAAGTACATTTTGCCCACCATACCACAATACGAGTACAAGCGTTTGGACTAAGTTATGATTTGATTAAGGCAATAATACTATGGTCACACTAAAAAAAAAAACAAAAAAAATTACTTAACATTAGGAAGTTTATTTCAGTTTTACCTACACCCAACAACGTACCTACTTAAAACATTTGGAAGGTAATCGTTACACAAATGACTTCGTCAAGGAAATCAACAACTTAAATAATAATTATGAATAACGTCCTCCTTGGATAATTTTATACTGCGGGGTTTTACCGCCTTGCCCAGAATAATCAGCTCTAGCTAGGCAGATGCATCATAAAACCTTTTCTTTTGTTTCTTAAATCTTATCTACTTTTACTACAATTGTAAATGAGAAAGTTTGTGTGGATGGATGGATGCATGGACGAATGGATAGATGTCTGTTAATCTTTCACGCAAAACCTACTGAACGAGTTTGGATGAAAATTGGCACACAGATAGTTTATAACTTAGTATAACACATAGGATACTTTTTATCCCGTGGGACAGTTACCAAACTCCACGAGGGTGAAGCCGCGAGCATAAGCTAGTCAATACAAATACACGTCATGAGGGTCTCATCATTAAATCAGATATCTTTCCTTTGTATAGGGAAGGGCAAGGAGTTTTTACGATTATGGGGATGGCCCAGTAAATGAGGCAGTGTTGCCAAAGTAAACTACTGTTTTCGATAGTAGAAAAGCGACCGAATCTTTTCACTTTCGGCTAGAAGCGTTACTGTAGAGCAAAGACTATATTATACTCTATGCTGTATGTGCTCCTGACTTCGATTCCTCGGTCAGGCTAGGTATTTTTGGGGAGATCTCAAAATGTATTATTATTTATACATAGCAAGTGATCAGATGCGGTCGTAACCTAACCCCCGAGAAAAACACCTCTTAAGCTAGGAAAAGTTGTTAGTTTAACATATGTTCTATATGTGGATCTGTGTGTGAATCGGTGACATCGTAACTCCTAAACGGGTGATTCGATTTTGATTTAATTTCAGACACATAATTCCTGCTGTATAGATTATCATGACGTGATCAAGCTCAGCGCCTGATTGCCTTCAATAGCCAATGTGTCTACCTACGACTCTCGGACGGAGGTACATAAGTGTGATTGGATTAACTTAGGTATTGTTTTGTAACTTTTTATGTAATGGATGTATGTTGGTACCTTTTCGCTTCGTGATTGATTTTAGGTTGCTAGACTTCCTAGGTAACAAGATTGTTCTGAAAGTTAATTAACGTTTAGTGCTCGTTTTCACGAATACTAACAGATACGTAAATGAATGCCTTAGTAATTTTTAAGCACGCTGTTGGATTTTCAACTGTGTGCGTGTTTGCTGACATGTGGCAATTAAATTAATGTTTTACTTCATAATTATAATGTTATTACTTACTTTATTATTGTATACATTTTGGCTCTTTTACCATATTAGAACTTTAGTCAAAACAACTGTCATTGTAAACCTGCGCGAATATTTACACGGGTGTTATACTCGTATTTGCCTATACTACGCCCTTAAGCGAATTTAGTGATTTGTGGTGCAAGCGAGCCTTAAGGTTTATCACCATATCTGGCAGCTCGGAAGCGCTTCTTCCTTGCTACTATCCTTTCTTCAGAACCGTCATTTTCTAGAGCGGGAATACTATCGCTCGCGGCAGCATCAACGTTGCGCTCGGCAGCACGCTCCGTTACTCGCTCTAGCAAGTGACAGTTGCTGCTAGATGAGGTTCAACCCTTAATCTTAAAGTTAAGGGTTCAATAAGCATTTAGGTATAGTATGGTATATTTAGTTTATCATTTCCGCTCTTGGTATGTGCTACAAGTCCAATAGTGCAACAGCACTGGATCCAACTCACGACCTTTCACTCAAAAGGTCACTTGTTCGTGTATTGCATCATTTGCATCGTTGAATAACAGACAGAGATCTAAGAAAACTTTGAGGAAAAAACAAGCAACACCGTGTTATTTCGAAGAAAACTCAGTCATTGTGCAAAATGTCGGTTTGGTATTTCAGTATACATGTGTCTCATAAAAGATATTATAATTACACATTTTTGTGTTATGTTTACATTATTTAATTACGCAGAAATGTATTCATACCCGTACATTCCAACACGATCTTTATTTACATAATAATTATGTATATGGAAGAAAAGTAAAATTTATTCCAAGTTAGTAGGGATTCATATAATTCCAGGAATTTCATTGACTTTTGTTACATTTCACTTTGTTCAGCGTAGAATCTGATTTTAGCCAAAATTTCACATCAAATCCCAAAGATTAAGAGTCTATCCACTGCCAGCCACCGAGTTACGGGGCGGCACGAGCTCACAAGACTATAAAAGACCAGAGTTCAAAGAATGAACTCTTATCTTTATCTTGATAATGACAGAAGGGATGCGCATGCGCATGCGCACGCACTGGGAGCAAGCAATGTCACCCAGTGTCTATGTTGTGTATGTAAGTGTGGTCCTGGGTTCGATACCCAGATCGGGCTACGTGTTTTTGCGCATTTTTTTGTGCTCCTTAATTTATATGACAGGGCACCACGACCAAAATTCTGTCAGGAGGACGGTGGTGTAGGTCCATTGGCCTATAGGACCAAAGGTGACATATCAGCCACCAAAGGATCCAACTGTACAGCATCACCATTATTATCTCACGGATTATAAAGACACAAACACAGTCCACAGTCAGTCGGCAGTGTGTCATGTGTGTACCCATTCATATCTCATCTGAAGCAGTTTTCAGAGAAACTGTACACAGCTATAAAGGTTTATGATTGCCCTCGTTATCTCGACAGTGCTCGATAGTGCTCGACGTGCACGGGCACGAACAATATAATTAGACAAAAAAGGCAAGACGTAAAAGTTAAATTTTCGAACATACCAAACGCACAACCTGCTGTAGATATTAAGGAGAAACAAAATGCCTGGTAGGCTTGTTTTTCAATAACTTGGATTTCGTTTATGTATAGGTAATTCTGATTGTTTTCCTGGTTGCTCGAGGAAAAACGCAAGATGGTGTCCAGCTTAGAATTATTTTCTACTCTTTACATATCTCTGCGAATTATAGAACGAATAATTTTTTTATGACCTAGTCTTGGGCATCATAACATTGAATTACTTTGAGTTCGAGAATGTTCTGTCACAACTTCACAAGTCACTTGTGATTTTTTAAATTTATTATCTAAGTTGACCTTGGACACATATGTACTTAGGCATCAGTGAAGGAAAACATCGTGAGGAAAACTGGACTTATAATTAGGCAATATTAATCTGAAAACGCCAACCTGTCTTGATGCGGTGCGTGGTGATCAATGCTCGTGCCTGTTCTGTATGAGAAGAGGTCTTTTCCCCGCAGTGGGACAGTAATAGGCTAGTACATTTGTGGCTCATGGGTGCTCCATCCCTGTCGTAGGGCTCCCGAGGCCGCATGGGCTACGGCTCGGGGACAGTCGGCAGTGTAGCGAGTCTGTTTACCCGCTACCGTCTACCTGCACCCTGCGAACCTGCGACCACCTGTGCGAGTCGCGGGGTTGCTAGCTCGGAAACAGTCGCCCGATTCGGGGAGACTTTTGAGTGGGAGATTCTTTTCGTGCTTATTAAATTATTGTTGTGAATAATATGTTTTTTTTTTTGTGGGCATGAAATAATACATTTAAACGATTTTACTTACTGTCTAAGAACGGTTTTAAATATTTTACAGGAGTTCTAAACGAAGTAAATAATTGTCATGCGTGGAAAGTAAAAAATTGATTGAGGTGCACCTTAGATTAGCCACCGACATTTTTGTCAACAATTTCATAACTTAAGCAAGTGTGCAGCCGTCTAAATGCAACTGTATAATTCTTTAGCAATAACTTCTATGCAAGTTTTGAGCAACCCAGACATAATATAACAATGCAAACTCAAAAATTACAAAACTCACGTGAAAAATTCACGTTTTGTGCAATTTAGTGTCGTGGAGCTTGCCACCCCGAGTGAAGCGAGTTGGAAGCCGGCCGGCGGGCTCAGTCGCCAGTCCGCGCCAGTCTCGAGCTTACGTCTGTCGTCGCGTGGTGCGCATCGACACGTCATCAAAACTTTCCAACCCGAACTAAACTTTCTTCACGTCCCACTAAACGAATATAAAGTAATAACGCGAGTGCCCAATTTTTTATTGATATTATTGTGAGTGATTGTATGTGTTGATGTGGTTTGAGGTGAAGTGAAGATGCGGAGCGCCTGGGAGGCGTTCTGCCTCCTGCTGCTGGCTGTTGCAGCCGCAGCACAGATTGACACGAGACACTTATCAGGTCAGAATTTATTAAATTACCTTACACCAAAAAATTAAAACACTCCGTACTTGCGAAAATATAATACAACACACTGTAGTGCAGTTTTTAACTTAGTTCGAATTCAGAACGGAACTTTTTAAAATCTTCTTAGTATAATCTGTACATCCTAGTTTTTCTATAATTTCCAAAACTACCGCGCAAATATATTTTGCACACGTTTCTTTGGATGAAAAACTGTAAATTATCACAAGATTCGTAGGTAACGGTAAAAGTCGGAGATATTTTGTCGTGATAGGCAACCTACTTAGTTAGCAACATTTCTCGAAACCGTTGTCTTTGGAAACAAAAACCGTTTTATATATTTTTTTTATAAAATAGAACAGGTTTTAATTAATTTATAGAATAAACTAATCTAAATTGTGTAGGTACCTACGAGTAGACGAAGCAGCGTAAGTAGTTCATGAATTCGTTTTAAAAATAAACAGTTCGGTAGTCAGAGATATCTTTTGCACAAAATAAACAACTCATTTAAATAACAAATTGAATTATTCAATTAATGGTTGTTTTAGCCGTTGATATGAAGCAGATTACAGTAAACATTTGATTCCACGTTATAAAATTCAATTGATATTTTCTTAGCGTGTCGATGGTAATCTAAATTGTGTCGGCCCAGAACTGAGCCACGAGTTGAAATGATAAAATAATTAATATTCTCGAGAACCGCTAAAACTATTGGCTAACATGATCATGATGGCTTACCAAATAAAGTAGGTAGACTATCAAATCGACAAGTCTTGGAAAAATAATGACGTGTAATCTGCTTATCCCATCAACGAGGCTTGAAGTTTCTATAATTAGCGATGTTGGCCGTACTAAACAACGGTGTGTTTGCATCACAAAAGCCATAGACAATGGTCTATGGTACGTGATCGCGGAATGAATAGCGGGCAGCGGCTCACTTGTGTTCGTTGAACTGCCGCGTTTTTTGTCCGCCATCTTTTGTGAATATTAAATAACTGTTCAAAGCCCCAAAATTTATGGACACGGATAATTTTGAAAAAAAAAAAAACGTGTTTTTTAATCCATATTATAATAATATGATAAAATGTGAAAGTAACTCTGTCTCTAACCTTTTCCAGCCTAAACGGCCGAACTAAGTTGGATGTAATTTGGCGCATGGATAGACGATCACTACGGTTGGGACATAGATACTTTTTATCGCATTACCATGTTCTCGTAGGATCATTACCGCCTCGGGCGAACACGCGAACATAAGCAAGTCCTCTGATAATTTTGTTATTTACAAACAAAACATTGAAAGTTATTTCGTCTCTGAGTTTGGTCACTTACTTTGCGTTATCAAGTCTTATCAAAGCGGAAGAATTCTTCCAAACTAAGTTAGGGTAGTAGGGTAAAATTATCTTATCGTCATGAGTTGTAATCATAAATAAACTTAAGAATTTTTGACGATAGGAAAACTCACTTTTAAAGTTCTCAGCGGGTCAACTTTTTTTTAATTAGAATAATCTTTAGTAAAGAATTCAGTTTTTAAACACTTGTCATTGTAGTATACTTGAAAAAAAAAGCTTTAAAAACTTTACTAGTTATTTACCAACATTTCATATAAAGGGAAGAGCGCGCTCGTTGAAATCTTTTCCACTGCACGGCTTTTATTTACGTTCAAGCATTATTCTAACTGAAGAGTAAACAGATTTCTTCAAGTAAATTAATTCGTAGAATGGGGTAAATTGATTTTAAATAGTTTTATAAGGAAGTCTAGACTTTAGTGCCTTACAAGGCTGTGGAATTTTCGAGAAGTTTACCTCGTGGAACGTGGTATTGTGACTTGAAAGACGGATAAAAAACATCTTTTGTTTGAAGTGTTTATGCTATGTTCAATTGTTCAAGTGATCCTTAGTTGAGTTCTTTTTGGGTGACGTTGAATTAATATTATTAGTCATCTGTTTGTGTACATTTTCAAAATCGAAATCTCTTTACGAGATGAATAAAATCAAATTTTCAGGCACCGGTACTCAAGTTATCCTCACGCATTCAAATAAGAAAAGAGGGTATTGAAAATGTCAAAACACGAGCTAATGCGATCACGATTATACCCTCTAACCCCAAAATTGTCGACCTTTTATTACAACTAGCCAAAAGGTATTTTTCCGAGACTTAAATGTCAAATACACAATCAAAGCGCAACAATCTAGACAGATCTACCGTTTAAAGTGAGTACAATTTAGTGTCATTTTGACATAACTAGCAGGGTTAAGCCTATGTTATTTTGAGGACGTTGCTGTGATACGGGTTACTGACCGTTATGGTGACGTCACGGGCTCTCGGCCATTTGGCCATTTGCTTTAGGGGCCTACTGTGTTGAAGCAGGTTCATTCCTATAGGTAAGGCTTTTTGGCTATCATTATGAAATCGGTTCAGGTAAGTTCACGTTAAAATCTCGGTGTTTTAGGAGCAAAAATGTGTGTGCTCTTCTATTTGATCGTTTTATTTCAGTCTCTTTTAATTTAGTTGAATTTGTTTTATCCATAAATTGGGTACATTTTTGGTTAAGATGACCGTCATGATATGTGTCAAAACTATTACGAGTACATTGTT
This sequence comes from Standfussiana lucernea, assembly GCA_964057025.1. Classification (NCBI taxonomy): domain Eukaryota; kingdom Metazoa; phylum Arthropoda; class Insecta; order Lepidoptera; family Noctuidae; genus Standfussiana; species Standfussiana lucernea. Next base: position 898,776 of record OZ059799.1, on the reverse strand, counting down.
TCTTGCGTTTTTGACTAAAGTTAAGTTAAGGTGTGTTTCCTACGAATACATGTCGTGAGCTTGCATCATGACGTCTTTCTCCAATCCTGGTCTATTAAAGGATTTAAATAGACATACCCAGATTGACAGGCAAACATACCGATTTATACAATACCGTTTGCAATCTGCAGTTTCCAGTAAGTAACGTCTTAATCATTTAAATTCAAGTCTGTACTGCCATTAAAATAGCTAAAAGGATCCGTACAATGACACAGAAGTTTGGCAACCGAGACGTGCCCAGCAGATCTGATTCAGACGCGCCTCCGAGCGAATAAACCTACAAATTAAATCTGATGGCCCACAGCCACCACTCAGTTTGTTCGTACAATGTACTCACTGTTGTCCTGTAGTTACTAGCGACCAGTAAGATAAATATACAGAAGTTCTAAGTGAAACCCATGTGCGGAGTTAATGCTGGAAAAACGCAGACATCTCAAATACGAGTGCCATTTAGCAGGGCACAACACTGCACATTTACTTGGGTTTTCCTTATGCTAGGCATTATGGAGATTTGAGGTCTCTTACTCTCATATTCCCGATGCGTTACTTTTTCAAACCTCTTGTAATTTCATGCTAGAAATTGTCATTTTTCAATTTGTGTGTTTGATTTTCATTTTTAAATTTCTTCGCATTTTAAAATTTTTGTGGATTCGTGTTTACTAATCTAGTTTTGCCTCTTGCACATCACCGCTGCACTGATGGCATTCGGATTACTCATTCTGATTAGTTCTGAATAACCCAATTTTTTTTATTTATTTATTTAATTTTAAAGAAAGCTTACAGACTAATAACTATATTTAATATCATGCATAAGTAAGGACATGCTAAGTACAAGCATTTCTGTGTGAGTCTTCTGCCTATCTCCTCACATAGTGGCGACATGACGTCGCCACACAGCCGTGAGTCTCGCACCACTCTAGTAGTGGACAGCCGACGACATTGACCACCGGAAGACGATTCGTCGCGACGACGTGTTGTCCGCTCAATAAGTCACTTCCGGTAGTACGACCCAATGGGGCAGCATCACAACCAATATCATACCTTACAACTAAACAAATACAGTCCCATTCCGTCTGCATGCAACATGTTGTCTCCAAAGCGCTGATGCGTCTGAAATTTCATACGAGTCACAACTTCGGAATTGGCTCAGACGAATCTGTTACTTAATACACTAAACGTTGAGTACAGAATTGCATTTAGTAGTGTGTGTGGCTGACCGCAATCCGGCGAATTTGGGTTACGTGGTTAGTACTTTTTTATTTACTAATTGATTATTTTTTGCGTTAATTGATTTCACGGTCGTCGCCGGATACCTCTCACTCGGTAAAAGTAGGCTTTGTAATAAAAAGTTCATGGTTCAAAGAATTTTTTCGTAGGAGGTGGCTATTTTGGGAACAAACTTTTGGTAACAGCTTTTAATAACTATTGGAAAAGTAATCTTTTACGTATACTTTCTTTTGTCATATCAAATTGTGCAGAAAAATGGTTAAATCGGATATAACCTGAAGTAATATAAATTGCAGAAACATTCAAAGTGATTACGTATTATATAATAATCTCAGAAATAAAGATAACTGCAAAAACCGGAAGATAAAAATAACGATTGAAACATACTTGCTCAAACAAACACAATCGTTTCTCGCAGTGATAGCGAAATTAAAAAATAACTTCAAAAACTTTTACCTCGATGAGCGTTTTTTAAAAAGCGGTCGAAATTACAATAGACACGAATGGAGGCACTTTCTCCCGCCCGCGCCGCCCGCGCCGCCCGCCGCCCATCGCGCTCACAAGCGAACGTAATCGCTTTTTTAGGAGTTCAACAACACCTCTAGACGTTTTCAGATTCACTGTGAATTTCATCGATTTCAGACTTCTCAATTGAGCTAAGAAAGTAGAAACTTCGGTGATTATACGTAGATGTTATTTTTAACCGTTTTGTCGGTGTTTATTTAAAATGATGACAATAGCAAGTGTTTTTACCTGAAATTGGGTCTTCCCCGCCGACGAATTCTAAAGAATTGTCGTGTCATTGTTAAAAGCAACACGCTTTAGCAAACAGATCCTATCTAATTTTATTTTCAAACGTTGATGTGGACAGTTATTGCTACTGCACTGTGCTCTGTTAATCGGGAATATATTTTTTTCAGTTATTTACTTAGGAGTTCTTGGAAGATTTTGGTGATGTCTGCCAATCCAAAAAGTCTTGCAAACATTCCTGCGACGAGCATTTACGAGACAAACAAACTGTCATCATCATTCTCCTTATCCCAATTTATTTATGGTCAATTTATTTAATGTCTTCCTCCATAGTAGTTCTCTATTACAAGATAAGGTGCCTCTTCCAAAATAAGAATGAGAATGTGGACCTCTTGTCATATCTCGACAATACCTTAATTGCATCTTGCTCTGAAAATCTACAGAGCACACAGGCTTTGCAATTTCCTAACTGAAACGTTAAACCAGTTAACCTCTTGCAGGCAGTAAATCGATAGGCATACATGGATAGCGGCTGGAGGCTAAATGGCTCATAGTAGCGAAAGGGCAAAGGGAATTTCCTTCTCGTTGTAATCGATATTTTTGAAGTACCTTTGAACAGCACCCACTGTGTTTAGAGACTAAATCTGTTCTATCATATTCTTGAGCCGTAACTTTCAAAGTCTGTCGTATCGTCTGTTCCATAGAATTTAACTTAGTTTTTGATACTAAGTAAGTAGTGTAATACGTGTAGTAGTTTGTTTTGATATTAAGTAGTTGTCCAAAGACAGTTACAATCTCAATTTATCGACTTCAATTGAATGTAAGTCTATCTGTCACTGCCAGCGAAATTAATTTCCACCGACTTTATACCAACCGGTCCAACATACTGAAGATTTTACATCAAATTACAACGAGTTAGTTCAAAACACTCTAAAGTGGTATCTAAACATGTGCTGACTCGCTCTTACTTAAAGTGAGTGAAAGGGAGAGAGAGTAGAACCAGTTTGGCAAGCATTCGCCTTGAACTTGTATAACCGCTAGGCCAAGTGGTACAGTCAATTGCTCTTTCATAGTAACACTTTGACTTTGGAAGGGCCTTTATTTCGTAGCAGTGAAGGCGGTTTTGGTAGTTCAAATGGTTGTTCTGAAGTATGGTTGATTGTACCCGGCTGTGGACCCAACGTTTTGTGGGTTTGCTTGCCAATTTGTACTCATCGGAAGTAAATCTTTGTGTGAGGAATTAAATCTGGTAAGAATCTCAAAACAGGCAATAAGAATACGTCACTTATAGCTATTTGTAGATATACACTATTTAGAAATCGATTCAAAATATGAGGATCTATTTGGCTTTTGTGTCGTAACTGCGTCAATATTTCAATATATACCTACATGTTTTTTCCTTCTAAAGACAAAAACATGATTTACTTACATATGGTTCAAAGTCGATTTTCTATAGACCTATTATAATTAAATGTGTGATATAACTGAACGAGAATATTTCCCAGACAAAAAGCATTCTTTAACCGTTCAACAGAAAGTTTTCCGCCATCCAAACTTACTTTCACTTCACAATACAATAAAAATCTCGTCACTACTTATTCAACCATTACGCTTGGTTTCTTCACTGAATTCATTTGGTGTGTTTCATGAAAGTTTTGCATAACAGGAAGCGTGTGGTCGGCTATTAATTGAAAAGTTGTGATTACGAAGCACGCGATTATGTCGCGGCAACCAATAGCGTGCGCCCAAGGTGTCGGTGAGACGGTGGTACACTGTAATGATGAGCTGTCAATTTTGATGGATGGGTGGCGGGACTTTTTTTGATGACAGGTGTCTGAAGTAGTTTCGAGTAGTTTTTGTGAGTTTATAAATGCTGTTTTTAATAGCAGTCTATAAACATTATAAGTACCTAATATATTATCACTTCTGCAATCCGCGAAGGTTTAAGTCGAGGGGTACTTAAAGTCTCTTGTAATGAGGGTAAGCCTATTGATTATCAATTGGACACAAATACAGATTTCAGGCTGCTACTGAGAAATTCTTGATGGATAATCCAAGATCACACACACAATCCAGTACCTCATTCTCAGCAGTAGCGTTTGAGTACTGGACCAAAGCATGTTGGACTAGGCCCTTCGTTTTGTTATTGATAGCATTTTCTACATACTGCACCGCGATTTTATTGCACACGCGTGCACGAATAACCTTCAGCCACCATAAAACGCAATAAAACCTTTTTATCAGTGCACTGTCAATGTCAAAAAACAGCCTCGGCATGAACGACGACCGCTTACCAATGCGCGGGCGCAGAAGAATGTCAACGTACCCCCCCACTTCGATCCCCTCCACGTTTATAATTGAAACATCACTGTGTAACACATACATTGATGGGTGGGTGGGACGCTGTGTGTTCGTCATGCGAATGTAGCCAGCGATGGACGAGAAGTGAAATGAAAGTGTTGTCAGAGTAGGTCATTGACTCGCATGCATGGCTGGGTGTGGTGGAAAATCGTCGGCAGTTAGTAACCATGGCGGTGGCAGGCTTTCAAGGGCATGGGGTTAAGTTTGCATGCTTCCTTCGTGGGTGCTAAACGTTCTAAATGGTGATATGTTGGACGGAATACGGAACTGGTTTATGGCAACTGTGGGTACTTAGATACAAAGTACTGCATTGATAGTGATAGTCGTGGCTTGTCTGTCCTTCAGTTTTTACCGCTCCGAGATTACTTCGTACGTGTACACGATTCTAATTTAACTAAGTTGATATTTACCTAGTTCAATATGTGTATTTTTGCTTCTGAAATAATTGAAATCAGTGTAGGGCGAAAAATCAAAACTTCTCTTTTTACACTCTCTTCTGTAACAAATCAACGTCCGTATTTGCATGTCTGCCTTCAAAGGGCTAAAACCTAAAGAAAAACATATCTACATTACCCTGACCTTAGAGGCCAACTCTGTAAGTAAATAATCCTCACATATTCCTGAGAAACTCTTAGAATCCGCTTTCAGTCTGAACGAAGCATCTTACTAAATTAACATACAGTATGTGTAACCCTGTCCAGTTCAAGGTTCAACTTTAAACCCTGCACATTACTGCTGGTACCTCTCTAGGAGTTTGTTTTAGTGTTGCCATGTAGGAGAGAGTTGAACCTGCAAGTAACTTATGTTCAGGACTGACTGACCTAGCTAGATTTAAAGCCATAGAAAGGTTAGAGTTTAGACTAGTTATGTGAGTTAGAGAGAGTCAAATGTTATAAATTTGTTAACATTTCTGCAGCGAAGCCTGTAGCTTCCAAAGATAATCAATCTGCCTAGCCTTTTCCCAATCAAGTTGTGGTCGGGTTTCAGTCTAACTAGATGGAGCTGAATACTAGTATTTTACATGAAGTGACTGACTATTTGATCTCCACAACCCAGCTCGCTATCTAGCTTCCAAACATAAAGATGATATCTAGCTTCCATAGATGCAGACCCAAATTCTACCCCCCTCTACCATCATAATAACTTTCAAACCACCCGTATTAGATTATCGTAAATCTTGATAACTAAACTAACGTATACATGTATAGATAGCTCAGCTTAGAGCGCCTTGCCCCATAGTTAATAGTTGGACACTTGTGGGGCAGACTAATTTAACTTTCAAAGGGGTGATTGATGGAAAAAACTTCGTTCATTGAAAAAACTGGCTCAGTGGGCCGCCATTGTTGGCTGAAACTTGCGTAGGAGTTGAATATTACCGAGAAACCTTATACAATGATTTAGATTGATTCAGAAAACTTCCACGCAGATTCGAATGGGGGAAAACTCAGGGTTATTTCCAAGGTTTCGTTTTCGGTAATGATAATGATCCTTTTCTGCTATCAACGCAACAATCTGTTTTCCTGATGTGGAAATCTCTACATCAGGTAAACCGGTATCAGACATGATTGTAGTGGGTTGTCTTGCAGCAGCACCACATCTGGATTCGACTAGCATAAAATCGAAGGTAGTAGCTTGCAGAACGAAAAATAACAGTGAGGTGGTTGAAGACGAAAATGCATGATTCTGATTATGCCGGTTCTTTGTTTAAGATATGAATGATGGCAGTATCAGTTTCATACCTGATTTTTCAACTGGTTATTTTCTACTAAGTTATTGCCGAGCGACTATTAAAGAGAAGATATCGTTAGCAATAGTAGATTTCACCTAAGATATCACAATTTCCTTAGTGCTGCTAGTCTGTGACACAGTGACCTATGAATGCAGTGGCAACCAAACTTCCTTCTCACCGAGCGCGTCCATTCCGGTCATACGCGTTACCGATTGTACGGCGCCGGCCTGCCAACATGATGGTCGACCACGATTGTCTACGGCTTCAAATATTGTCAATAATAAACTAGGTATTTACCTTCCTATATTTTTATAAGAAAGAATAATACTTTGCTTTGTTTGTTTTATAGTCATTTAGAGGTAAGTAGTACCTCCTAGAGATGCCATTATTTTTTATCCGGAATTCATCATTCTCTTGCCCTTATCCAAATTAATTTGGGATCGGCGCATGACAAATCCTCAGCTAATAAGTCATCATAATAAGACATGAAGGCACAGGTAGGCAAAAGAGATGGATTTTCGCCCTTTGTGTTCTTTTCACATACAACTTTGAATTTCAATCCAAAAGTGAAATCTCATAGAACTTGGTGCCTTGCTTCTTCAGTACCATATTCTACATTTGCTACTTCTGTCGTACCAATCTTGCCTTCCAAAACTTAATAAGTCATTCAGGTCACTTAAAAGACAACAAAAAGCAGACTATATAACAGCACTGTCATTTGCTAGCCCTTTTCAGCCCACAATAACAGTTCATCATTACAATAATAGCGAGCGTCACCGGCGCGGCGCAATAGTATAGCGAATTAAAGAACTGTTAGCCGACCTCTGACACGCGAGCGAGCGAGGTTGGAGAAACTCTTGCGCATGTTATACGAGTACACTCGGTTTGAATAAATGGATGTTTATTGTTTGTTTAGTCACGATAGGTGGAGCCCTTAGGTAAAGAATAGAGTTGTTTATAGACCACCCAAGGGAAATATGTAGTTAAATCAGCTTATCTCAGTTCACCTGCCTAGGATTATAATTTTACAAGCCATTTGCCCACTGTGACCAGTGCACGGAGGACCAGTGGTAGGATCGATCGGGTTACGAAACAAACAAAACTAAATCCTTTCTTACACAATAAGGAACTCTTGTGAAAAACATGCACTCGACCCAGCTGAGGCTATTCATTGTCTCTCGGTGATTGAATTAATGTCCTAGTATGTAGATCATTGTCGGGTACTTTTGTAGAACTTGCTAGTACATGAACACTACTCTAAACATATACCTAGTTTCTGTGAGAGCAATAAAAAGCCTTTATTTTGAGCCTAGTCATCATTACTATCGAAGACTGACAAAAAATACGTGTACCGGACTTGTTTTTCTTCTGACACCTCTGTCTGCGCCACCTCTAGGCAACCTTAACTGCGTTATTAATATACATACACAACAAAATAAATACACCAGTAGGTACATAATATACGTCTATGTATTAGTTATGGTCGTAATGCGTGATTAGCATGCCCATACGTTGCGATGGGCTTGCGGTAAGACGTAGTATGATTTATAGAGCCCCCATGCCGTACTCACGAGGTTTTGATCATGTGGCATGCCACGTGTACATAATAGGCCATCCTGGGCAGTTGGAATCTCATTACAGACTGGTGTTTACCACACTGAATGGTCGTGAGGTGAATATTGGTTCAAACTCGCTTAAAAACAATTGATTTTTGATGAATGCAGCTATCTAAGCAAGCCCTGGAATGCTTCACTCTTCCGAAAAGATACTAGAGGTAATGTTTACCAAGAAAAAATATCTTAGGCCAAGATCTTTGAACTATATACATCACGCCTGTTTAAGTCCGTTTAAGTCCCACATCATTAGGGGGTGAATCTATTGCCATCTGGGAACAAATCCAAACTCCGGATTTTAGCACATGTTTTGGCTTACCCTTATTTCTGTTACGGTCGTACAACTGCCACATGCAAGTGCAAAATAAAGACATGACTATGTTAAAACACGAGTACAGTACTTATTGTTTATAGATCTCGGCCTAAAAGGCACGTGTTTGACCTGTTTAGTCTTTACTGTAGCTAGTTTCATTTTTACGATTGAGGACTTCATTCATTGTTTAATTTCCTGAAGCCACAATATTGTAAGATACTCGTAGATATAAAATAAACCACGACTGTTATTCAAAATAATGAAAACTGTAATGATAATATTTTTCAGCAAATAGAAAATAATCCACACCGTTTTCTATTACATACCCTTTGTAGTCTATAATTATTTGTTTTTCTTGTCAGTTAATATAGAAAATAAAAGTATTATGATGAACAGACTCAGGGATGGTCCCTGTACCCAATAATTATTGTAGTAATCTAGGTCAAGAATAAATAACAGTAATGAAGACGATAATTATGATTTGTTGTACCTATAAATAACCTTTTCAACTGAGGTCTCAATGAGCAATTTCTTTTGAAATAATATTTTTCCGTTGAGCTCAATTTACGTCATGCATAAAGGTTCGGTATAAATGCCTACAATACTTATTCAAAAAAGTTTAAGAAACACATTGCTTATTTTGTACATAGCACGCACATAAGCAAATATCAGACACAAAATCAATAATTATGATCTTTTAATATTCAATCAATCAATCATGAAAATGGCGGATTCAATTGCATGATTTGTGTGTAATCGTGCTTATTAAAATTCCACGCGAGCTGTGTTATTATTATTAGGAATACAGTTAAATACCGGCTGTATTTACCTCGTTCGTCTAGTGGTTGCTAGCGCTACTTCTGACCATGAGATATAGGGTTCGATTCCCGGGTAAGGCAAAGTGTTATTGGGTTTTTCCATCAGGAATTTCTCAGCCCGGTGTCTGGAGTTGTGCCTGACTGGTAACAATAGGCACTCTGCCCTTTTATGGGAACTAAACATAACTAGCCTATCGAAATCTGGGGGTACTATGGATACGGGGGCTAGTACAATGAAACAGCAGCGGGGTCCACGTTGTGGAGCTGTGTCGCAAACTTTGCTCCACCTCCTATCCTGCCCGCTTAGCCCAAAAGCATGCAGCTCAAGTGACCTTTGCGCTGCCACCGACGACGCGGTGGAAGTGGCCAAGTTCAGGGCTAACAAGGTATAAAAAAATGTCGTGCCAGCGACACGAAGAAGAAGAAGACTATAGATACACCTCTCGCTTAATCCTTTGAGGATTACAGCCGTGATAATATGTATTTACCTCGCATTAGCTAATGGAGTTAGGGTAGTTATTAAACACACACTTCTCGCCAATTAACGCCTCAATACTCTCAATTCTATGAGGAACCCGAGTATTCCAAAGTACAATACTAACCGACGTTAACTTAACTAAAGTTAGTTATTATAACTTTCGAAAACATGATCTGGCCAATTAGAAAATAGTTTAACCTATCACGATTCCGCAGTTAACTTCACTCTGTTCGTTACTTCGTTCAGGTACTTAAAGCTAAGTATACAATGGATATATTAGATAAGTACACACTTATCAGTTCACAAGATACATTTTAAGAATTAAAATCAAAAGATATCCAAATAAGACTGAGTGAGAATCAGTACTTTTTGAACGTAAACATGACATAAAGTGAGACAGAACAGTGCCTTAAAACATCACATCCTAGTGTATTAACTGGGAAGAAGAAATGGCGAAACAAACTCCCCTGCAACACCCAAAAATCCTCATCATCAACCTGTAACAGTCCATTGCTGACATAGACCTCTTCAATCACACGTCTTCAACTCGATTCTCCTCACCTCTCATCCAGCTGCTACCAGCCTCCCTGCGAAGATCCCCCCCCCCCCCCGCCTAGCCTGAGGGCGTCCTACCATCGTTTCTCATTTGTTTATTGTTAGGAATGTCGTCGAGTCAGTCCGATAGTTATTTATTTTCTGTTATTAGTAGCTCAACCTTGAGAATACCTCTGATGTCATACTTTGAAACAAAGCTAATACAAAACTGTGTTACTTTTGTGTGCACAAGTGTTGAGTTCCAATAAATAACCTAATTTGCTTTCAAAGACATTTGTTATGACAACCCATTATGTTCAAAGCCGCGGTAACCTCTGACTAAACGGCTATTGACATTTGTCACACTATATTATTGCCACGGTTGCCATCTTGCCACCCTTCATATCCCAAGCCGCGGTCAAAGCTGCTTAACCCCGCGCTAACCGACCATTAGCACTGTATTTGGGTACACAAATGTCGACTCTAACAGTACGAGTTATTTTTTCTAAAGAAACAACTCAACTACTTGTGTAGTGTTTTTAAAACGGCCTCCGGTGTAATAGGGCTGTTCGCGATTGAATTCAGTTAATTTCATATTTAAATTAAAGTACCTATAAATTCATGAATTTATCAAGACTGGTTATAGAGTTCAAGAAATTAATCCACAAATAGACCACACTGCCTATAAACCTTCTTTTTTCGATAATTAATGTCATACTTAAATGTAATTTTTAAGACGTTATTTTGTACTTCAGTCAAGATTTGAATTCCAAAGAATACAGTACTTAACACGTTCTTCCCAACTAATATAGCCGATCTCATACCTATGCCAGACAGATACGAAATAATTATATAACTATTTATTCTCACACAAAAATAATAATATTTTTTATCAAACTAACCCACCTGCCAGTTAACCTGGCAGCCCTATAAACGGCGCGCGCGCAGGCTGGCACGGCCCGGCACCGCTAATGCACGCGGATCATTGTCAACCGGCCATTGTGTGCACGGCTGTGGCCACGCTGGCCCAATCACAACATTATTACTTTATGTTTTATTCGAAAACTAAACCTAGGTTTGAGTTCGAAGATGTACATAGATGATTTTGGCAATAATTTTGCCCTCTCTATCCATGATTATTTATTATTAGCGGTCTTCAGATCATGAATGGGATTTTTCTGGATCTTTGTTCACTATCGTCATCAGCATTACCATTGCATACCCTCGGGTAAGATAGTACATCAAACACAATCTTACCAAATGGAAGAGTATGAATGTGGACAAAGCAAAAGGAATATATTATGTAGTAAAAAAATATAGTAGTTAGGACCGAGAGTGCTTATGAAATAGAAACTTAAAACAATGTCCTACTCATGACAGTAAATCCAAGAAATACTTCGCAGAAAAGATATGGCGTAAAACAATAAGCATTTAAACGTAACTAGTTTAGCTTTAAGTAACAAATTGCAGCAGTTAGTTCAGTCACGTTAGCGTTTCTAAAACGAGCCCAAGATGCTCAGTGCTCAGTCAACAACAGACGAAACTGGGGCGTTTGGTGATAACTGATAAGACACTAACGACCCCCTTCACTGTTTTTGACTTCTTTCTTTGTTTTTAAGATTTAAAGATTAGGGACAGTTGAAGATTCTGGCATTTTTATGGGACACAGTCTGACGCGTAGATAGATCTTAACATTCTTCTGCTCTTATTACAATTTATTTGGGGTCAGAGCACGTCTTTTACTTTCATATTACTCTAGCTGTCTTCTCAGAATTCACTTCCATTCAAGCCGTAAGTATCATGCTTCCACACAGTTCATCCATCTTTTCTTTCGTCTTACAACAACATACAAGGCATGAATAGGACTGATCAGTTCTTGTTTTGCTCATGTCTTCGAACTGCTTCTGTCGTTCATAATATACGTCTCATATGTTGCCAAATAAATCATGATCAGACTCATGGTTTGCCAATTATGTGTCTTAACCCCCCAATGACAATGATGGTCCAACGGCTCAAGGGTACCTAAATCTAGGCAGAGAGATTGAGATCAACAAAGTTCGTTTACATCTTCCTTATAGATGCAATGTTTACGCATTTGAAGATTTTCTTACTAAACGCAATCGCTAGAAAAACCCAAAAAGTAGTTCTATGAAAAATACTGATATTTCAGCCGTATCTAACATAAATTCGTCGCACATAGTTCCAGTTGAAGCAAAATAAACGCCTTCGTACATAACCGGTAACCAAACCGCGCGAACTCCTGAAGTAATATTAAACAAAAATACACACAATGCGTTTTATTTTAAAACATTATGCTTGTGTTTATAAACTACATAAGATGTAACATCAGCAAATGTAATGTTGTGTTCGACCTAGTTAGCAGCACATATTGACACGGTCACAGTTTGGATGGGTGTGCACTTTTGCTGCTAGCTCAGCGATTTGATGTAATTGTCTGAGAAGTAGGAAGTAAAGTCAGGTATTGTTATTTTTTATGGACAGAAACGTTTTCGGACAGTTTAAAATTGTTGTGAGAAAAGTTTTGAGCATAAAAAATGTGGATGTATACGAGTGTAGGGGAAAACCAATGAACTAATTGTGCGATAGATGGTGGACAGACACATTGACACACAGTTCACATCGTCCCGATGAAACTCACTCAGTGATTAAACTAATGACATTAAATTAGCACCCACTCACAAAACGCTAAATATTTCCATTTGCACAACAAATGTCGAAACATATTGTGTGGACGCGAAATGGCGGAATTGAGACACTCCATGGGAAACAACAGTGAGCCATAGACAATGACAATGAGTCTATGCTCAGTTATTACTGAGTAATTTTTGTTCTGAAATTATTGTTCAACATTGACGTTGAGATATGGGCTATGATTCTATGAATGGCATGCCGATTACTGTAATTTTTAGCCATGATGGAGTAGATTTTAGAGCGGAAATATACAGTTTTGATCAAACGACGCCGTTTTAACTAAGCGTTAGGCTAGTTTTAGTCCCTGTGAAAATCTGCGGTGGTATGATGCCTGATCAAAATTCAGCTTTGAGTAGGGTCATGTTTGTTTTTGCAAAATTTTTCATGCTATCTGACTGCTTAGACAGACAACGACACCGACTTTCGACAGCATTGACTTTCCAGTGTCAGTTTACTTCATTTTTGTTCCATTATCGTTGCCACTAACAATGTCAAATCTTCAAGTAAATGTCCGTCCCGCCATCTCTTCCTGGGACTGCCGCTCCTCCTGTAGATGCTGTTTGAGATTGAGACCACCTGTGTGATTTTTTCGCCTTTCGCCGTATTTGTTCAATATCTCGTACATTAACATAACTCATCTCAGTAACAATCTTTAAAAACAGTAACCAGTTACTATCCTCAATTCAAAACTATCGGCCGTTGCCGCCGCATCAGGCACACCGCGCACTGATCTCGCATTAAATACCGTAGTTATAAGCAGAACGCGTTGGCTGCAAACGTAGCGCATTACAGCTATCAGCCGCTTGCAGCCGCTGCGTTGTCGTTTACCTTATGTAATTGGACTGTTTGTCTGCTGCAGGCTCGCAGGTTTTCATAGGCGACAATTATATTTATTTTTATTGGGAGGATTGTTCGTCAGTGAATTATTTAGATTGAATGTTACATTGTCTATTATGGAGATTTGCAATTTGAGTGGCGTTTTCAGTAGGTTCTAATTACAGTTTTTTTGCATTCTTTTAAAATTAAGCCTGTAATCTCCGATGGATAAGACAGAAGTGTGCCTAAGGTACACCCACATTTAGCTAGTTGTGTATTAGACCCATCAACAGCCATGTGTTTAATTATGTTCCACAATGTGACGTAATAAAATAGAAACGCCATTATTTTCTGCAACAATATCAATATGAAAAGTCTATCGTATCCAGTCCATCGGGCAACTAATAAAGGACTAACGCAGTCAATGAATACGAGCCGGGCGACCGGGCGGCCGGCCAGGGTAGCGAAGTGTCTAACACAGCTGCCTATTCGATCAGTTTCCATAACTATTTGATAAGGGGGGAGATTTAAACATTTTCGATTTTCGTCTAGGGTCGGCCAAGATATAATTAGGTTCTTCCACTAGGGATTTATCAGTACCCAGAGTCTACATTTGTGCACAGTACTTTACAAGTGCTGTTCCAGTTACCGGTGCGTCTGTGTCCACAACAAACGTGTCGCCTGTTTCTTTATAACGAGCCAATTCTTTTGTATATGTGATTAACGAGGTCCTTTTTAATTTCCAGTAGCTTGTCAGTGTTGTCCTTGTCCCACCCTGTGTGTCCACTGCCCACAACAAACTCGCGAACGTGCTACTTTCCGGATATTATTGTTGTACTGAGCTCATTCTTCTGTTCATCTGATTACAGATGAATATTACCTAGATAGGTACTTCTTGCAGTGGTTTGTAAGTGTTGTCCCACCCGGTGTGTCCACGTCCAGTGTCCACAACAAACGCGGGAACGTGCCGCCTGTCCGCCAACATTTGTCCGCCGTGTTTGAGTTGCTCGTCTATTTGCGTATTATTTCTGCTAGACACCGCCTGCACTGCCTGTTACCGTAGTTAAGGACGATCTAACTGTTTTCCTTGAAAGTTAATGCCGTTTAAGTAAAGTAATAGAACAGAAAATAAGTCTTTTATTTGTACTTGGCTTTGGATATTTTTTTTTTTAACAAAATCTGGTAAAAATGTTATCGTTGGAATGAATACTTGTCATATTTTAAAATACATTGTTTGAACACGTTCCAATATTGTCTTAAATATTTCGTGAAGCGTTTATTGTTTTTGAAGTCTTCACTTGGTCCACTTTCACTACCAATCAATTTAATGATTAACGCATGTATTGTAAATGTCATTTTGTTTCTGTTATCTTCAAACAATTGACTGAAATCGACTAATGTTTCGAATAATGTGAAGCGTTGTAGACATTGTAGTGCAGGCGGGCCTAAATTTAATTGAAGCCTTGAATTGCACAATGTGATTTTTTACGAGGTGTTTTTTGCCAAAGCCCCAAAAATGCTTTGAGTATGGCTGGATACAAGCTGTATTTTCCTGCTAGACGACCAGGAAACGTTTGGTTCCATTTTGCAATGAAACATTGCGAACAGTGTAGTTAGTTTTTAATGGAGATACAGAAAAGTAATACCTACCCCATGATTTCCCCATTAAATTAGCATTGCAGTCATATACGAATGATTGCATCTTGCATCGTCCCATCATTATTAGTGGCAAAATAATAATCAATATTGCGGTTGCGCACGTGTTTATATACAGTTTTCAATAAGCTATAACTCGAAAACTATCAAGAATCACGGAACATACATGAGGTATTTTCGGATACAGCTGCGCGTGAGGAATCTTAATATTTTTTATGACATTACTATTTGGACCATCCTGTATGAAAAATAAAATTCATAAACCTATACATATAACACTTCATTTTAAAAGGCGTAGATTACTTTTTGTACCTATCTAATTTTAAATCGCAAGTCATCCGAATATTTTTTGCCTTTCCATCCGTTATTCAATCATGCAAACCAAACAAAAAATTACCTAATACTGATCATACCTACCTGTACCTCAATAATACCTCCCCAAACAATTCATTGATTAATCAATTTAATCAATCAACCCAGCTTACCGGGCTCTTGGGCGGCTATAGGGCTCGTACACACGACCGAGCCAATAGCAGCCAAGCGATTTTAACCCAAGTACACACCGTACCGATAACAGCAATTACTAGGCACCACTGAGCGGAGCAATTTGGCAACGGGCGGTGTGTAATTAAATGTTGCTGAGTAGTGTGCATCTAGCCGTATTGCCTATGCTTCTATTGCTCTTGAGATGGGGTTAAGATGTTGCTCCTGTGTGGCAGCTAGGGATGTGTCTAGATAGCGTGCAGATGTGCTTTTCCTGTCATGAAAAAAGCACAATTTAGGAACTCTCTGTTATAATGAAATGAGTGGATTTAAAAGATTGACAGACTGCAAATTATCAATCCTCGTTTTTGGGTTGTCGTCTATTGCTTTTTAATACATATAGATACAAATAAAAACAAACTCTAGACTGCTGCTAAAAGTTTTGTAATGGAAAAATTTCATAACTAAGTGGTCCTGGAAAAGCGCTTCCGACCATCATCATTACTGGTCTCGCTTTTCTCCAAATAGTACCTGGGTCGGCTTCCAGTCCAACCCAGGTACAACTGAATACCAGTATTTTACATGAAGCGGCTGCCTATCTTACCTCCACAAGTCAGACACGCACGTTCTTCAAAGTGTGAATTTTCACTCCGCTGTATGTGTTTAATGAAAACGTATTAATATTAAACGTGGGTTTTCAGTCGAAATATAAAAGTAATCTGCAAAGGGTTTGACGTAAGATGTAAGGTACACTGTATTCACTTCGGTGGGTCCGGGCAGGGTGGGGTAGTAATGATAGCGGTGTGGCAAAGACAGATAATTATGTTGATGATTAATGATTATGCATGGATGTATGGAAGTCGCACTGCACCTTTTGTGGGAGACATCCTTGTGCAGAAAAATATGAGTCGAAAGAATTAGGACTCTGAGAATTTAAACATACAGTATTAAGGACGAAATGTAAAACTAACTTCACAATGATTGGTCCTTTGGTACAAACCTGTTAAATGTGATTCTCAAAGAATGAGAATCTCATTTAACATTATAACAGCAGCCTCATCAATAAAACGAAAACGGTAAGCAACGGCTTAGCAATGGTCCTTCTAGCCGGATCGTTGTCTTCAAAATGCTCTATAACTTCCGTCCTTCGGGCCGGATTTTTCTGTTCAGATTGTTTTAAAGGCTTTTGTTCCTCTGTGAGTGGCACTGAACCCCACCCCAGTGCTTTGACCATCGATGCATGCTTATCCATACGATCAGGGTCCGAGCGGGATTAATTCGGGGCACACACAATCGCTTTTTTAATGTACAAACACGGAGCAGTGGGTTCACGAAAATTACAAATTCCTTTGTTAGAAACTTTGATGAAAGGGATTTTTGTTTTTTAGAGGCCTATAATTACAAAGAAAAATTAGTCGGACTTAGGATTTCATTGAGAATGAAGACTTACATATATAAGAAGACGGCTTTTTCTTATAGGTATAAGAGCGTGGTAATAAAAATTAAGTTCCTTGAAAAGTAATTCAAATGAATAACTAATATTTTTTGTATTTACTAGCCAGCTTCTGTGTATGTTAACCATACATCCTAACAAAAAGCCAACTAACAGTTTGTTTAAAAAAAATAAAATCGGAGGATCCTGCAAAAACAGCAAGAATTCTAAATATCATTTTAGGATTCTTCCTGCAACCCAAAATCTAATATCGCCTACGTCATCAACATTAATTGCCGATAACAATGATTGGGGAGGCAAAAAAAAAATAGTAGGTAATTTTGCCTGGACATAATAGTTAAGTTACATTTAAGCCATTAGTTAGTCTGTAGATGTAATCTGAAAGCAAGACAGTTTAACTTTAACGTTTATTTAATGGGACGTTCACTTTTGACCTACAGTCACAGCACAGTGTACCAGGTGCAGGTTTTTAAATATTATTTTATTATTAACATATTACACCTGAACAAATAATTCCACCTACGTGCGGTCAACACAAAGTGACAGTTACTTATGAAATGTCAAAACACTCATTGTTATTTCAACTTTAGTCCTATTTGACTTTAGTTGCCACAATAATGACAAAACTATGACATGATGGTTAACGACAGAATCGACGATAAAATCGTGTCGTGCCTACCCTAAGAAAAAAATAAGGGCAGGCTGATGATGTGATGCTGATGCCTCCTTATCCACAAAGAACCGTTTTAACATAAACTACAAGACATCAGGAACTTTTAATATTCTCTGTACCTAAAAGCAAATCGCTTAGCTAGACCTTACCTCAGCATTAAAGTAGATTACAAACAAATAGTATCAATACTTACGTATGCCACACATCGCGCTCGATCGACTGGACCGGAAAACGCGTCACGGAAGAGTGGACCGGCTTCCGCTACGCACGCGCATACGATCGAAAAAATCCGGTTAAACTCATGTTTGAACCGAACAGGGCTCTAGAAAGTGCTTAGATAACCGATTGGTTAAGTAAAAGTGGTTAAGTAAATAAGTTTTACTCTAAATTGGGATTATACAAGAGTAGCCGGTAGTTTCTGGAAGCTTGTTTAAAAACTCATAACTCAACATGACAAAACTTCTTAGGTCAATCTACTTTCAGGAAAACAGCAAAAGTCAGCTCATGCTGTTACCAACCTAACCTCGATTACGATTTGGAAGAACCCTACAGACAAAGATGCCTACTTACTCATTGTATGAACAAATAATTACAAGAAGAATCTTCCATATTCCATCACAATAAGACTCATGTTCACATTGTGATATAAATCATGAAACAAGGTACATTGTTGAGCCTATCTGCCATCTTGTAATTACGGCGGCTGAATAGACAAGATTAATTACATATTATTATTAACGCCGTACACTATTTACATAAGCATTACTTGTTCAGCTGGGTTTCTTAAGAGTTATGTCTTACCAAGAATGATGTGTTTGGTACATAGTTTAATGGTCGTATTAGCGCACAAAGGGCCCTAGGGTTGCGATTGCGAGTGACTTTTCTTACGTGGATTATTAGCGACGTACTGATATACATTGGGCTTGTTAAAACTGTGTATGATTTTTTTGTTTTTACAATAGCAATCTGTTTACTTTCAGTAGCTTTTTATCCTACAAAAATAATGATAAATGAGAGATAAATTATCATTTCCTTCAATTCCCAGTGCTAATTTGTTTCGTTGTTTCTTCTCCGAGTATTCGGGTAATGAACATCTACTTCATCTTACATAAAATTACCTCAAGCCTGTAATCCCTGGAGGATTAGGTAGAGGTGTTCCCTATAACGTAAATTTGGGTGTACAGTACCTACAACTCCACCTAGTTTTCAAATATATTTTTTTTGTTTTTGAAAACTTCACAGAAATAAATAGAATTTACACCTGCTCAAAAACTATATTAATTCGTATTCATTTAATTAATTTCGTTTACCATTCAACGTGGCAATGCTGCCAGCCTTCTGGGCACTATTCCTGTTGTCAGCGATGTGGACGAATTTTTTGACGCCCTTTAATAGTTTTATGTTAAATTCAATGTAGATAGTTTCCACTGTGGTAATAAAAAAACAATGTGAGTGCAGTACTATAAAACCATCACTGACAAATAAATTAGAACCATAGCTTGGCAGCTGTTACCAAACCCTTACTGCACCACCCCCCTTCTGGAACACCTCTGAACACAAGCACACTCTACCGGTGTTCCAGCATATAACCGTTATCCGGGTTCGATAACCGTCCGACACATTAGTGAGGCGCGCCCCGGACACCCGGACGCGTCCGGACTTTCCGTCCGAAGTTCATAGCGTTCGGAATGCTGTGTTTAATGTTTATGCGGATTTTACAAAGTGATGCTTGTTTTTTAGCGTGTCCGTTTTGTTATTGTTTGTTGAATTAAAATGTTGTTACATAAAAATTATAACACTACGGCTGTAATCCCCGAAGGGTTTGGCTCATACACACAGGTCCCCATTTATGTTTTAGTCCCATGGTATAAGGGCCCTATTACCATCATCTGAGCACAAATCCAGGCTTCGGGCTGCTACTGAGAAATGCTTGATGGCAAAACTAGACCAACAACAAGGTAGCCTCAATGTTGTTTTAGGAAATAGGAATGATTTAATTTTAGATCTGGATATTGAAGAAATTAGGTTTAAAAAACCCTAGGTCAATTTAAAGTGTTTTGCCACAACAATCATCACATACCCTAACCTTATCTTCGCCATACCCTATCATCGGCTCGGAACCTGACCTATTCTCGTATAAGTTTTGCCATTATAAATTATAATTCATTATTTTCTTCACATAAAATACAACATAACTTCTTTGAACTCTAAAGATTTTTATTTCCGATAACACTTACCTCGTTCCACATCGGGTTATTTCCACAAACAAACCTTTCTCCACACTATCAATACCTCAGGCATCGCGAACAGGTTGAACAGTATCGGGTGTTAACCCTCGCCTGCCATTAGGTAGGCGGCGCACGACCCGGATGTGTCGGCGCTTGCTCGCCGCGGACGGGTTACAAAGCGAGACTAGTGTTAAAGATAACTATAGGTAGTGCACCTGCTTGGTTGCTTTGAAAAAAAGTTAAGGAAAAAAAAGTGTAGTTACTCCTAGAAAAGAATACCTACTTCTAATTATGTAGGTACACCATACGAATTACAGACATCACATCACACATACAAAAATTGTTATTGCAAGATTTCGAATGAATTAGAATGTGAATGGCTGGAGCAAAAGAATAGATGTATCAAAGAGCGGTGGGGGTCTGACATCCAGCAAAAAGAAAATGGCCTGTTTAGTTGATTACGGCTTACTCGCTCTCAAAGAGGAAGCGTGTTTCTCAGCAATGGGAACTGGGAATATTTAAGCCTAATTATGTGCTAGGCGCCCTCAGGCGCGCTGGAGCGACGATCTACGCAGGTTGGCTGGTAGCAATTGGATGAGAGTTGAGGAGGCCTATGTTCAGCAGTGGACTGCTGTGAGCTGATGATGATGATGATGATGGTATAGATGGAAACGATGCCGACCCCAGCGGCCTAAATTTACCTCGGCAGTGTAGAACATGACTATTTAGAGTCTAGGTAAAAAAAAAAACAATAATTTTGTAGGAAACAGCAGATTTTTTTTTTAATAACTGACGAAAAATTTTTATTGGCGAGGGTTCAGAATGATGTACTGAATACCTGGTAGGTACTTAATTCCTTAGCGTCGCCGGCCCTCCCACCCGGTGTGCATAAGTCTAAGTTTTAGGCCTATGTATGTACATATATTATGTTGTCCTATCGGTCATACATAATACATACATTAACAGTAAAACCTTCACTGAAAACAATAAGTAATTGTACATGCAGCACACATACTTCTGAAATACTTACATAATACTACCGACACAATTATTATTTACCTTGTGTGTAATAAGTATATCAACACCATAGAATAATTTTGCAAATACGTATTGTTATTATGGCACACATTGTAATCCATATAACCTTTTTCGTAGGTATCAAAAGACTACCTATTAATAATATTGTTACCATGCCATCTAAGACCAAAACAACAAATGTTGTGCAGCATACAATGGCATGCTGCATTGAATGGCAGGGCACAACACAACACAACACAATGACTAAATAGATGTCACTCAATTGTATTGATTGTTTGGTCTGGTGCGTCTTGTAATCCTTGGCCTAGGAAGCTGAAGGTAATCTATTCACTATCTCCAAGACAGTTGTTTTTAAAATAAAACATACTGTTACTGTTAGCCTGGGTCAGCCCACAGCTGGAACGAGGGCCTGTTCCCACGTCTTCCAGTTCTCTCCGTTCAGGGCTAGTGTTAACAATATTTTCCCCACTGTTTTTAAGTATTGGCAGCATTGTTTTTTGTGTCTTCACTATCAGTAATAATTATAAGCTTTCATTTAATTTGCTTTGTTAGTTAGTACCTATGTCTACGTATTGGTCAAATCTGAATCTGAAAACTGAATTACAAACCGATTGCGTTGAAATTTTGCACACACCTTTGGTTCTGGGGACAATTAATACCATTTTTATGACAGGCATGACTTGATACTGCAGCCCGGATCCCCTGCTCACGAGAGAACTTCTCAACGGCTAGTATCACGGACACGAAACATTGTATGACGCGTTCAATGTTAATGTATAAACATAATTTTCTTCTTTTAATTTTAATGAAAGCTAGTTTAAAGTTCAGTTTATTTAACTCTCTATTTCATCAGCTTAGGATCTCTTCTTTCATATTGAAATCAATAAAATATTTCACTCGATTATTTTCTTTATGGTAAGAATTTGTTTGAGATGTCACAACAAAAAAGAGTAAAATAAAAATCTTTTATGCAAAAAAAAAACACTAATTTATGTACAATATTTTATTGTAATTATGAATATTATTTTTAATTGGTTCGAAAATTAATAAAATGTAGGCTCTTTCAGTGATACGTTGAAGAATTTTTTTTGTTATCTCCAACCGCGACCGTGTCGGAATCATTTTATTTTGGCCTTGTGTTAACTACCATATTATTGTTCGGAACAATAGTAGTTTGTAGCCCCTACTACAAACTAAGAACTAGACATGTGTTACTCAGGATCGAAGCCTGCGACGCGGCGACGCGCGACGTGACGTCCGCACTTATTTAGGTAGCGTTCGTGACCACGGAGCCACTGTCAACCGTACACGACATTCTGAAAAATTGAATCATATGGCATGTGACAAGATTTTTTTTTGGTTATTGTTTTTATTGCATTGAGAATTTTACGTCAAAATTAATTCAGAATTTTAATAATTTTATTTAGGTATCTAGTTTATTTTGCAAATGTTTTGTTTTTGGAAATTCGTGCATTGAAAAGTTGCAACAAACATTTTTAAATCATCAAAACATTCACCAACGCCATCTATTGGTCAAAGAAAACACTAAAAGATGTTGATGATGACGCCCTTCGACATCTAGATGGCGCTGTCACGTGACGTTATTTTTCTGAATGACGGTGTTAAGATTCTCCTCGAATTGACGACCTCCGCCTGATTAAACTACCCCAGCGTTCATAAAAGCGGCGCTACTATATAGCGCCGTAGCGCCTCCTACCGGACATTTTTGCAACTACACATAGGCAAGTTGCGTGCGCGCGCTTGCCGATTGGCTGAGTCCTATATGGCCACTACAGTGAGGGTGCCCGTTGTTGCGGGCACACCACCGATCCTGCGGGATAAGGGCACAGTCCACAACCCGCCAGCCGTGCTCCCATGCGGGGGCGCAGCGATTGCTCAAAGGACCCCAGCATTCGTGAGCTACCGTAACGAAATACTGGTATTTAGCTGCAACCGGTAAGACTGATAAGCCGACCCCTAATAAATTTAGGAAAAGGCTAGGCAGATGGCATTCGTGCACTACGTCCTACTTGGAATAGGGATTGGGTTTCACGACACTGCTAAGTCGACTAGGTCGCCCTAAGACCTTGTCATTCTTGGTTGAGAAAGGACCCCCCTACTTTCGTCCCACCTGAAAAAAGGTCGCGAGGAATTGTTCTGTGGTCCTTCGCCTGATCTCTCACTTATCGTGTCGGATTGCCGTCCCATCATAAATTATGAGAGTGAAGGAAGATAGATCCTGTGGTTGAGCGGGGGGAGCGCAATATCTCTCGCCAGACCACCGCCGCGCCGCGCCGCCGCCCATAGACGCTAGTCTCCGTTGAGATTAGGAGAACTATACCCAGTTACAATACAATAGCACAAACAGAACAATTCCTACCCGCATGCTTGCACACTATCATCACTTATCAAGTACCGATAATTGGAGAGATCACCTATTTATCTCAAGGAGGGACACCCGATGCGGAACTGAAGACGACATCTCACAGTTTCCGCGTCACAAACAATAACCAACCTTGCTTACCGAAGGCCTTAAGACCTGCATTTTTTCCTTTACAATGAGTTTCTAGTTATATTTGCTTGCAGTCACGTATTAACTTAACTATACAAAGACGATATTTATGGGTAATAAGTTCGTGACGATAGTAAGAATATTTTTCTGTTTACCTTTATTTTATTAGCGTTGCTATCGCGTAAGATATGGTCGGACAACCTACTATTAAGTTAGATATTGCTAGCCTAGTGTTTACTTGGTCTACGTGAGACTAGTTTTGTTCCTAGAATGTATCTAAGAAACTCAATGATATATTTTTATCGTCTCCGGTTTTTAAAAATCATTAGCTTTTCTTCACGATATGTGGTCCGGAGTATGTAAGTTATCGTTTTATCGATTTTGCTGATGAATACCATTATAATGCAGATGTTGTACCCTGAATATTATTGTTTTGTAAAAGATCTTTGCTAAAATGTTAGTAAATGATATTCTATCTATCTGGATTTGATCCCAGAAAGACTCTATTGGTTTACCACCTACTTCAAATTCTAGGAAATATAGCTCCTGAAAGTTCAGTGTGTAATCTATAATGATAGGTTAAATTCAGGGATTGGTTTATATAGATATTTCTGATGCTATTGTATGCAACCGTATTTATCTTAAAACAGCACTCGATGCACAACTAGAACCTACATACAACTATTTTGTTAACGCAAACTATCCACTAACACGTTTAGTTCAACAATAACACAATATATTCACGCTCTCTCACTCGGGGGACCGGCAGCAAAGCTGCTATTATGCCACAACAAAGGAGGGAACGTAAGAGGATTTAGAGGGACTCCTTCCACAATAGACTGCTAATGTTGCCAGATTATTAGCTTTTATCTAATATATCCTGTTGCAACGTAATTTCATTTTATTAGTAAGAACATAATAGTGATAGTAAAATTAATTTTATCGCAATGGTGTGTAATGCGTTATTGTCGGTTTTCAGTAAAACTAGGTGAGATCTGAACGAATGCTTAAATAGAAACGCACTTTTGAATTTTCGTGTAAGCTAGTGAAAACGGGCAAATGAATTCGATAATTTGCATGACTATTTATTTGATGTGTATTTGCATCCGACACTATTATTTAATTTATTTAAAAATAGTGTTTAAAACAAAGAATTTTCTTAATAGGTAACTTTTCCTCCATTCTCCGATACTTATGGAAATAACATCGTTACCGCACTAATTAAATACCAGTTGATAATATTTTTATTACGTCATGTCTTGCCTGGCACATGATGGTACAAGAAAACTTTACACTAATCTAAACTTTACACTCTAACTAATAAAGTTGTTTTTTCTTTACAGGTAAATTGAACACAATTTCTTGGGATTCGCTATAGAAAGACTTGAAGGATTTTTCCGAAGAAGGTAGATACAATATTTACAAACATAGTAGTATATTATAGTTTAAGTTGCTTGAGGAACTTAAATCACCTACTGGGCCAAAGAAATTTCAAAAGTTGTACCATCGATACGGAAGAAGAAGAATTTGGGATGATTGCATCGTTTTTATCCATTCAGGAAGAAATGTTTTTCTAATAATAAAAATGTAGTAAGATAGTCTAGATCTTGCTTACTAAAAGTTTAAAACACTAATATTATATCATTAATTAATCATTACGACAGGTAATGTTTTTTTAATTAGACGAGAGAGAGATTAATAGTGACATTTAAATGCATAATTTGTCCTCGTTAAAAGAAAAAATAAACACAATAGCTTATGTATAACCGGTTTAATCGTTTACAAGAGGAAAACGCATAACGCTTCCTTTGTCTGCGACACAGTCGGGTAACATCGACGAAAACCGGAAGTGGGTAAATTTATGGCTTCCTATTTAAGTGCAATTTGCAGTATCTTAGTTTAAAGCTCATTAGGTAGTCTTCCACTGTCGCTTCCATTTATATTTTGGACACGAGGATTTATTTAATCATTCTTGCGCGATGGTCCTAGAAAACAAGTCTTATTCATTAGTTTCTAATTAAAAATAAACGTAAGTATTATTTTTCACAGAATGTGTCCCAATGATTTGATTAATGAATTACATTTAGTTCTCATCTTATACGCGAGGTCTCGAGTTTCACTCCTAAAAGAATACTTACGAAATTTGATGTAAGACGGGTTACGTGTTTTGAAACCTTCACATGTAAATTATCCTGAATCCCTTAAAAAATCTGAACTAAGCCTACTAAGCCGTCTTCAGATAGACGTGTAAGATTTAAGTTTATCCCAGTTTGACAGCTAATGTGACAGACTGACAGTCATGAAGGATTGTCAATTTGTCATCCTCTGAGTATGGAGGAGTCCTGATGGATTGGAGATGCCTGTCATGAGGTGGGATGTGGTCCAAGGTAGGACGGCAAGCGGGAGTCAGTTTTATTACTTAGTTAAGATAGGGTGAATATTTTCGACATAATTTCGTCTGCGTACGATCATTGGGTATTATATCAGAGTCACGTTGACTATATCTTACTCAGCTTGTTTTCCGTATTGTCTCGAAGGACCAAATGTTTAGTTAGTTCGAAATGACCGATATTTTAACCGACTTCAAAAGAAGGAGAGTCTCAATATCATTAGAATATGAGAATATATATTTTTTATTCATTAGTATTTCAGTGATTTGGGGTAGTCGATCTAAAATCGCACCATCAAAAACTGTTCGAGTGTCCTCAATAATTCTCCCAACTCTTCACAAAGCCACAATGCCCATCCATGCCTTGCACCAGGCAGACACATCCTCTCTCTGTGATTAGCCCGTGGCGGCCATTATTTAAATTTGACACGTCTCCCCCCTCCCTGCGCCACCCCCGTCGGCGACCCATCATTCACCATGCTATAAGTAATATTGAAAAGTGGCTATTGATTGGAGGAGATTAAGACTACTTAGAGGAATTTAGGATGAATGATCTGGAGTGGAACGCTCAAATTAAAATAATATGAAGTGTCTTTTATCATTCGGTTTTCGTTGGAAGTTGAATTTGAAGTTTATTGTAGGTTAGCGGCATTTGATAGCTTGTCCGTTAAGTCCCGTTTTCCTTGCCCAACCTTTTTCATAACCATGTTTTAGTCGGCTCCCAATCTTATTGGATGCGCCCGACCTTACTTGGAACAACTGCCTATGACCTCCACAATTACTAGGTAAAACGTTAGTTAGTACTAGGTAATACGATACCGTTGGTAAGAATGGTTTTTCAGATGTTCGGGATTCTGACTACCCGGTACGACTATCAAAGATCCGCAAAAAGCAGTCGGGATCAAAGGCGTATCACGTGCATTCCGTGTGCGGCGCGCGGCGGGGTCTCGGAATGTAATGTATGGCGTCAGCCATCGGCTGTTATTACGTAGCCAAAAGTCCCCTGGAAAAGGTAACCGTATCTTTCCTATTTCTTCCATTTCAAGGGATTCCCCGTGTGAACTAATAGATGGAAAGTTTGAGGTGTTAATGTCCTCAGGTCGTAGGTGCTAACGATGTGTCACACGCTATCATTTATCATCTTAATGTGTAAATTGATATAAATGTACATTTTATGTAAACAGCACCTAGACGGTAAACATTTATTTATTATTGGTTGAAATAACACATCATAGGTACAGTGAATATTTTAACCTTTAAGTACTTTATTTTATGAATTATTTTAGTTTGTGAATATTATTAAACCTACTATTAGTCGTTTTATAAATAATAATGAACATACGAAACAAAGACACTCTCTTAATAAAAACATTGGTTTGAAACTTACTAATTGAAAAACATGCAACATGGGTCCTGCAATACCAGTGTTATACCTATATTATTACTTACAATTAAAAATATGGAAGCTAGTTAAAAGAAACCTTTATACATATAATTATATCCCATAGAGTTTGTAAAATAATAAAAGGTAAAAACGAGTATTATCTCTATGTGGCTGTAGAGCCGGGTGGAAATAGTAAGTACTCGAAGGGTCTGAGAGATTTGATGGTCAAATAATGTGTAAATTACTATACTGGTAAACGTGTGTAAATTACTATAGTGGTATAGGCCTTGTAAAAAAAAAAATCAAAGGAAAACATCGTGAGGAAACTGTCATGATCTAGAAACAAAAATCCGAAGACATCTGACGAATGGCAACCCTTGTGGGCCCAGTGTTGCAGAGGGGAGGCCTCTGTTCCACCAGTGGGATGGGAACGAAGTAGGCTATACTACATTACTATAGCATAGTGGGTATAAATGTATGACCCTAACTACACGATAAAATGTGCAGTCTTTGTAAGTCCTGAACAGATCAACATGCCACTAATTGAAAAGAAGTGATAGTAATGACCCCAGAAGGTTGGACCTGTCCTGATGTCTAGACAAATCCATATAGAAAGATACCATACAAGAGTACTCTACAAATATTGAAAATGAATAGTACTAAGGAGGGTAGAAAGAAAGCTTGTACCCACCTATAGCCATTCAAAAGTTCAAGAAATTGTGAGTCAAAAGATGATCTCAGTGGGTGCTTAGTATTCTTTCAATGTTTCCCAGCATATGACCTTGTAAGGGGACAGCTGTAATTCACTGACAGGTAGTTGACTTCTCCGTTGCCTTGTGAGTTTGAGACGTGTAAGGGTTTAAAGAAATCAGTTTCACTCTCAGCTTGATTGGTAGAAGTAGGTACCAATTTTGAAAAAATCTAATCTAAACATGAGTCTTAAATTTTGCTGAAGAGGTTAAACGTCTGTCTGTCCTTAGGGTTTAGAAGAATAGGCATACAATACAGGCAATGTGTACCTTATAATTATCTTAATTTCCACATTTTTTTGGAACAAGTCGAGGTACTTACTCGGTAATTGACACTTATAAGCATTACCCACTGTGAAATATAAACTACAAAAGAGCGTTTTAAAAGCACTTCTCTCAAATATACACCTTTATTCTTTGTTCAATTAATTTAGAATTCTCAGTAGGTAAGCACTCGAAACGGCTCCAAGCCACTTCTTTTCTTCTGTAATCACAGACCTTCATCAGATAACGACACACACTCGTCTATATTTAGCTGCAAATTAAGCCTGTTGCCAGATCGGGCCACTTCGCCTCCTGACAGCATCGGATTACACGTCTGCCCTGATTGATGGTTCGCGCCAGAATGGTGGATTGTTACACCACTCCTGAGATTTTTGGAAACGTGCCTATTTGGCCTATCCGGAGCCTTGATGGAGTATGTGCTTTCAAAGTTCAAGGGCGTTCATCATTTGAATATACACATTTAGTCGGCTGAGAGAGGTACTTTTAATAAAAGTAAATACTTAACATCATCACAAGCAGGGTCGTGAACTATCAAGATTGGCTACCAACTAAATCTAGTCACGACTTTCAGTAAGTATCGTCTAGGGAGTTCAATATGTTAAATCCATACACTGAAGTGCGTAAGACTAGTCACTATTCCTACAATACCACTACATAGAAACATAGGACCAGCCACTTAGGAAGCAAGTTCTGCTTCTGTGAGATAACTTAAGCCTGCTTATACCGGCTACTCAAAACTCTGTGAGATAGTTCGCATAGGCACACATTTTAAGCATTCTAACTTCTGGTTAAGATTATGATGAATTGTCCCTGTTGTGGCAGTAACCACACTGTCTTATCGACACGTGTTCAGTTCACCATTCTGAACCCCCCCCCCCCCCAAACAGAAATTTTTCGTCGATTATTTAAAAAAAATCTGTTGTTCAGTACATTTCAGTGATTTTGCGTAGAAATGTGGGCTCCCGTAAAAGTAAACTTCTGCCCCTTATCATCATCATTTTTCTCCCACAATGACAAGACCCACGTCACCACTAGTCACCAGCACATCTCGACAAAGATGTGCGCTCACAAAGAGACAGCGGCCGTCGACTCAGCTATGCTAACATGAGACTCGCATTGTTTCGGGTCAATCACTCCACGGCGCCGACGCATGCTAATCATATAAATGTACACTATGTACATATGTCACGGACTTTTGACGTATTTATTTATTTTGTTTGTTAGTAGAAGAATTTAGTAGGTGCTTTGGCAGTAACTGTTACGAAAAAAAAAACAAAGTTATCCGCGAGAATGGACCGTAGCGGTCGGGCAGTACCCCACCAGGCCCACTCGTCTGGTCGGAAAATCCTATCTTTTCAGTCGAGAATGAGGAACTTAGGTACTCTGTTCCACCTATCTCCATTCGGTCCAACAAAAGTGTCGAGCGGGCCAAAACCTAGTTGTTACAATGTGAGTTTTTCAGGTGGACAAAACATCGTTACGAAACCTAGACACAACACTTAGGATTTACCAATGCCCTCTCGGTTACCAATCATCAAAGTTTGTTGACATGAACTGTCTAACATCTATTTGTAAACCAGTCTAGGATCCGGCCCTACCCTTACCTTCAAATTGAACCATCATAGCCTGATCCTCAACCACAAAATAATAGACTAACATACAGAGCTCATGATTGAATGGCTGTCTGAGCTTGCTGACGTCACCTGTAATGTACCGGTTCTGCACCATATTGTATGGTAATGTACTTACAAAGATTAGCTATTATGATTATTCTCAGTACATTTCCGATGAGTAAGTTCAACACAATGTAAAGATCATAGTGTTTCGTGGGAGGGATACGAATAAGTGCTAGGAATTGTCATAATTGTATAGTCAATCATTCCCTGAGCCCCTGTATTTCTAAATAGGCCCACCCTGGAGACAATAGAAAAAATACGAAGGTAACGAAACTCCCCACTTAGTTACCCATCCGCTTACTGACCTCTCAAATCTATGCATTTTTTCGAAATTCAAAATAAAGGCTAGGCGCCAGCCTGTTAGAAAGTTAAAGGTAGACACTTTTCGCCTTCCGTCCTTTTTAGTATTTTCCATACATATCCAGGTGATACTACTAGGCCTACATAATTAAACAGCAAGTGCGATTCGGCGAACAATTTAATTTCCGTGAACGTGAAGACGTGGCGCTGAACGATTAAGTAGCCGACCAGCTGTGAAATTGTGCAGTCTGGCTCGCGGCTCGGCTCTGCATCATAGGATAGGGTAGGCAGAAGTCCTGGGTAGATAGTCCTTGAAGGATATGCAGGGTCACGCTCATCAAATAATCAGCCAAGCCTGCCGCAGTCTTCTACTGGGCATAGGCGTCTCCTGAGCGACGCCACAACACCCGGTCCACCGCCTTTCGCACCCAGCTCATGTTTAGTGTCAATGTCTGTAGGGAGATGAAGAAAAATATGCAGTTCAATGTTATCGGAACTGTTAACAGCCTACAATTCTAAATCTCCAAAGTGCAGTAGAGCATGTAATCCCTTTCGTTTAAAAAGAAGGATTTCTTGGCCTGTGGTAAAAAAACCGAGTTGAGTCACTCAGATTCACTAGAAAGCATTACTGCTAGGCTTACAAGATGGATTGGTAAATCTCCAAAACTTTGCAACAGAGTGTGCAGTATACGACTTTACCATCTAGACAGATCCGTTTCGTTCAAAATACCTACCATTTCAGTCTTTGTCAGGAGTAGTCCTTCTGTACCTGGTTATAGTGTGGTAATTGTGAAGTCTGCTCAGAATCGGCGTATCAATGATTTGTAATAGAACGCATAGTGAATCTATTCGGAGTGATGTTTTGTAGAGCCTGAAATACGTCATTAGTGACAGCCATTTTGAGACAAATGGAGCGTGGGAACACCGAAATAGTGCTGGGACTGTTGATAATGGTAGGTCATCAATATGATAGGTGCTGAATTTAATATGTAAGCCAGATTCTGATTATACATATTGCATGGTTTCAGTTTTGCGTGGTAACGAAACCAGAATTTTCTCTTTCATAATGGTTTCGTCACCATTTGATCCAAACATAGTTAGGTACCTAACTATGTTTGGATCGGCTTCCAGTCTAACGAAAACAAATGATATCATATCCCTCAAAGATACATCCCTAGTACACCTAGCTTTTAACATTTCATAATGTGCCCAGGTTTACTTCTCATCATCATCTGCCTAGCCTTGTCCCAACTTTATTAGGGTCGGCTTCCAGTCTTAACGGATGCAGCGGACTTATATAAAGTAAAATATTTCAATTTTGAGTTGAATCTCGCCTTTTAAAGAAAACAAAACCTTTTAACAAACACTAAGCGACACTAAACGACTGCCTTATAATTTTTGCTCTGCTGGCATTAGAACTTTCGCCACTGACCCTACTGTTGGTATCCAATATTGCCTAGTGTTGTTGGACGTTGGCCTCTTAGTCACACCTCCCACGAGAATACTTAGGATAAAGGATGTCTATCTTTAGAAGACCACCCAACATTTCAATTATTTCCTTCAATAGTCGAGTCTGTACAATAATGTCTGTATTAGTCAGTGAGCTACACTGTGCCTGTATGGTGGGTGTGTGGGTGGCTGTTACAGGAGCGTTTAAACTTAGACCTGGCGGCTATTTATACTGTTACCTACTGTACATGGATTAAGTCATTATTGGAGATTGTTCACAGTTATATTGTTGTAATGTAGATTAGGATTAAAGATCTTTAACTAATCCTTATAATTATTCTAATAATGTTTTGCTTACCTCTTGTTGATTTTATGTTTAGGCAAACCTTAGCATTATGCCTAAACTACCGTGTTTGCAACAACCTAACTATAGCATATGTATAATCACATTAATCACTCTCAATACTCAATACTCAATACTCAATACATTTATTGCATTCCACAATGAGAACTTAGGTGGTAGGTACATAAAGATATACATTTAGTTTTGGAGCATTGTGGGCCCTGTCGGGCATAACAAAAAATAAAAATTAAAAATTAGGAGGAGGGCTATTACAAATATTTACAATTTTTAAATTAATCTAGGTACTCTTTTGTTTAGTGTAGGTAGGTAGGCTTATTAATAATTGTATACATATAATATTCACTACTCATATATTGGATTTATACATTTATATTTATTTAAATTATACATATATTATTGTTTGTATTATTGTTATTATTTTTTGGTATTATTGTTTATTTATTAAATTTATCATTTAAATATTCATGTACATTATAATAACATTTACGGATTAGAAGTTGTTTTAATTTATTTATAAAAATATTACATTTTTGTTCATTTTTAATTTCATCTGGTAGTTTATTATATAATTTAACTGACATTACTAGAGTGCTTGTGGAGTGTATTTTTAGCTTGGAACCTGGTAGGTTTAGTCTATTTTTGTGTCGTAGTGTGTAGTTAGTTTGTATGTGTTCACGTGTAGTGAAGAGTTTTTGATTGTTTCTAACAAATTTGCATATTTCCAAGATATATATACAAGGTAGAGTTAGAAGTTTATATTCTTGGAAGTGGGGTTTGCAGCTGTCTGTGTTATCTATGTTAGCTAGTATTCTAATCAGTCGTTTTTGTAGTGTGAAAAGTGTTGGTGAATCTGTACTATTTCCCCATAATATTACGCCGTAGTTTAACCATGCGTATGCATAGGCATAATACGTAACCAGAGCAGTGGGGAGATTTGTTGTTTTTTTTATTTCACGCAGGGCATAGGCAAATTTTGATAGTTTTGACCTGATTTTTTTAATATGTGATTTCCAATTTAAATGTGTATCAATGGATAAGCCGAGTAGGTTGAATTCTTTTACTGTTTCTATTTTTGCGTCATTGTAAATAAATGTTATGTCTAAAGGGGTTTTCTGATGTGGATGGAAGGACATGATTTTAGTTTTATTGAAATTTAGCTCAAGGTTGTGTTCTGTCATCCAAGTTATTATTTTGTTGAGTGTACTTGTAAGTATTTCGGTTAAGTTGGCATTATCTTGGCAGGAAGTTAGTACTGAAATATCGTCGGCAAACAGAACACATGACTCATTTATGATTGCAGGGAGGTCATTTATATAGATGATAAATAGGAGACATCCAATAACACTCCCTTGGGGGATTGAGGCGTTTATTTGCTTGCTATCCGACCGAATGTATTGAATTTGTTTTGCATGTTCGTTGTAGTATTCTACTTCGACTTGGTGTTCTCTATTTTCCAAATATTTATAGCCACTGCCACAGGTTTCCTACCTGTGAGGTTTTTGATAGATTTATACGTTTTATTATGTTATTTATAACGTTATCCTCAGTCTAAAGTAACGTCAAAATTGTATCAGAAAGTACATCTTCTACTCCGTACTGGATACATTTCGGTACTATTAGTTAACAATAACTAAACCAGAATGTGCTATGCTACATAACATACTAGTGTCAGTAATGGAGACACAGTAAAGCCCAGGCGACACGACATCTGTCGCCAACAGCTGTGCCACTCGAGAGCGCCTGGGTCCACCTCCTCAACGATTGGAAACTGAAGCGATGAGTGGATCCTCACTGCTTTTATTGCAAGGGATGAGGAGCTGCGTGGGGTGTCAAATGCTGCCCCACACTTAATGATGTGGAAAATGTGATATTAATTAGGTCACATACTGTTTAGTCTTGTTCTTGCCAAAATAATCGTTGCTAGAAACTTTCTACATCAGTGCCAGGGTTTTTCATAACTAAGGCAGTGTAGATTAGGTTAATGCTCAATACTAACAATTTCAGTGTTTGTTACTTAATAACATAAATATATGAATAGAAGATGGCCGGCTCCCAGGCATGGATATCGTTAAGAGATAACTAAGAGAAACCCTGGGAAGACCTGTTGATAGAACCCACAGCCTCACGCTCACCAGCCCTGCTTGCGACCACAAGTCCAATCTGTCCAATGATAGAGTTGTCTTGCGGTTAAGACATTCAGTAACAAATATAGTATTCGAGACACTAAACTATTTACATACACTGTAGGTGTATCTGGGTCACAATCACAAGCCCAGTTGTTACCACAAGTTTATTGTATCAAAGATTTCAATCTAAACCGGCCATACACTTCACATTAAAGGTTATAAAGTTGAAATACAATAGCTATTTCTCAATTTGTGGAAAACATACAGGTATGAAATGTTTTAGAGAAACTGTTTTTGAAACTTAAGTTAATCCCTGCCTATTCCAGAGCTGAATATAAAAACTTGTTTAATTTTTGCGGATAAAAACACTTTCCGCTAGTAAAAACAGATAAATCTAAAGTCAACAAATAACAACTGTTATCACCTAAGATAGGTATATCTCATTCTGAACCGAATCTGTAATATTTTCTAAAAACTTCATATCGTGCGCAAAAATAATTAAAAAAAAAACCGTGCAAAATTACCGTGCATACCACATTTTATATAAGTTAATAAAAACAAATGAAACATAACGACAACTGCGGTTTCCATCAACTGATTGTGCTTTTGAAGTTTTCTACGCGGACGACGTTATGGTTACTTTAAGTAATCAAACTATGTATTCTTGCCTACTCCCGCTTTCTAGTTATGGATGAAATATTTCATCAAGTAATGGGGTTCACCTACAAGGGGTCGAAAGTGTTTTGTGAATTTGTTTTTTTACTCTGAGGAAAAGTTTATGCCGTATGTATCACGCTATGAATTCCTGATGGACGACCCGATTGCCCGAGCTGAAAGTCAGCCCCGGGATCCTTGTGCTTGGCAGTATCGCTTGCTACTAAT
Source organism: Standfussiana lucernea (assembly GCA_964057025.1). NCBI lineage: Eukaryota > Metazoa > Arthropoda > Insecta > Lepidoptera > Noctuidae > Standfussiana > Standfussiana lucernea. The sequence goes on along the minus strand of OZ059799.1, from coordinate 863,739 downwards.
AGACAACACTACGAAATAATTTAATAAGATAAACTTAAGGTCATCGGGGTCATTGTACCGCTACACTGAGCTGAATTTTACATTTTCAGTGTATGTTGGTGTATATGTAATTGGAGCATTTAGATTTTAATTTAATGGTTCAGTCAAACGCCAAAGGTTGCTGGTACCTTTACCTTTTATAATTGTGAAAGTAATTCGGTACCTAATGAGCATTTCATGTGAAGAGTCCGAAGAGAGAAGATTGAAAGGCGAAGCATACTTAAACTTTAAATGACGCGACGACGCTTTGGTCGATTGATCAACGAGGTTAAGCGTCGTTCGTCGTGGATGGGTGACCGTTGTCGATCGGACCATTCTTTCGAGAGAATGTTATACCGTCTGTCTTGCACGTACGTCCATTAATAGAGTCATTTGTCTGGATCTGAAAAGAATTTCTTTAACAGAAGGAAATAAAAACTTTCAACAGGCGAAGCCGCGGTAAAACTTTTTACAGTTTTTTTTTTCTCAAAAACTTTTTGGTACCGTATTCATATCTGATATTCAAATGAGCAGAACCCGACAATCTAACTGTACCACACAATTCAGGAAGGAAAAGTTTCTTTTTCCTGTGCATTGTATAAATCACACAAAAATTGTCGGCCTTAAATCGAATATCCGTTTACAATAACCTAAAAAGGATTAATACAATGGCCTGTAACATTTAATTAACCATTAAACACATAATCACCATTTAATCTGTCGGTTACTGTCTGACGGGCTGTCTCCCACGTCAATGGCGATTGTTGTGCTGTCTCGCTCGCACGTGTCGAACTTGCGTGGGTGTGAGCGAGACGGGTGTGATGCAGTGAATCACGGAGCGCGTGCGCCGCGGACCGTTAACTGTGATTGCGGGTAGTTAAGTTGTAAGCTTGCAGCGATGAAGGGGCTGATTACAAGTAATTGACTGGTCGATTAAGGCTGTGGGTGGTAGATAAGATTTAAATGTTGAGAGACTAGTGCCTTGAGATTTATTTCAAGTGGAAAAAAGTTGCAGTTGTTATGGCGGAGAGTCCATTACATCGGAATGTCCAAATATGGTTATAACAAGGGTCTAAGATTATTTTAATTAAAAAAGGTACTAAATCGTTAGGTAGGGACATAGGCATCTCAGAACTATCTGTCAGACTGGCACGATCTTATCGCGGACAGGCTACGTATACTGGACAATGACAGATACTTCACTACAGTATTCGTCGGTGTCCGATTCGATCGAACCTTTAAAGAGAATAATATAATCATATTTTACTAGTCTGCTCATCCGCTTTAAGCTTCCATTGGTATCATTCCTTCTGATCTGTCCTCGCTGTCGCCTGTGGCTTGTTCCTCTATCGGTACCGTTACGACGCGATGTCGCGGGGCGGCCAGCAGTCAGCTTTTATTTGCTCTGGCTCGGCTGCGGGCGGCGGGTCAGCGATGTGGGTCACAGTCAGTTTGTCCAGTTGCTGATACTGACTGGATTCTGTTGATGCAGCTGGTTGGGATTGTAATTTGGTTTGCTTTGGGTTAAGTGTGGTTTAAGTTATGCCATTTTCTTTTTATGCCATTGACTTATTAAAGATCTAAGTCTGCGCGTGAGTTTTTTTTCTACTAACAGCATGGTTATGATATTTATTAGAAGAAAAAACATACTAAATTTAAAAAAATATTCTTTCTCCATCGTTACCTTGCAATTATTGAACGGCGTAGGATCCAATCATCCAATCACCCAATCCATGCAGTTTATTGTGGCGATCATCGTCAGAATTTTAACAAAAGCTTATCTTTAGTAGGTATTCCAAAGCATCCCACTTCCAAAGCTAAATTATTATCATTTCCACAATATATTAAAATTACACAAATACATGTGTACTTTCGGTTCGCTGACGTAGTTTTGACGGTAGTTGGCCTCACATGGCGGTCAACCACAGTTGCGGCAATATTCAGTGGCATCCGGATGCAGGACCTCATCTCCTATGTAAATAGAATAATCGCGTATGTTACTTTGACGTTGCTTATTAGTTTCATTAAATTACTGTATTAATTTAGTTTTAATGAGGTGATATTTACGTTTGTAATGATCTATTTCCTAGGCCAGGTATATTCGCTATAAAATGTTGCTTGAATTGCTTAAGCTACGAGCTCTAATCATTTCTTATTATTTTCCTCTTATTTGAGTAAATGGGGCTGTATTGTTTTACCTACTTAGATAAGAAAATAAAGTTGTTTTGATCATTAATTGTTGATTCACAGAATCCTACAGAAACCCAAGGAATTTTTCCTACTTACTTTATCATGATTTATTGCAGTCTCATATATTTAATTAAATGTCTGCATCTCACTCAGTGATGTCTGACACAAATAAAATTAACTGCAAGATTACTTTATCTCATCACACAATTATTGCTGAGACGTTATTGGCAGAGGAGGTACTCAGATGTTAAGATTTCGGTCTAATTAATTAAGACCCACTCACTCTTACAGTGAAGCTGTTTATTTGAGATTTCAAAGAAATTACTGTCTAAGACTTGCTATGCTAGTACCTTCTCCTAGAAATAATGATCTCATCTTAGCAGACGAGATTGTTATTTTCACAGAGACTCTGGGTGTATGGGTGATTGATAGAAAAGCGCGCCTTGCTTTTAATTTTCAAAAAAATATTTTTACAAATTTTTTCTAAGTTGGATGGATTTTCTCTCGTCGACAAAATTGCTGTAATATCTATTAGGCATTTATTGAAGTGTCGCTTACTGCTAGTGAAAACAGAAATAAGTATTAGTATGTAATAATAAAGCATACCGTAATGACTACCTACTATGATAAAACTACTCGTCTCTCGATAAGAGGCTTACTCAGGAATAATCAGTACTTACACGTACGACGTACGTACTTTATTCGTTAGATAGATATGTATGTGATTCTGTGTGTTGCGTACTTATTAAGTATTTATTATCTCTTTGTGATCATTAGTTGATCTTCTTGCGATTGACATGTTGTATAGGCTGATTCATTTAAATAATTACTGACAATAATTCGGTAGTCTTACTTATAAGTTAGCTTTATTAGCTTTAGACATACGTTCGACAACCGATTTGTGATCATATTGTTTCGATATTATACGATTGAACAAATTATTTTGTAGACAACATGTCAACAACAACTTTCTGAGTTTTTTTTTGTCTTGGACACCACTGACATCGATGAACGACAACATCGCGATGAAAGTTCGTTCGACCCATGTCATTGCAAGTCGCAATTCACGACTTCTTTTGAGAAGGGTATTTTTGAATTGTTAATTTTATCTTTTTATTCTGGACGCTCTTACTCGCACGTCTTGCTACATCGTTCTCACATGTATGTTTAATCTCGACATGAATGATGTAACCGAGACTTTGTAACAACAATGATTTAAAAGAGTGTCCATGGAGTTTCTTGCCCATTCTTCTCCATAGAGATCTACGCTTTCGAATGGGCAACTACAGTACTTTCACAAGTTATTATGCCCTGTGACTGGGACTGTAGCTTAGTTTGTTTTTTGTGTTTTGACATTCAAAAGTGCCTGTAATGGTCTAATTGAAATAAATGCTTTGAGTTTGAGTTTGAGTTTGAGTTTCCCTGCAGTGTGGCAGTAGTCAATAATTTAAAATGAATGTTATGTTTCGGCCAGATTCGTTTACAATAAGTAAATATAATAAACGTGAGTCGTCCGCCAAGTAGTGTCGGGTAAACCTGAATATTCATTTCTCAATAGTGATTAAAATACGATGAACCAATAAATTGATCCATTGATTGATTCAAATATAAACAAGGTCTCTAGAAAGCGATTTTGGAACATCCGATTTCCGAGTTGTGTTCATTGTTGGTGCAAATTATGATTAATTGGACAAACTTCATCAAAATCAGACCAGTCATTTCCGCGCTATTTACTAACAAACGAACTAATAGATTTACTGTACTAAATGATTAGAAGAAGAAATACAGTCTTAAATTTCGCAGAGCATAATCTAGGTTGTCTGATTTTTTCAGAACTAGACCTTTGTTACGGGCCGATTTCGTTCCGCGGTAGTGAACGGTACATTTCTCATATTTTTTGTTACTTTCGGATCATTTCGAGCGTAAACTTCTGTAGTTACAGACTTTTTGTGTATCCGCGCTAATCGGCACGGTTTCTTGAATGTAATGATGATGATAGTACTATGATTATCATCATTTGTATGCTGATTTGGGGAGAAAACGTACACTATTTACAAAAGCGGAAATGTGTGTCTTAGATTAGTTAGTTTTTTAATGGGTTAGTAAATTGTGAGTGGTACTAGCTACAGTTTTCCTTGCCTGAATAGTAAAATCCAAAAACATAGCAACAGCTATTGAAATCTATGATGTTTTGTATATACTGACTGACCACCTTTTAATTCCACAATCGCGAATAACAGTTTGTTACCTTGAGACTTGTAAACGTAGTATCTAGGAGACTAATCACTGAAAGACATTGAAGCCCAAGCTAAGTTGCCAAGGGAGGATGCATTCCAGTCAAGTCAAAGTCAAATGCAGCAAGTTTAGTGGACAAGATGAACTTCTTAATTAAATACATCAAGGCGAGACAGGCTAGCAAAATTGAACTTTAAACCGGAGATTTAATATCACGTTAAATCACAGCTGGATACCGGAAATTGCTACTTTCAGCATTGAAAGATCCCTCGCTCTTATTCTAAATATATCATAGACGAATGTAGAAAAGACTGTGTTAGGAATGATGTAAAAAAAAAGAAAAGGGGTTAAATGTCGGCGAGACGGTTGACAGGGGAGCATGAAAAATGAAAACGTTTTGGGCCAAGAACAAGTAGTATTGCACAAGAAGATGTTGATATCTGACTACACTGTGTACGATATGCTACCCACTATTGGAAAGAGACTGAAAAGTGATGATAACATAAATTTCTTTCTTCATACAAATTTGTTCTTTAATAAGCTCTATATTAACTATATATTATTTATAAGACATTAAGTTCTCTTTGTGGTATAATTGCAGTATTGTTTGTAGAGACAAAGAATGCGTTCTTATGCAAATGTGCTCAGACAGATACTCGGTAGGTAATGTGAGCATACTGTTTCTACTGATAACATATTGTTTGTCTGATAACAGACGTTTCTGTTCTCACTTATATATTTATTTTATAGGGCTTATTAGGTAGTGATGAGTCAGGATTCTTTATGATAAATTAATGAAGAACGTGTTTGAAGAAAGTCATGTTAGGTTTAACAAGAGGCAAGTGATTGTAACGATTAAACATTTTCAGTCATTGGAGACTGGAGATATAGATAAAAAAAACCGGCCAAGTGCGAGTCGGACTCGCGCAACAAGGGTTCTGTAAAAACGTAGTAAGTTTAAAATTATTAAAAATATTTTTATTATATGATGTAACTAAAAATTTAGGGTTTTTGCAAATTTTCCTTTATCTGTGCTATAAGACGTTGCTTCTTATCAAATTTCAAGATTCTGAGTTCACAGGAAGTACCCTGTAGGTTTTGATTCCCTTGCGAGTGTCGAAAATTTGTGGAAATTTGCGGCATAAACGGCTTTTAACCCTAAATATGATTGATTTGTAGACTGCCAATTATTCAGTTCTCTGTTTTGCCTTAGATTTACTGAAGAATTATAAGATTAAAATAAAGATAGACCCACAAATTAAATGAAAATAACAAAGAATAAATTACATAGAATGCAAAATATTAACGACGAATCCGTTTAATTTAAGACAACCACGTAGTCGAACATTGAACATTTCATACTCCCAAGACTGTGAGAACGTAGAATTTTTACAATATATTTTGTTGTGAAAGTTACATCGGAGACGCGAGGAATTTCAACAAACACGTGTGTACATACATTCACACCGCCATATAAACTTCTAACACATATCATAAAGCAAATGGCGGTACATAACGAGTTGCTCGCGTGACCGGCGGTCGTCAGCTAACGCTCATTAATTGGTTGCTAATTAAGGGTTGCATTCAAGACTCCAATGTGATGGATCTGGGGAAATCTGCCTGGAGCTTGGAATGACTGATCATTTTTGGGTAAATGACTGATCATTTAGAAGATGGAAGAGGGACAATGGATAGCGTATCTGTGAGGTGTTGTGGAAGTCTCGCAAGTTGCCAGACCGTAAGTAGTGGGGAGTGGTCATTTTGGTTCACAGTTGGCACCATTTGTCTTGGTGTTTTGATCACCTGACGTACTCTCCAATATATTTCTATAGCTTCGTTAAAACTCTGCATTTATGTTGAAATGAAAACACATATAAGTACGGATTATGGCCCGAGAGCATTTAAAATTATACAGTTCAGTAGTAATATTTAATAGTAAGCAGTTTCATTCATCTGTCGAAAAGTAGGCTTTGTGTTCCTGATAAGTTTTCTTAGATTACGTATTTTCTTAATTTAGACAGAGTTCTGAACTCCTCCAAAATATCCAATTACCACTTAATTCCATGAACTTGTTATCCAAAAATAACCGACTTCCAAAAAAAAACACAAAAAAAGTGGAAAATAACTTTACTTTCGGAAGTCGGTGACTATGGTTTGTTTCATTGACTTTTTTGGCACCGACTTCCGAAAGTAAAGTTATTTTCCACTTTTTTTAGTGTTTTTTTTGGAAGTCGGTTATTTTTTTTTTGCAAAAACGTTTTTATTTTACCCTTTTTTAGTTATCGCATCACACACAAATACTTGTCAAGTATCAATTTCGCAATTTCTTTTACTTGGATGACATATTTTTTACAGCTATTTTGATTTAAAAACCAAACTGCTGAACCGATTTTGATGAAATTTCTATGGGACCAATCGGGAAGCAGATCCATTCAGATAAAAGAAGAATTTTTCAAATCGGTTCATAAATGACGAAGATATGAGGTAATAAACACAAAAAAAACATACAACCGAATTGAGAACCTCCTCCTTTTTTTGAAGTCGGTTAAAAATACAAACATGTCATATCGTCTTTCTATCGATCACCGTACCAGTAACTGTCGTAATGTTTATAAACTGTGCCTCGTGTGTCTGTGTGCGCTGTTCTTCATTCATTCATTTTTGGTTCAGTTTACAGAATGTCTTTAAAAACATTTCTTATTGGATTGAACTCCAATTTGAGGCTGTTAAGGAAATTTCTACTTATATTGTTAAATAAAACATCTTTCATAATGGAAGACTTCGGCAGTAAAGTATAACATAAACTAACAATAAGTCTGTTATTTCCGAAGGATTAGACAGGGACTACCTATAGGCTAATTCAGGTGTTCAGTATTCATACTTTCGCCGGTGTCAGCTCCGGCAGGTCATGGTGGCGGAGTGGCAGGGGAGGCTATCGAGGCAATCGAGGCGATCCGGCCAGTACTCGACGACTGGCTCGGGAGGAAGCACTGCTCCCTGACGTTTCGGGCGACGCAGGTGCTCTCGGGGCACGGCTGCTTCGGGAAGTACCTGTGTCCCATAAGCAGGGAGCCGGACGCTCGGTGCCATCACTGCGTCCACTGTCTGGAGGACACGGCGCGGCATACGCTGACCGAATATGCCGCGTGGGATGAGCCGCGCTGTGCCCTCGTTGCAGAGGTGGGAGGGGACCTTTCGCTGCCGACCGTTGTTCGCTTGATGTTCGGCAGCGCGGAGTCTTGGGATGCGGTGATGTCCTTCTGCGAAACCGTCATGTCGCAGAAGGTAGCTGCGGAAAGGGAGAGGGAGATGACGAGCTCCCGCCCATCCCGCAGCAGACGCACCGGGCGTCGACAGAGGTCGGATAAAGCCCTTTTCCGGCCCCCGTTGGTCCGTCGCCCCCCATCACACTGGACCCGAGACGGTGTGGCGGCGGCGCGTAGTGTTCCACGCGCGTCTCTCTATGACGTAAGGGGGGGAGTTTTACACCTCACTCCCCCCGGGGACGAGGCCCGCAGGTTAAGTGGGCCGACACAAGTCCGGGGCAGCGGAAGTCGCAATAATTCCCGCTGCCCCCCGACGCAAGTGTGCGAGGGAACAACGGTGTGGTTTTAGTCAGTACGAGTCTGACAGACCCCTCCGCTCTCCCCAGGGCGGAGGACATCCATTGAGGCTATCCACATCGTGAAAAAAAAAGGTTCTGTGTACACTCACATATCGCCAGTTACGGTAAGTCCCATATGATAGGGGGCACAATACACAATTTTAATGAAAAGATCAAGAAAAAAGCTTCTCAGAAAAAAGTTTGTAAGGATAAATATAAAAATAAACAGTTCTACGAGACAGAGAAAACAATAATGCCGTATTTACTGAGACACGATAAAGTGACACTTTCTTAGAATTCATGCAGAAAATCCGTGTTTTATGTTTAATAAGGATTTTCCCTCAGTTTTTTCTATTACAATACTTGTATATACAAAGTGATGTCAAGTCATCATTGACAGTCATTGAAGTGTCATTGACTGTACTGTACTTGACGTCGTCAAGCATAGGTACGTTGTTATTAGTGAGTGTACGTTAATTAGGAGATTTTTGGAGAGAACAATATTAGCCATGTCTAATGTCATGTGTAATGTCTAATGTCTATGTTTTATGTTTAAAAAAAAAAAAACATCATTTATCATTTAATGGGCTAGTCATGTTGATTATACATACAAGGTGTAATTTTGCAACCTCGTCAAAATTCAGGAGGTTGTCATAGAAGACGTAAATAATATCAATATGTATAAATTACGGTACCTGGTCGATAATATTAATAACGCTGCTTTTTTTAGTTGTTTTAATTTGACACTATTTCAGAATGAAGTTCTTTTCAAAAAAGGAGAACCACTCGTTTATCGAATTTAACGTCTGCGTTTCTTTGTGTGTGTGAAAACGCGGTTATAGGGCTAGTATTAGACGGGCCGCGTTTTAATACGGGTGTTGTACACTTATCGATTTCCGATATTAAGAAAAAAGTATAAAAAATTACGTACCCATTTTATTATTGATTCGTTCGATATTAGCATAGTTACCTCCTTGAATTTGACGAGAATGCAAAGCAACACATTGTATAAGAAGCATAATGAATCTGCAAGATTTTGAAGATCAGAGACTAATATGATCTTAATAGCTAATGGCGACCTAACAGAATTTACATATTTGAATAAAAATATTCTGTAAGTGACCAATAAAAAAAATAAAGGTTATAGGAATGATTAGAATGTTTGGGATCGTCAAAGCAATAATATATGTTTTTAAAAAGAAATAGAAAAAAAAACTTGTGCCGACCCTACGTAACATGGGACAAGGGCAGATGGGAATGACGACGAAAAAGAAAAACATGGAAAGTGGGTGCCACATAACCATATTACACCAACTGAGAGTTGTCCCTGCATCGCCCTAAGGTAGACTGGTAGAAAATGCCCAAGGCATTAACTCCGCCTTTGTACAGATATTTTAGTTGTGCATAAAGTTTTAATAAATAAATTAAGCCGGCTTTACAAAGTGTAAACAAACAATTCTCTTATAGACCCATGTCTAAAGCCGTAGTTTGCCGTTTGAACAGTTCATTTTTCATCGAAAAACCTTGCGTGACTTTAAGTTTATCTCAATACTTCCCTGACGTTGTTATAAAGTTACTGAACTTAGATCGTATCGTGTTCTAAAGTTGTGGCTTCTCGTAGGTATTGCACGTAGCATAAAGAACGATAGAAGAACCACATTCAACAAAAACTTGAAAGGAAACTCTCAGAAACGTGATTTTGTTGGTCTTTTGTTTTATTTCTAATATTCCAAAACTAATTGATTTGGAATATCAGCACAAGCGAAATAATTTTGGTCTATCAGTGGTGTGGTGTGTGGTGGATATAGTTAGTGGCCGCAAATTCAAGGTTCGAAATGCTAACTGTAACTGTCTATATTAAGAACGTCCATAGCGTTGTCACTTGATTCAGATGTATGCACGTTCAGTAAAACTGGTACGGCAAAACAGTTTAAGATAACCTGAAGGTGCCTGTTAATCATTAGAACGCTTACCTGGGACATCCATGGAGCATCCCGTGTTAATTGTTTAGAGCAGACCTTCTGCTTGTATTTTCGGTGTCACTACTGTTGTCAGATTTTATATGACGTGGTGTGCAAGAAGCATAACTCCGTGAAATAAAGACGTAGTGACACCGTACCGGCTGAGCATATTACAAGTTATGTTCACCGACTCTGTTAAATAGGATGAGTTCTTTTAGTAGCTACGTATTCTTTTACGGGCCTCGCGTGGTTTATGCTAATGCTTAGCTTTATTTCAGCAATTTTGAGATTATTGCGAAGATCAGGGTTCATACTTAAAAGAATTGGAGTGACGAATAAGCATAATGTGGAATGCTTTGAATTATCAACGTTTTGTTTTTCTCTGAGGTAAAGTAGGATATCAGGTGTCAGGTATAACAGATGACAAATAATAAGCCTGAAGAGGACACATAATTATCACACCATACATGTCGGAGCGACTTTGCGCAGAAATTGCTGTATCACAGAGTTTCATTTCACAGCGTGCTCAATATTTCCAGATTACTAGAAAGCGGTAAAGGGTTAGCTTCAGAACTATTCCTATTTTGATCGGTTTTTGCCCTTTCCCCATAAAACTCCCGGGAACAAAAAGCCAGTACAATAGTAAAAACGCCAACAATTGTACTTTCCATCCGAAGCCGCACAACTATCAGTTGTATAGACTACATCGCACGATTCTTTGTAAGAGCCGGCGTGCGAGTGTGCGAACTGTGCGAATGTAAGGTACCGGTCCTGCCGCTGACGTGAAACTAGCTCTTGACTCAAGAAACGCGCTGATGGCCCGTGTCAGTATTAGAGATGCATAAATGACCTCGCAGCTATTAGCGCCGTCTAGTTTTGTTACGAAGTCACTAGGAATCACCGCCACTCACTAGGACTATCACTCTAGCGGAGCATCGATGATGGCGTGACGGGTTTCTTTTGATGACAGATCTTTGTTTATCTTTTTTTTTCTTTTGGCCGAAACTCGTCTGATGATGTGTCTTAGATCATGTCAGGGTAGCTGTTATCGTGACAAGTCCACGACGAACTGCCATATTCAGGCACAATCCGGATGTAATCTAACCGGCTGAATCTCTAATACGATGGCAAAGGTCATACGTCGTCAAAACAAAATTATGAATATTTATTAGTTGATCGATGACTGCTCATACCTTGAGAACTGACAAACAAACAAATCGTTTTTAGTTGCTAGTTCTACTCGCTTGTCGCTAATCGCCAGCGGTGGGACCGGTGCTTCACAGAGGTGCGAACGATACAATTGTGCGAGTGATGCATGGCTGCTGTATGATGTACCGCAGTCATTTGTCATCGCTGTGTCAACTGGCTCGCTAGTGACCAGGGGGCGGCAGAAGAACAGGTGAGAAAGGAATGGCACAACCATGTTAAATAGAGGTGTAACGCTTGTAGGTAATAAGAATTTTGCGTGGATTCGGAGTTCTATGAAATATCTCGCGAGAACCTTATAAAGGTGGTAGGGGCGGACTGAACGAAGCTTTCGAGAGGCCTATGTCCAGCAGTGGACTTCGACAGGTCGAGGAAGGGATAGTGCACACCTGTATTGCGCACACACTTGGGCACTATAGTATTTTCCTGTGTCGATGGTTAGTCCTCACCGAGATTAGCCGCCATGACCGGAAACTGTCGGAAGGTCTATTACTAACCTTTTAGCAAAATAGCAGGTTGTTAGGATTTCTCAACTGTAAGAAAACTAACTTCAGTTTTGACTTGATGAGCTCGTCTTTGTCGCCAAACTTTCTTGATATGTACAACTTTTGGTTCAACTTGTCCTTGTTGTTTATTTTGTACAAACTATCGCACAAGAGACTGCTTTGTTGTTTTAATTTGAACTTCTGACCTTTGACTTCCTCGTCATTTCTGTTACAACTTACCAACTTGTTTGATTCACATGAGTCATGCGATTTTGGTCTTTATTCCCTTTGATTAAAAATATATCCACTATCTAGTGTTAGGTTTGTCATCTTGAGTTCAGTTAATCCTGTTGATGGTATGTTTTCGCTTATTTAGTTTGACATTAGTGTTAATAGTATTAAATGAAATAGTGAGTGATCAGTTCAACGGTGTTGGTACAAAAGGGACACTGTTTTGAAGATGATCTCACTATCCGAATATTTAAATGTGGGTCATCTCATCATTGCTATTAATCTTCGTGTGGCCTCTCGCGCTCTGGTTTTTTGGTGGAATTTTGTTTCAAAATGCGATGTTTAGATTTATTTGACTTGAAAATGGAGTCTAAAGTGGTAAGTGTAAATGCCAGCTTCCGGTGTCTACAGCGCGTCCGCAATTCGTTCACAACACCTCGACTGATTCTTAACAGCATTGCAAAATACATTTAGGTACTTTTTTAATTAACCCATTCAAATCAACAAAATGCCTCACTTCACTCCCTACCGCCAACTCAGCTAACTGCACTAATGACATAATTACACTCTGTTCAATCAACGCGTTGTCAATAACTGTTGATACGTCATCAACTCAACGATAATACGGTGGAACTAAACAATGCCACGTTTATAGGAACGGTTGACCTCTTGATTGTAATAGACTAACAGTAGCGGAGGGCGCAGACATAGTGGCGTGCTGGCAGCGATGGTGATAATAGGAAATAATGTTTTGAATTTACATTACATCACACCTGTAATCCGTATAGGGTAAGGCAGATGTGTACCTAAAAGTTTCACATTTCGCCAGTTAGGTTTAAGTCCTGTGTAATACTTACTGTGATATTATTATAATGTCACGTGTCAAAGACAAGACAGAACAGGAAATAAAAAACGCTTGAAAACGATAGCCATTTATTAAGTCTTTCTTTTATACCTAACCCGAGCTTTTGTTGTTAACCGACTTCAAGAAAAGGAGGAGGTTATGTGTTCGGCCGCCATCTTTTTTTCAGGGACCATATCGGTTACCCATTGAAAGGGTTTTCGTTAGGGTTTTTCGAAGCGGTTAATCAAAAACCCATACGATATGGGTAACCCTTTTGAACGGCTTAATAGACCATTTTGGTTACCTATTGAAAGGGTTTTTGATAGGGTTTTTCTAGCAGTCAATCAAAAACCCATACGATATGGGTACCCCTTTTGAACGGCTTAATAGACCATTTTGGTTACCCATTGAAAGGGTTTTTGATAGGGTTTTTCTAGCAGTCAATCAAAAACCCATACGATGTGGTTAACCCTTTTGAACGGCTTAATTGACCATTTTGGCTACCCATTGAAAGGGTTTTCGATAGGGTTTTTCTAGCAGTCAATCAAAAACCCTTACGATGTGGTGTGGGTCACCCTTTTGAACAGCTTAATTGATCGTTTTGGTTACCAGCTTAATTGACCGTTTTGGTATGGGTTTTTGATAGGGTTTTCTAAACAGTCACAAACCCATAATATTTGGATAACTCTTTTGACCGGCCTAAGCTAAGGGACCATTTTGGTTAACCAAATCGAATATGAATGACATCGCACCGTGCGTTCAAGGACAAGTATACAAAACAACAACAAAAAAATTCTCGAGTTGGCGGAACAGTTTCATTTGTGTGAGTGAGCTTTCACGCTGCAGTTTATGTGACATATAACATATTCAGTAAAACACCATCTTTTGCAAAGAGCTCTAAAGAAAATGATTAACAGATGGCTACTTATTATCTTATCTTATCTTTTTTTGTAGAAATTACGTGATTTATGAGTAGACAAGGAAGTTTAGATTTTTACTAATCTCTTACTTCAGTCAAAATCTGCCATTTAACGTATTTTAGTGATTGTTTGTTTCATAATCGTTACCTAAGCTGCAATCTATGATTTTCTTTACATGACTAATTATAATTTGTTCGAGTTTAGACCCCATGGTAATATGATCTCTCGCTGAAGGGCATAGGTTTCAAAACGGAATAGCATGCGTTGACGCGGCGGCGCCTTTGTGGCTACTTACCTAGCTGGTTGTAAACAGGGATCTATGAGCTTTATTGAATGTGACTTAGAGTTCATTTTAGCTTTGGTGGCCGGATACCGAAATTACTTAATATTATTATGTTTTTTTCATTTCTGTTCTTGTTTATTACTATATTGCAAGTACCAAACAAATGCTGTCATTTTTGCTGTTTGATTTTTGAACCTGGACGTCTTTTGCGGAGTTTTACTATATTATTATTTAGTCGGTGTGAAAACTTAGGGGTCTGCGAAATGATCAATCGTGATTGTAAATTATTACGTGTTTGTTGCACATAGCTCGTTTACGTACCAAGCGATTGATAATATTACTATACTACAATATAAATTGATGGCGATTGATCATTTCGGGGTCGCATTACAATAGGTAGGTATGTAGATATAAAGTTACGTAATTTATCAATCTAAATTTTCAAAATAGCAATTGTATAGTTTATTGCAATGGGCAAGTAGGTAAATATGTAGGATTGTCCTACATACTTACCTACTTGCCAATTCACGCAACAATTTGCGCAACGATGTTATGTCCTAAAGGTCCGACGTACCACTTCATTGTTGATTGATTTGTGTCATGGATAGATTATTGGTCACTAAATGTACAAAATGGAGTACCTACTAGACTGCCCTGTTAGGCCGAAAAGCGCTAGGTAGGTATCTCAAAGTTTTGAAGAAAATCGCCGAAATCTCTTAGCAATTTCAAAGAGAGATGTTTGACAAGAACCAAACTTATTAGTTGTTTTATTTTTGTTTAAGTTAGATATCGCTATTTGGCTTATATCATTACATGCGAAATTGTAAAAGCTATTAAATGTTATTAAAAAACAAAAGCAGGCCTCCTTCACTCGTTCGAAGTCATGCACTAACGTACATACCTACGGGGCTACGGCTCGCATTCACCCAAACGAATTACATTTAACCTTATTTGTGTCATAGTCCTATACTTACAGTCGTCCTACGCAGACGTCTTTTAAAGGCGTTCTTATGCCTACGGAATAGAAGTCAAAATCGGTTGAACGGACTGTAAAAAGTTTTTATTAAATGTCTTATCTTATTTCAAACGACATTTATAATAAAATAAAGACCAAATTTCTACTTGCTCATTGCTCATTCAATTGATTACGATAACACGGGTATGTATTAGCGAGCGAGAAATTTTTTGCATTCCGCCTCGGATCGGTTGATTTCTTTATAGTTGTCCGAGATTTAGGGGTCGATTTAGATGTCAAAACCCCTCCCGGGTTTGAACTTCAAAACCAGACCTACGACCCGGCCCCTGAGATGAGTAAGAGTTTCAAGATGAAGAGAACGTAAGAGCGAGCGAAGCGAGCCGGACCTAAAGAGCCTAAGGGAGCTTTAAAATTCAAGCTATTGCATAAGCTATAACAGAAATAAATCAGGCGTAGAAACATCTGGATCGAATGTAGGTGACGAAGACATTCCTGCTGATGTTTTTGACAATTCGTCATGGATCTGATTGACGTGTTGAGATTCGTCATCAGAACTTTCTTCACTCTCTGATATACTTAGTAATATTTTCTACTACCAAATATAAAATGATAAGTATAATAAAATGATACAAGGCATCCGGCCCCAACATTCGTTTTTATAATTTTGAAACCTAATACCTAAATAACAAACGACCAACAGAGAGTCTCTATGAAGTACTTACCTACCATCTTCTGCGCAACTTCGTGCGAGTTAGCAAAGAAATCTTAGCACTTGGATGGATTTTGAGCATAAACTACATATCTGCAAACATCACAAATAACGTCACGCCTGTATTCCCCAAAGAAGTGTACCTAATAGACTAATAGTACACCCACATTCGTCAGTTATGTTTTTAAATCTCATGTAACAGGGGGCGAGTGAGCCTATTTGTAGGCAATACTATTGCCTACAAACTATCTACAAAGAAAAACTCAAACTATCTACAAAGTACTTTAATATTCAAGAAAAAACTAACCTTATAAATGAATTAGCTTGAAACACGCAAACGCATCCCAATTGATAAAAAAAGTCTACACGCTACTTTCGGCTCGGATAGATCAAAAGAATAATATAATATAAACTCAAAAACTCAAAATACGCAACTATAGTTATTGGAGCTCTCGCTCGTACCTACTCTCGCTATTTGTACAATACCGTCTAGTGAATTATAGGCAATGAGCGCCCGGCCGCCATTCCCGTACCACCGACCTAGCACAAGTTTATTGAATAACCCGAACAAAACCCTTATAATATATGGGTTTTTATAATGCCCTTCATTATAATAACCCATATGTTATAAGGGTTTTGACCCTTTCACTGGGTTTCTAGTATAGAACCCATTCAATGGGTTTTCATGCAACCCTTTCACTGGGTTTCTAGTATAAAACCCATTCAATGGGTTATCATGAAACCCTTTCAAAGGGTTTCTAGTATAAAACCCATTCAATGGGTTATCATGTAACCCTTTCAAAGGGTTTCTAGTATAAAACCCATTTAATAGGTTATCATGTAACCCTTTCAAAGGGTTTCTGGTACAAAACCCATTCAAGGGGTTACCCAATGATAGAGGTAACCTCATAAACGGCTTACCCCTTCGAAAGGCTTAACTCTTAAGCGGGGTTGTACGGTCCCTGCTTTTTTTCATTATTTTTGTACATCGATGTCTCCGTGGTTACTGGTCCGATATACGTGATTTTTTTGTCAGTTTTTAAAAAAAAGTTTATGCAGTTCATATTGCGTCAAGCTAAATATTTTATATTTAGTTCTCTGTATTAGTCTCGGAATTACGTTAATACCTAATTCTGAGAATTAGGATGTTAGTCGCCTGACGTGATTAAAACCGTGTTAACCGCTAACTGCTTTGTGTTCGCTATTCATTGATGGCTGCTCATTGATTGAACGAGAGAGTTCTATCGTGGACTCGTGGCCGTCAGATCCATGAAATTGAACTTTGATTCAATTTCGCTTGTGTTTACCAGCCTAATTCTAATAGAGATTGATGTGGAAATGGAAACTACACAAGTAAGCTACGTATAAAGTTTTACTCGGTAATAGATAAGCTATTGCCCGCTTTCCTCGCGTTATGGTCGAAAATTATCGCACGGGAACGTTCTAAATATAGCTTATGAGTTATGACACTCGAGGATAATGTAGCTTCGCATCAGTGATAGAATTCTCATAATCGGATCAATATTTCCAGAGATTACCTTTACTTTACTTCTTTAGAATATTAGTTAAGATTTAGCAAATTAGTCTATTTCGTTTCGTGTATTAAGAACTTATTATTGTTAGCTTAAACTAAACTTCAAGGCTTTAAGCCTTCAATTAATGGGAATTGCTCCCAATAGTTATTTCTGTTCAAATAATGTTAAGCTCCATTTTGGTAAAATTATTTAGTTCGTGATAACTAAATACTGAATGAAGCATTAATATATATTAATATGCTTTTAAAAGCTTAAAATCATTGAATTGGATTTGTGTAAGTCTGGAAATGAGTGCTTTTGAAAACGCTATGGTTAACCAAAATATGTAGAGGGATACCTACTTACTACTTAGTTTTCTGTCACAAACGGGTAATTACAATACAGACAACTGTTGATACGTTCTAGTGGGCATGGTACAGTAGTCCATGTCATGTTCTGTCTGTGCTGCAACGTTGATAGCGCACTCATTTATGGTACGGTGTAATGGGCAGTTTTTTTCCTCCTTCAAGTAGGGATTTAAAAAACAACCCAATAATATGTTCAACCCCCCGCGCGCCGGCGGCGGCGGCGGTCCAGTTCGGTACGACGAGCTAATCGCCGTCTATTGACGCCCTGCGCCTATAATCGGATTGCCGATTTACCTGTATCGACGAAACGCGCGGATTATTAAAGGGTTAAATTATCGATTTGGAATACAGAAGCGGAAATTTTTGGAGCGAAATGCTCGGGATAAGGGACTGGGAAATTAATTTTGACACAATTTACGTCATAGGAAGGTGTGTTGATTATATTTTTCGAAAGGGTAGGCAGTGTTCTGCTGTACACCAATTTAGGCTTTGACGTTGTGTAGACTCATTTAAAAAGGGTCATATCCATTTATCGGAAATTAAATTACATACAATTTTCTTTTCCTCATTTAAATCAAATTCATAATCTTTCTGTTTTATCTCAGCAAACGGTTTCATTCGTGTAATCGTAATTATATCATTGTTCCTTTGCCGCTTTTTGTGTACTAATTTCTTATTGTTTGTTACAGGTACGACTACGATACATTATTGTCTTCAAAAGGGAATATTTCCGAGACATGGTGGTAAATGGCTATGTAATGGGGATCCACGGCATGACAACACAAACAACACATCATCCATATTGGTATGTAACTAACATAATAACATCAAAGCAACTTTGAACTCACAAAAACATCTTTTACTTGTTTCGATAAAAGAGAATTTTAAAATAAAACGTTTCTTCATACGAATTGCATTCTAAGCATCCCGGGTACTGCAGTAACTATATCAGGACACTTCTCAATACATTACCATTCTTATTTTGTGATTGCTTAAGTCTATTTTCAATTGCAAATTCTATTGAGAATAGAGTTTATTTTTGAAGTAACGCATATTTTATTTGTGCATGCTCTCGTGGAGTCCGACTGAAGTACTGACGTGTTTCAATTACTTAGGCAAAAGCTTTTTATTGGTATATTATATCAGAGGAAAAAATATGGACGATATTTTTTGTATGTTGTCAACAAAGGTGAATTGGATTTAGTTTTGTAGGAAGTTTCTTTATGTAGAAAATGTAAGAAGAAAACATTCTACGTGGAAACATCAAAATTCGTGCAAAATAAACAAGTTTTATCAATGATTATTCGGATCCGGTTTGGTTCTCGTCACCAAGGACCAAATTCGATAGCTCTGCTGGACACGAAAAATCAATTGTAACATAGTTAAAGATACGTAAACGATCCTCTGCATCATTTAGAGAGTCTTCAGCTAATCAGTGCTGAGACACATGCGAAGGGTTCATTAGTATACGTTACAGTGGTCTAGTTAAAAGCTTGCAACGTTTAAGTGTTGTGTTTGTTACACTTGCCATAGTGTGAGGTGTGCTGTCTGGAGTCTTTTATACGCTGAATTAAAATTTTATCCAAATCGTTTCATCCATTCAGGAGCTATGATGCCACAGACAGACTCACAGCTACATAGGCGCACAGATACACACATCAAACTTATAACACCACTCTTTTTTGGGCGGGGGTTAAAAATACTGATAGAAAATGAGGTTGTGCTGTTGAGGTTAAAGGGACGGAGTGGCTGCATCAGATCGACGGGGATTTTAAAACTATTAGGTACTCTTTACTTTCGTTAAGACATGCCACTCCCTCTGTATATCGCTAACAATGCTTTGGAATGATATAAGAGTTAAGTACTTTTTTTTCAATGAAACTAGTAAATGATTAGGCTCTTCTGAATCAGGGAGTAGTAGGTCAGTCAAAAAGGGTTCCTATGTAAATGTGTGATGTAGAAAGACCTTTGCTTTTCTATGAGCTAAATGATAATTTTAAGATTCCTTCCTATTTACCTTGGATGGCAGCTCATACACCCAATGAAACAATAAATACAAATAACTGTCAGTGTCAAAGCCTACACATTTACTCAGACAGACGCGACATTTCATTGCGCGGCCACATGTCGCCCCTGTCTCTGCTGACACCCGGCTATAAAGTTGACGTGAGTGACAGCATGGCTTCGCGTTTTTATATTCGGTACGAGGCTTGCTGGCTTCAGGAAGGTAAGGGTAAAATAATGTAGGAATCAATGTTTTATTTGGCTGTATTGTATGCAGAATAGGTAGGGTAAAATATGTTCGTTCACGCATAATTTTCTTTCTATCGCAGGCTCTTGTGTGGATTCTGTAACCAGCAGACTCACTATGTATCAATTTTGATAGTTCAACAGTATCAGAATTTTTCAAACAAATGAAGTAATGCATTACCGATTTTATTCAAAATCCTTATGATTGACCGGTTACCTTGATTTAACTAGTCGCAGTCCACTAGGAGTCTTTAGGTTTCCTTTTTGAAAAAATAAAACCGTATAAACTTTGATCAAATTCCAGTTCTTATTTCACCTCCACACAAATTGCCCAGCTCTATAAAATTCTCACAGTCATCTCCCTCACTTCTAGCTCACAAACTCAGTAATTTACGCAGTGAGCCTTTCTGACCGGTTCCATGTTAATTCCTCAAATTGCTCGGGCGGCCATCCCGGGGCAATTATGTCCATTTTGCTCTACAATCAAGATCTACCGCTTTTATACATTCTAGTTCCTAGTTTTTGCATCAGTAACTAGCCAAGCTCGTAAAATGGAGGCGATTTTGTTAAAGAAATGGACCGCGAAGGACCTATTTTAATTAATATTAATGTTGTGATTCCGCATGGTTACGATGACGCATGACGACAAAGGATTTTATTATTTTATTTTTCTAGTTCGTTCTTCTTTAGCTTAATGTTTTTTAAGAAAGGAAGAAAGAAAACATGCATAACTGGCGCATGCCATAAGCCCACACAACAAAAAATAAAAAAACATAAATCCAAACAAAACACAGAACAGCTAGTGCCCGACGCTGACTTCAGTAAGTACTAAAGACTACGCAGATATCCATATTACTGATATTATAAGTGCGAAAGTTATTCAATGTCTGTCTTACCGCTTCATGACTGAACGGATTTCAGTGAAAATTTGCACATACATATGTACATAGACCATGACCTGGGTTTGGCCATAGGATACGTTTTATCCCTAATAGTAATTTCCCGTGAGGTAATTTCTGATCGACACGCGGGCGAGGCCACGGTCAGACTCCTTAATAGAGAGCTCAAAATCAAACAATCAGCAATTAATAAACGTTGTAAAAATAATCTAAAACACTAACAAAAAATGTTATTCCTTACGTTTTTAAATCAGATTCTAAACATGATATGAACAAAACGGTTCGTTGGAGCAGCTCAATGACAGGATTATTGAGTCAATTAGAGTCGAGTGTTTGAGCCAGTGGGTTTACCTTTTGTAGCTGAACCTTCCGCTCTGTGTAGATTATTATGTTAGTGTTTGGAATAGAGGAAAGCAAACCATATTTTAGTGTAAAACCTAACTGCGGGTCAGTTAAGTACAGAGCTACAACGACATTTTGACGCTTCAATGATATTAAGTAAATAATGACAAAGGGGCATAGTTTAATCAAAAATAAAAATAAATCGTAAGTTTCATTAAAAAATCAAAATATCGTCAGTAGTTCTGATCATGATCACGCTACAAATGAACTTGTTTGTGGATCTCTGCCTGACTGAATTTTAATTTTCGCTCTTGCGACTCAAAGGACCAATTTTAAAACCCTGGTCCTTTAATACTTTATGAATTTTAATATCAAGCAGCTGCCTTGAGTTGATCCTACCCCTTTCCTTGCTTAGCAAACGCAATGGCTGATCATCGAAAAGGCAATTAATATCGGCTTGCTTGTCATCCCCTGCAAGGGGTATTCAGGGGTATTTGGCTATCTATTGGTACATATATATGGCCCCTGTGCCACGGGAATGTTTGTATGGGGCGTTTGATTACATGTCTCCAATTAGCAGCATTTCGGTTTAACGCCTCTGATCACTTTGGGGTCGAAAGGGCCATGTATGTTGTTTTTGGATAATTTCCATTTGCGTTTGGGGCGCTAGGAAAATAAGGGTGACTTTGGATTCGACAAAAGAATAGGCAATCCTTAATCAGTTCCTACACAGTGTCGATGGACAGCATTTGTTTCTTTCTGACTCGCTGGACTAGTGGTCGCAAGTGCTTCTGCTTGATGTAGAGCTTGGGATCGATCCCCAGGCCAGACAACGTGCTATGGGCTATTTCCACCAGAAATACCCTAGTCTAGATTTGCGCCCATTCGATGGCCATGGCTCACCCCTATTACATGGGACTTAAACTTAACTGGTCAAATGGCGCGTACACCACCGTACACCTATGCCTAACTTTACGGTGAGTACAGATGTGATGTCATGTTGTGTGTTTCTGTACGTCTTCTTATTAAAACTTCTATCATTCCATTTACCTTTATCCGCATTTCAATTACAAATATCTATGTCCCCTTTGAAACAGTTAATGAATGCCAACATTGTCCATCGAGCTGATAGACATGCATGTCAGTAAATTAGTTATTGACAGCGTGAAAGGGCCCAGCGATATGATTAATTGTGCCACAATGGCAGCCAATTGTGGTGGACATTCAGCCACAGTTACTGTAATTGCTTGACAACGAATTTACTTGGTGTGTTGTTCTATAAAATAACCTTTTGATTTGTGAAATGATCTGTGTCCCAACAGACAATGAATGTATGGTAAGAGAGAGTGCACCTGTGGTTAAGCACTGTGGTTGTATGTATAAGATGGCTAGTCTCCGCTGGGTTGGCTGCTATGGGTGAAGTTCGTTCGTTTGTTCGTTTTCGTTCAGATATTTCTCCTTATCATTTCAGTCCGCAATCACCCACTGCTATAGGCCTTGTCTTTCTTCTGCCTCACTTTCCGGTCTGGTGCGTCCCACATCCAGGGGTTTCCCGCGATTTTTCATCGTTATATCGTTATATTTCTCCTCATCATTTGCCTAGCCTTTTCCCAAGTTTAATAGGGTTGGCTTCCAATCTTATCGTTATATTTCTCCTACTTTGCTTAAAATCTTGTCTTTGCAGTCAGAATAGGTATAGGCCTGGTGATGAAAATAAACACCTGTAGTGGCTACAGCACCTGTTGTAGAGGTCAACGTACAATTAACAACGTACTTTCCAAATAACCTCAAACAAACGGGCAGAAAATGAAAACCTCATTTCATTTCCGGAAAATTTTCAGCTGTAAGCTATATTTACTTCACCTTTTATCACCTATTGTTTTCCAAATACCTTTCAAAATTTCAATCAAAACCGAACTTTATTGTTTAGAATTTAAAGTAGGCTTTAGTGGAAAGGTAGGTAGGTATATAGTGCTAAGTCCAATAGAGTTTATCAGAATGTAAACTAAGTTGTTGCGCTGATAAACATTACAAACAGTTTGCTGTGCGGAGAGTGTGAAACAGTTGTGTGAGTGAACACCACGTTTAGGTACAAGTTTGCTTGGCTTAACTTAACGCATAACGAATAAATTACTGGGGATATATCGTAGAAACGTAGCTTTGACGGTCTACTTTGATTTGAACATACGGCGGATTGCCATCTGAATAGAAAAGCCACCCTTCTCAAGGCGTGGGTGTGTTAAGCCGACTATGGGTAGCAGTGTTATACCCGTTTTTAATTGAACTAGGAGAAATTGACAATCCAACAGCGCGGTTTATTGCCGTAGGCCCCGGACTCCCGGGCCCCGGCTGTCATTTGTAGTCTTTGGCAGTCGTTGGACAATTCAACTGTTGTTTTAATTGTCAATTCAAACTGTCGTGTCGTCCATTTTGTTTTGTCCAGTGCGAGACTAATAAATACTTTTTATTTATTTATTTCTTTTTTTTCGTTGATAATCAGTGGCCCCAAAGCCTGACAGCCAGTATTACCTTGTACTAAGTGGGCTGTGGAGGTTAGATAGTCAGTCGTTCCATGGTATTCAGCTGCATACCAGTACAAGCAGGCATTAATTAAGTAACAACACAAACGATTCCCAATCCCAAGCCAATCCAAGTGTAATTGAAAACTTAGTTGAGTTGTGTTTAGTTTTTCTTTAATCACTGGACCACTCTCGGTCCGATACGATCCATCACGATGTCATACGAACGCCGCTATAAAAGCGATTAAATCTTTAACACTCCATCAACATTTCCATGTTATTCCATTTATTTTGCCCACAGACCGTTTTAACAAAACACTTTATTTAATTACTAGGAAAAAAATAAAATATAATACTAAAGTACGGTCCGTTTCTGCGCAATAAACCATTCAGATCGTCGCAACCGCACCTCAATTGCATCTCCTTTTAAAAAACTTTTTAATTTAAAGCGCTGCGTCGCTTTCTGTATTTTCTGTTGAAGCGCTTTTTATGATGAATATCACGATTTAATTATGAGAGATTAGAGACGATTTTAATGTTCAATGAATGGTCGATTTTGCGTTTTAATTAAGGCTTAGTTAACTCGCATAGCAATAACGCGGGATTTAAGAGTCTTAATTGACGTTCTAAAATTAGGCCATATTTTTTTGTAAACCGTAATTCTTTATGCCCCTCGTAATTTCTTCTAAAATTCACAAGTGTCACTTGAATATAATACAAGCTCTCACGATTCCCAATCTCCGCCGAAGTATAAGTACAGTAACAACCCTCAAACCGCGGCTCCAGTCGCCAAACCGAGTGCTGAGCCGGTCCCGGGCTAGTCCCGGGCTGCGGTTCCCGGAATTAGCCGCCGTGTCCCGGGATTAGCTTCGAGTGCGCTGCATTAATTGAAGCACTAGCTACTTATTTAAGGAGATTTACGTGACCAAAAATTTTGTTTCAAAGTTTCACTTTGTAGGTTTAGTATAACACCGTACAGGTAATGGATACATGTACATACCTGTTTAATGGATAATTATTTTAATGAATGAATTTGACCGCGCAAATATTTCTGATCTGAATAATGCTAGACTGTCACGTCAATGTGTCATAACCAACCAAGACAAATCTAAAAGCATACAGATCCCGTGTTCGCTATTTCGAAACGAAAGAACCAAAGTATCTCACAGAACCACAGATGCACTTGACAAATCGAATGTTACCGCATTCCCACTCGCTGTGGTGTCCCAGAATTAGTTCCCGCGTTCCCGGGGCAACCCCCACATTAGTGTTGGACCCTTTATTTGGCGACATTTTTGACCATTGTGGACAGACGTGATCATTATCCCTTGTAAAACTACTACTACTTTACTTATTTGATGATTCCCTTCGTTTTTTTTCATTAATTTTAAAATGTCACTAGCGCCCCGCCCCGGCTTCGCAAGGGCGCAATGTAGATAATAATGTTTTCTCTACTATAATATGCATGTATTATACATATAAACCTTCATCTTGAATCACTCTATCTATTAAAAAAAAACTGCATCAAAATCCGTTGCGTTTTAAATATCTAAGCATACATAGGGACAGTCAGCGGGAAGCGACTTTTTTTATACTATGTAGTGATGAAAAGTGTAAACATTTCCACCTAGACCAGACATGTGGTCGCGCCAACCTTTAAATTAACCCGTCTTCGGACTCTTAATATTTATTTTCTCAACTAACTCCCAAATTACCATGTTAGTCCTCTAATTTTAAGCGTATTTGCAGTTGTTTCGTGGTACGAACCGAGGAGCGACCACAAACTTGACTGGACCCTTATAATTCAACCCATTCTATTAACTAGGAGCACAGTAGTCACGGTCTGACGGTCTTACGACCACAGTTAGACAAAGTTTTTGTTCATCAGTTTTTGCCCGAGCGCTGCCAACTTACAAGTGGCTTCTTTGACAGTTCTCGGTTTTTGCTTTCCAGTTTCGTCGGACAAGTTCGGGTGGACTCGGCCTTTTACAGGATTTAGGCATTGTTTTAGGACATTTCTGTTGTAACTTTATCTGGCTTAGACTGAATCACATGTGTGAGAGCAGTTGTTGTGGTTCAAAGCGTGATGTTGCTTTCACTTCCTGTTTATTTACAGTAAATCGAAAATAAATGTGAGAATTTTAGCCATAGCGAAACGCACAATCGTATATGATTTAAAGAAAAAAGAAAACTCAAAAAACACGCATGTAAAACAAAAAGAACGATTAGTTGGGAGAAAATATACGTCACCTTCTCACAAAAACGAATGATTCCATCATTAGTAAGTAGTAGCTGGCATGTAGTTCTGATTATGCTTTTAACAATATGTCAATGTCAAACAAGCTTCTGGAAGGCCTCTCAAAAAACCAGTTGAGCTGCATATTCTGGTCATTAACTGCCCTCATAAAACTCTCGCCAATGCACCGTCCCTGTCTGTCCCAAAGTAAAAGCAGCGAATTATGGAAAGAGTGAAATACGTACCGAACAAGTTTTGGAATGGTCCACAAAAGGCACGACTTTCACTGACACTTCTTGGACCAGTTGTGTTCCGTACCGAATGTTTCTCATTTTTTGGTTATACGGGAAGTAGATAATTTAAGAAACTGTTTTTTTTTTTTTTATAAAGCGTTTGTGTTTTATAAAAAGTATGCGTGATATAAAACATAAGGTATATTGAATGTCTTTAGGAATTATTTAATTTCGTTTTAAACAGGAGATAAAAAGAAAAATAAAAATGAATTAGATGACAAGGTTGATTGCAAGATACCTTATGTGTGGGATTAAGTTTACTTTACTATGCAGTACCTACCATCATTACACATAAATAAATACAAATTAATGACTAATTTATTATTCTAATGTACAATGCCTTTGGACAGTCATCTACATATTCAAATAAGTCCAAAAATAGCACTCCTAGTATACCAAAGAATTTAATTTCCCTTTTTATAGCCTCGCCATCTCTAAGGACACTCTCTTCGGCCCAGAAATGAAAAAAGAAATTAAGTCAGTGAAGTAAGGTACAGAACTTAATTACTGTATCCATCTGGTGCCAAAGAACCAATGATTAAACCGGCACTAAGGGCAGGTGGTCACAGTCTGACCTTCGAGGAACTTGCTAACTTCAACTGCCCAAGTTTTGTATCGAATAAGGCTAGTTTGGGTTAAGTTTGGCATGATGGTAGCAGGCCTATGGGGGTGAATTAGACAAAGGGAAATAAGGAAAGGGAGTTTTGGTTGAAATGTTAACTGTTCAAGCTTGGCAAATTTACGCATTAGTGTTTGCCATTGTGGTTTTCGAATGCCATTCTCATGGAAAAGTATTGGTTGACTATACGTTTATGTATTACTGTGGCACTGAGAATGTCTTTCCATCAATATTAATAAAAAAGGCCTCATTGAAAAGATCATTCTCATGATTCCTATCTTGGTGCACTGTATACACATTCGTCTAACCATTGGGGGATTAAAGGCGTGATGTTATATGAGAGGTGACCTCTCATAAGTATGATAACATCACGCCTTTTGGTTACTGCATGTTCTTGATGTATTTGTTGTTGTTGTGTTCTTCAATAACCATTAAAGACCATACAATAACAAAAATAGTCCTCCACCGCACAGATACAGATCTAGAACAATTGTCCCTCACAATGACCAGCATTGCCCATTCTCACAAGTTTCCCCCCCCCCCTGCCCCCTGACCACGGACGGTGGTGACTTCAAACTGTGATTAGGGCAGTTTCAGACACGCGGCTTCGCTTAAACTTACATTAAGTGTCGGCAAAAGTTTGCGCTAGGTCTACTCCTTGTTTATAGAGTGGTTCGATTGGACTTGCATGTGACTCCTCGCTTCTTTTGTTGGTGTAGAACCAGCCTTTTACACTTATATAATTAGATTGGCATTTAAGATTAGCTTTGATTTGGTAGTAAGTTAGTGGGTGCCTATGGTTTTGGTTTTAGGTTCGACTCTGCGGACAGAAGGACCAACAATAGTATGACATGACACGCACTGACAAGTGGTTTATAATAAATAAATATTCGTCATGTCAACA
This sequence comes from Standfussiana lucernea, assembly GCA_964057025.1. Classification (NCBI taxonomy): domain Eukaryota; kingdom Metazoa; phylum Arthropoda; class Insecta; order Lepidoptera; family Noctuidae; genus Standfussiana; species Standfussiana lucernea. Next base: position 836,133 of record OZ059799.1, on the reverse strand, counting down.
CAACGAAAAGCGAAAAAACAGACAAAACACGGAAAAACTTAACCAAAACGTATAATTTACCGTGAAAAACGAGCAAGAAGCAATGAAGCTAATTGCTAAGTAAGGAAGAATAATATCTCACAAAGGTGCATTTTATCAAATCTGGGACGTTTAAACAATAATGAAATTGCCATTGCAAAGCGTTGCCATTTGTTGCTGTCGGCTTATTGCGCTCATTTGCTAACTACTTGGGAATAATTTAAAGTTGCCTAGGTTGAGGTCGGCGTACACTGACGTCTGTGATTTATGTCCTCAACTGACTCTCTTGCATGAGTTTCCAAGCAGGCGCTTAACTTTGAGTTACTAGTTTCATGACCACTGCTCTCAAACCGGTGAAGGAAAATGTTGTGAAGAAAGCGGCATCATTTTCCTAGAACCAAAAAATCGAAGACCTGTGACACCCACCAACTCGCACTGGCCGTGGTGGACTACGACCCATACGAGTACCTATCTACATATACCTATAGTAAGTATTTATCTTTAAGTGGTAGTCAAAATTCGTGCCAATGATTTTCAGTACTTGCTAGTTGATCTCGTAAGTATTTCTTTGCTTGTTGAAAGAACTCTTGTGTTTTCTATATTATTCCCGTGAAATGTTATACAACTAGCTGATAAAATCTTATATTCCATACATTAGCGGGACAAGGTTCATATACGTTTGCGGGTTCTCATTTAGTACAGCAGAACCATTCCAACTTTTAAAGTTTGTCCACCTTCACCCACGTTTGTCACGGCACGTTACACCGCAGTGACCGCGGACCCTAAGCTAAATCACTCCAATAAGCGACTGTAGTTTATTTAAATCGTATCGCAGCACTACTCACGTCTCACTCGGTGATACAGGGTGTAACTTTGACGACTAATTAACTGAATGTCACTGTTTTACTTAATTATGTGTATTTCACTGCAAATATCAAGGTGTTGAGTGTGGTGATAGTGGTATATTAGCGGTTTTAAAAGATACAGTTATTTAGTTTGGTAACTAACACTCTTGCAGTAATACTATAGCGAATAACAAGAAAAGTAGAAGTGTAACTGGTTTGTGTGCTTGTGTGACCAGATTTATGAACGTAGACGAAGCAAAAGGAGTATGTAAGAATCATAAGGTGGGATTTTGTAATTCATGTCTCCTGGGGGTAGACATTCGTTCCGCATGGGAAAAAGACGAAGAGAAGTTAATGTGGGTATGTACTTAAATAGAAGTATGTACATGCAAGGAACTTTAAGTACTACTACTAAGTAGTTCCACGGGTATATGTCACAGAGAGTTTTGAAACGATGCCTTTTGCTTTGACCTGTTGTTTCTATGTCCTCAGTAAATATTCCAGTGTAGAAATTGCCGTATCCTGAAATTCAGGCGCTTATATAGAAATAGATTTCCCATTATCCAGATTTCTGGATAGAATAGCTTCTGTTTTATCAATAATGTGGATTTTATTTACTTTGTTGTACCTAAGCATCATAAGGAATATCCCGAATTACTTATATTTCCCACTTTTTTCGCCTTAAACTGAGCTCTATTAAATTTGAGCGCTCGAATAAATTCTGTACGAAAACACGCGATTATGAACCTTCAGAAATTGGTAATAAATATAAGACTTAAATTAAAAATAAACACTACCTACATAACCTATTTTAAATATTTTTGTGGTAAATCCTAGGTTTGAGTGATTGCTTTAAAATAACATACTACTCGTATTTTGTACTGATCTGAAAAAATAAATAGTTTACCAATAACACACAAGAAATCTTTTACTAGTAGTAAAATGTGTGGTAGGATTTAGGCCTGCTTTCGTGCAACTAGTCTAAATGTGCAGTTTTAAAATATTCAGTTTTAAAAACTGCGGTAAAATTACTTGTTTACTTATCTATTTCAAGGTTTAAGTAATTTACATTTTCGAGACCAACAAAATGATTACAGGACCACTCTACCAATTTCAGCTTCCAGCAATACAACCCTCTCAGGAAACTCGCTTATTACCCACCATTAACCTGTAGGTACACAAATATTCTGGCAATTTGACTAATATAATGTAATTCCCTCCACAACGCAGGCCCGCAGTGCACTACCATTGTTACGTGGATTTGATCCCGTCCCCCGTCAGATTTCCACGGCACCACTACATTCTGATTCGTTTAGATTAAAATATAATTATTATTTCGTGATTTTTGGACATTTATCAACTAAGCCGGGCTATGTGGAAGAATTAGGCTGTTTGAGGAATAGGACCGTGGCTGCGTTTAAACCAAATGGATTGCTTGTTTCATGTAAACGTATTAGTCTACCTTAAAAGAGTTTTAAAATACTTTCCTGAATTTTTTTAACTGGCTTGTCAATCCCCAATTTTTCGAAAGCGAATATGTCGTCATGAGCCTTATTTTGACTTTCAGCTTTAATTGCATTGATTTGAAGCTTCTGACCAGCTAAAGCAATTTATACGCCATAAGTATGGTTACTACATAAGTCAACATGTGAACTCAAAGCGAACTACCTCATACGTCCAATATGGCTAATTTAACTCCACGGACAGCTGCACAATGCAATCTTAACAGCAGTAAACTAAACCGCTCCCCTAACTCTCGACCTGCGAACTGTGAGTCAACACACCCTGCCTCACAGGTGCACTATGCAAATGGCTACCCCTCTGCCAACCCCCTGGTAATAAGTCTTCTCGAGTTCGCGACTACTTGCCAACTTTGAGCCATGTGGGAAAGATTCTAAATTTTGTGAGTTACACCTCTGTTGCCGTAAAGGCTGTGTAGGGACGTGTCTTTGCCAAAGTAACGTGAAAAAATTTAGCTGTCAGTTTTATGACAGGTTTTTAATGTTTTGTGATTTAGATTACTGTATTGTATTAGTCTCTGGAGACAGATAGGGATAAGTAATGGAAAATGTTGGAAAAGAACTAGACTAATCGGTGACTTTCAAGGAATTACTGTAGTACTTAGCGAGACAGTGATCCAGTGCTATGTTCCTTAGTAGTGACAGTTTGCTTTCGATCTTTACACCCTCAGGCTACATTAGTTGATTCATTACTGCGAGAGTTTTGTATTCTGTTATTTTCATGCAAAGATTTGTAATCAGAACGTGAAAAAGCAAAGTAAAACATTTCCATTCAGTACCGAAGAACCGACATTACTTTTTAGCGGTATAATACGACAAAATAGACAAGTCGCATCGGTCATCCGGTGTTGGCGGTGCACTACGTCGTTTTCAATTAACTCGGCTTATATCTTCTGTGAGATACATTGGGAATCCCATTTGTGCATTCGTTAGGGAGGTTTTTAGTAGAGAATACCTCTTTATTGCTGTTTTCTGGCTGAGAGTTGCTTTGAAGTGGATTGAGGATGGTTATTCTGTTGCTGGAAATTGGACAGTAATGGATGGGAAGTTTTCGATTGTGAGTGTAGCCTGTGTTGTTTTTTGAACTGACCGATTTTGAAATGTACTGGATACTGGTGGATTATTGTTTTGTTTAGATTTTTTGTGATAAGTGCGATTTGATGTGGCTCTTATTCGATGATAAACAAGAAGATTTGATGACAGAAAGTAACACATACTTATCTCTTTTTAATGTCCTCGTCGATAAAATCAAATACTACTTTTGCAATAAAATAAACTCAGTGTACCCGCAATACGAGCTCAAACCGGCAATAACTACATAAAACTAGTAATATCCGGTTTGTGCTGAAAGTTTATACGATGTCGAAAGACAATCTAATTATGAAGAACTGAAACAGATACAAAATAGACTTTAACGATACTAAAAGTTTTATTTTGAAGCATCAACCGTCAATATTTGCATTTCTAAAGTATACCTACTTAATTATAAGTAACACTGTTATGGTCTTATGAGTTTTTAAACGTTTGAATAGCTTCATTGAGACCACAGTTCGCAATACATCGCATAAAGGTACAAAAGAATGATGATTTTGCTGCCCATTCTCCTCTCATACCTTTGCCGTTGCCTTTATTAGCCTCAAGGGAGGGGAGAGATGACCGAAACCGCACATTACAATTCGCTTCAGTAACCACATTTTAAATTAATTATTTCGAAGGGGTCTTCAGCCATCCTGCGGTTGGCCTGGACCTGTACAAATAAATGTTATTACAGAATTATGACTAATTTCTGCTAAATACGAAAACTTTTCTCCTTAATAATCATAATTTTATTTTACTCTATCACAGCCGAGATTCTCAACAAATATTTTCCCATTAAAATTGAAATGGGTTAGAATAATGAACTTCACAATTTTGTGGGAATTTTAATGTAATATAAATATTTTGAGATGAAAAACAAAAGTTCATTGGCTCACCAAGTTGTAATCATTTGAGATTTCTCAAAGTGGTTAAGAAGTCTTGTAGAAATAATACGGTTATTTCCTTTGTAGAAAGAAAAACAGACATGTTAAAAGTCAAAGTCTGGTTCAGCTAGAAAAGTCAAAATTAGCATTTGACATGAGTATAGCTTTAGCAACCTGCTAATATTTTAAGCTCAAGCACTGCTCCGGATGACGTATCGGCATTGCCTCAAGTGTGTCCATTCACCATTCTTTCTCTGAAACTCAACACTGCAACTCACGCTCTGCATCGTAAAGGCATTGCCTTGCATCAGCTTGTAAAAAGTAGGTGAAGTGATGCCGAGCTGATGTACTGATGTAGTGATGTAGCAGCATAATATACTAGTAACACATCCAGAAATTAGGACTACTTACTCCTCATTAAGACCAAGACCAAGACCTTCCAAAGAGCCAGGATGGCATTTCACATCTCAATCCACATAGAATATTAGAGGAATCGATTACTCTAACATATGCAAAGAAAAGATCCCTTCCTATAAAATAAAACCCAGACAAACCTAGTGGAACATATCTTCCAAATCCTAGTTCACAGTTTGTAAGTCCTCTCGTGTTCAAAGTATAAAATATATTTTTGCAGACGACGCCGGCTCCTAATGCGAGTTCTATGTATGTCGCCGGCGGCGCTGGCAGAGGAGTGCACCGACAAATGTACCAATAACTGTTCCCAAGGCTTTGTTTTTTAGCGATCCAGAACGTTCCTGAATGTTCTCGTGTTTACGATGTTTTTTGGGAGCAGTTACCGGTTTAGAAGGGAAATAAAAGGGAGCTGTATGTTTATGGTGTGGGGTAAATAGTAGATAGATTTTGGTAGTATTTAATATCGTTCAGTTGGATGATTTCATTAGAGTTTTCTGATGGAAGACCACCTAAGTTGGGTCTCCGTCTTGGGTCGCTTTGTTTGAGCCTGTCAACTTAACCAGACGTTTGTTTATAGTTGCAGTACGCCGCACGTTAGCGGTGACAAAACTAGTTTAAGCTGGACTCTTATTCTATTAAAACTCCGTACTACGCTAGGCCAGTTCAAGGCCAAACTGACCTGTGGCCTACTGCACCTTAAGCCAAATCATGTCTATTTGTGTCTTATGTTGTGTCGACCCCCTTCTTCTAAACTCCAACGTTTTTCGCTTACGTTCCACCTTTTCAAAACAATAACATATCCCCGAATATTCTGGAACAATAATCCGCCAATAACGAGACAATAGGAACGCGCTCGTAACGAGAATGTAACAAATGGTTCAAATCTGTTACAGGTACGCTACCAGTGATACATCATACGTTTCATTACACGCTCGATTTGTTACATCACTCAAAGCATGGAATGAGTAAGTTTTTTTTTTCTATGGTTTAGTATAATATGGCATGCAAAGATTGGTTCCGATTTTCTTGCTCATCTTTCATTTATTCAACGACTTGTAAATTGAAATAAGTAATGACGTGGGTTTCGATTCCCAGGTCAGAAAGCCCGCTAAACCGTCGGTCCTGCGCCTGATCTCTCTCCAGCTCGCACCGACTGTTGTCTCCGCTGACATTCGTCACCCTGGCCGAACTTCGGTCTGAAAGACTTATTAGAAGATTTTATATTTCTCTATTCTGTAATTCTCTTCTCTTAAAGATGCTTGTCTTCCAGAATTTTCTTAACATCTTGCAAACGACTGTAATTCGGTATACCCCAGTAGATAGTATGTTATCGGCTTAAGTATTATTGATATTGGCATTTTATTGTTCTTGGTACGTCAGCACTCAGCAGCCCATCTGCGTTTATATTTATATTCTTTGGCGACATTCTCCTGAATTGATTCGCAATTCGTATCAGATTGATGACGAAATCTGCTGTCTTATATTGGGGTATCATTGTTGTAAGCTTTAGTACAGGGCCGTCTTTACCAGGGGGTGCAAGGGGTGCGGTGCACCCGGGCGCGGAGCGCCCGGGGGCGCCTGTCGACCGCTGAATTTTTGGATTTTTCATTGAACAGTTTTATATACTTGTCATCAACAATAATATTTTTTTTTTACTTTTATTACGTTTTCGGCGCTTGTCATACCGCATTACTACACTACACAAATAACAATTTTATTTAATACAACACGCGCGAGGCAAAATCTCTAATCCAAAGAGTGTATGTATGTACGTTTGACACGTTGCCGCCCGGTCGCCTGCACTTGAAGCAAAATGATCTCTAAGTCAATAGAGTGTTAGTTTCATTTGAATTTGTGTGTTAGTTTCATTTGAAATGGGCGCGCGGCACCTGTGCGTCTGTCATAGGCGAGTAATTGCGCTCTTTGACATTGCCGCCCGGTCGCACTTGAAGCAAAATGATCTCTAAAGTCTAAGTCAATAAAGTGTAAGTTCATTCATTTGAAATGGGCGCGCGGCGCGGCACCTGTATGTCTGTTGCGTCCTTTGACATAGCCGTCCGGGCGCTCGCACTTAAAGAGAAATGATCTCTTAATCACTACAATTAGGTGTAAGTTCATTTGAATTTACAGCGCGGCGCGCGGCGCCTATGTAAGTGTCGGTCAGTGATTGATCTGGTTTCTTCTTTTAAGTAATTGAATTCGTTAGCTCATTTTATTTGCGACAACCGGCGAATTAGCACGGAAGTTCTTAGAGAAAAAATATAAAGGTAAGTCAATTTTATTTTTTAAGTGTTAGTGTTAGGTACATTACAATCATTATCATCACATCATTTGTTTATGAGAGAGAGTCATGACTGTTTTGTTATTTTTTTGTTTATAATTGGAAAAATACAAATTCTTAGTGTTAGTGATTGATAAAAAACTACTTACTTTATTTAGAATAAAGAAAGAAAAAATAAATACTAAGTAAAATTTGATTTTATTGTAGATGGCCGAATTAGGGGGTATAAAGAAATCATCGGGTGCTCAAAATAGAAAAAGAAAACTGGACAAAGAAGAAAAAATTAAAAAGCTAACTTTTCCGATTGACTCTTTCTTTCGACCTGGTAAGTTCAGTCAGTTGGTACCATAAATAAAACATCTGAAGTGGCATAAATCAGTGACAGAAGTCGCTGGTGTATCCTGCCTGGGTTCGATCCTTAAGTTCCTATACTTATGAGTCTTAAATAAAGTAGGTTTTTATGATTATGACAATATCTAATTATCTGTGTGTAATGTCCAGCGATATTTATTTATTTTATTTTATTGTTTTTTTGCGGATTGCGCACGGGAATGCGCAATGGTTAGTAACTAACACTCACTCTTGTGCCAAAGGTCTCGGGTTCGAATCCCGGCCGGTGCAATATTTATTTAAATACATACCTTCTCAGACCTTGTGTTAAATTTTTGTATTGTGTGATATGTCCAACACGCGTTCCAATCGTGGAGATTATGGCAATAAATAACCCCATAGTTTTGGAGGCTCATGTCTAACAGTGGACTGGACTGTCTGTACTTATTTTCTGTACTTATATGGCTTGTGTGTACTTTGTGATTTGTTTTTGGGGATTATTAATTATGTATTTTAATGAAATAGCCGCAGGCGAGATCCGCCAATCGCAACTAAAGTATTTTAATTTCTTACTGTTTGTGAATAGTGAATTTAAAGAAACAGCTCGTCCACATCCCCGAAAAAGACATTTTGATTAGGAGGCTGCAGATGAGCCCATTTTAGACCCAACCAACAAAGGAGATGGCTAAATGGAAGTATGGACGACTGCCCCAGCAATGAATAAACATGGAACTTTGCAATATGTAATGCTGAATAGCTCAATATTAGTATTTCATGTGAAAAAAGTTTCAAGAACTTTTCATATCTTTACAATCCTGAAAATAAAATCGTGTAACTCCTACGTCAATAGGTATAAAAAACTGCAAACAAATGACATATTGCTATGAAGTTTTGCCTAGGCGTTTCGATATTTCTGCAATGATTTACGATATTTTTGACTAGCGACACATCCCGATTTCGCACGGTGGTACGTGAGTATACATCTACAAAGAGGTAATTACGGGCTTACTACAATCCACACAAAAATCACTCCCGCTCGCGTGTATACATAATAATGCATCTTACCTAGCGGAATTGTACATCTATCTCAAATACAAAAATCTATAGTTGTTTGGGTGTCTGTTAATATTAATCCCTATTTTCACATAGGTTCATCATTTCAACCACTTATTTATATATTATCTGTGAAAACTGTCTTTACTTCAACACATTATCCTACACGAATGTATGCCTAAACCTTCCGGAAGTACCAATCAACCTACTAGTGACAACCCCATCAAAATCTGTTTGTTGATACCTACATCCGTAGGCGGACTTAGTTTAGTAGGTAGGTATGCGGTGATTGATAAATCCTGCCTAAACTACGATATATAATTTAGGCACTGAGTAACCAAGGACATAAAAGATATTGAAATAAAACAACAAAAATACAATTTATTTATTTATTCCTCATTCTCATTCCGCCGCAGTCTTTGCGTTGCCACACCGCAGTTTATGCATCGCATGATGAATGATTGCAAGTCCGTGTCGAGAAGCGAGAGGTCAGTAGATAGGCGAGCACACAGTAAGTCCAATAAACAAGCGAGGGTCAATGAAAATCCAAAATAAAATAGCACAACGAACAAGAAAACGGCATATCGTTGAAACGGAGTCTGTTCTGTTGGCTGTTGTATGAAATCTGACCATAGATAATACACTAGCATCTGACGTTTTTTTTTCTTAAAGAAGGGATTGAACTTCAATTGTAACAGAATCAATAAAATAATCGAATAGGTTGAAAGAAAAAATGGAATTAGTTTTTATCGACCACTAATTAGTTTATATTTTTCGACACAAAATAGGTAGTAAGATTAAACGAAGAAGCACAGTCCGAAGCTTTCGGTTATTTTTATTTGATTCTGATTAGAATAAAGTGGAATTGAGTAAAGTCGATTATCACTTTAAAAACAACCCCATTTTCCGAATCAAAACCCTGTGAAAACATAATAACAAGCAACTATACAGGACACCGAACTGGCCGCCTTAGTTTCAGAAAAACCTGTTATCAAAAATCGATTGAAGTACCTACAGTTTCATTTGACATTCTGCAAAAGCGATAAGACCCCTCCCTAGCTTGCGGTTAGTGTTATTTCCCCTTGACCCTGTCATGTAAATCAAAAAAGGAAATAATATACTTTTTATGTTTAACGTTCACGAAAGTTCTAGGAAATTATTAAACACTAAATAATTCATGAATGATTTTTTAAATATTACGAGTTAATGTGAGATTCCTATACATGCTGGGGGCAGTCATTTAGCCATCTCCTTTAAAGTATGTTTTTAGTTTTTCTACTGGACACTGCTATTTCGAAATTAAATGAGAGATTCGATTTGCTGACGGAACACAATTCAGTTTTTTCACTCTTCCTAAACATTGAATGCTGGAATAAATTAGAGATCCATGAAAAAAAATCTCAGTGTTATCGGCTCCAAGAAAAACTAACATTTAAAATAGATTTGATATTGACGGGGAGGATTTATATAATGAATTAGAATTGTTGCCAATATTTTTTCCCAATGCTGAACAAGTACTCCCACTGATATTTTAAGCTATATATATTCTAATAATTTAATTTCCTCATTTCCCAATATCTCAACAGCTCTGCGTATGTATTTAACACTGCCTGTTACAGTAGCAGAAGGTGAAAGATCCTTTTCAAAATTAAAATTAATAAAAAAAATTCTTCGTTCAACCATAACCCAAGACAGACTGACAAACTTAGCCATTGTAAGTATAGAATCCAAAATTGATATAAAAATAAATGATTTAATTAAAATCTTTGCCAACTCAAAAGCAAGAAAAATTGAGTTTGTTTGATGTATGTGTGTAAATGTACATGTAATAAATAGATATTTAGTAATCGAAGGTTTAAGTTTAATTTTGTTTTTTAGAGTAATAAATAAATAAATTATCAAAATTACGTGTATTGTGTTTTCTTGGTTGACTAGGACCCCTTTCATACTACAGTGTGTCGTCGGTCGCGTGCCAAAAAAAAACGAGGGCGCAGGCTGAGTCTCGAACCTGAGAGTGGCGGTAGGACGGCTCAAGGCCAAAAATACCGCCCCGGGACCCGACGGCTTGCCTGGTAAAGCCTGGGTCCTGGCCTTTGAGGCTCTCGGGCCCCGACTGGAGGGGCTCCTAAGCGCATGCTTGGAGAGAGGCCAGTTCCCGCTTCGTTGGAAGACGGGGAAGCTGGTCCTCATTCGGAAGCCGGGGCGCCCTGCGGACTCTCCGTCCGCATACCGGCCCGTTGTGTTGCTCGACGAGGTGGGCAAGCTCTTTGAAAGAGTAATTGCAAACCGCCTCGCCGAGCACCTTGCGGGGATGGGTCCGGATCTTGCGGAACACCAGTTTGGTTTCCGCAAGGGGCGCTCCACGGTGGACGCCATCATGCGCGTAAGAGCCCTCACGACGGGGGATGCGGTGTCCCGGGGTGGGGTTGTCTTGGCGGTGTCTCTCGACATCGCCAACGCCTTCAACTCCATGCCCTGGAGCTGCATTGGGGAGGCACTCCGGTATCACCGGGTGCCGACCTACCTTCGTCGTGTGGTCGGGGATTACCTGACGGACAGAGCCGTCATCTACCCCGGTCGCTCCGGAGAGTGGAACCGGCGAGAGATGTCGTGCGGTGTCCCACAGGGATCGGTTCTAGGACCGCCCTTGTGGAACATCGGCTACGACTGGGTGCTGCGCGCCGACCTCCCTAGTGGCGTCAGCGTAGTGTGCTACGCTGACGACACGCTGGTGCTGGCACAGGGGAGGTCGCACGAGGCGGCGGCCGACTTGATGACACGCGGGGTTGCGATAGTCGTTGAGAGGATCCGGCAACTGGGTCTCGAGGTGGCATTGCACAAGTCCGAGGCCATGTGCTTTCATGGGCCTCGGAATGCGCCACCGTCGGGATCCTCACTGACGGTAGGAGGGGTTTCCATCGGCGTCGGGTCGACGTTGAAGTACCTGGGACTTGTCCTCGACAGCCGGTGGAACTTCGTGGAGCACTTCCGACGTTTGGCCCCTAAACTGGAACGGACTGGGGCTGCCTTCAGGCGGCTCCTGCCCAATCTGGGGGGGCCGAACGCCTCCTGCCGGAGGCTCTATGCGGGGGTCGTGCGGTCCATGGCCCTTTACGGTGCCCCGGTGTGGGCGCGTTCCTTGAGGCGGCGAGCCGCCCATTATCTGAACGCGCCCCAAAAGGTGATAGCCGTAAGGATGGTCCGTGGGTTCCGCACGATCTCGGGCGAGGCTGCGAGCCTCCTAGCCGGATTGCCACCATGGGATCTGGAGGCGATAGTCCTCGCGCGCCTACATGAATGGCGCGCGGAGGTTCTTCGCCGGGGGGTTACTCCGCTGCCGCGGCTAATTGCCGCTCAGCGGACAAACCTCCGAGCCGATCTCATGGTGACATGGAGAGAGCGACTGTCGCAACCCCGTGCAGGGCACGCCACGATAGTGGCGATAAGTCCCCTCTTTGAGGAGTGGCTTGAGAGGCGCCACGGCGTCCTCACCTTCCGCCTGACGCAGGTCCTCACCGGACACGGTTGTTTCGGGAGGTTCCTGCACCGAATCAGGCGGGAGGAGACGCCCGGGTGTTTCCACTGCGAGGATCGACCGGAGGACACGGTGGAGCATACGGTGGAGGTCTGCCCCGCTTGGGCGGAGCACCGCCGTGTCCTCCTAGCGGCGATCGGCGGCGGCGACCTCTCGCGTCCGGCCCTGGTTCGAGCCATGGTCCGGAGCGAGACGGAATGGGAAGCCGTCACCTCCTTTTGCGAAGCAGTCATGCTAGCAAAGGAGGAGGCGGAACGTGAGAGAGAGCGTTCCTCCTCACGTCCCAGCCGCCGCGGGAGACGCACCGGGCGTCGGGGGCCACGTGGTGGCCCCCGGCCACCGTAGACGCGGGCCTGTGGACGGTGAGCTAAGGGCTAGCTCGCCGTCCCTCCGTCTTAGGACGACAGGCCGTGTCGACGGCGCGTTCGTGTTCCACGCGCGCCTCAAAGAGATGTCAGCATAGGGAAGGGGCCCGCAAGGGCCGATGCCTGCCGGGTGCTGCGGGTTGTTCGAAAGAGATACCGCGGCCCCGGAACACAAAGGGCGATGAAGGAACATGGATGGGTTTTAGTCAGTAAAAGTCTGACACTCCCTCCCGCTCAGCCCAGAGCGGGAGAAGTCATTTGATGATTTCCCATCCGAAAAAAAAAAAAAAAAAAAAAAAAAAAAAAAAGGCTGAGTCTCGAACCCCGGCGCAGAATAGACTTAAGACGGCCCTGCTTTAGTAGTAAAAAGAAGTAAATACTAGGTATACAAAAATAATTTCTTGACAAACAAAAATAATTTTATTGTAAAGAACCTCTTGGAATTCATAACAACATAACTAAAACAATTCGTCGACTAGGTATTTCTTATTTATGTCTAACATCTTGTTTTGTCTGTTTTTTCTACATTTTTACTGCGAGTTTTTACTTGTTATCTTTTTGTTATTAGTCGTGTCTGGCGTCATACCGTCTAATATCTTTTTATGTGTTATTATTAGTAGTAGTAAGTACATCAGATCCGAGATTGAAGTTTGGCATTGGTTTTATTAGTTTTCAGATATTTTACGCTTTTGTTTGAATAGTTGCTTGTTGAGCTAAAAACTTGAGTAGAAGAGTGGTTATTTCACAAGAATATTGAAAGTTTTTAACGTGTATTTTTGCAACACGATGAAGGTCAATAATGCACTAGCGACTGACATTTACGATTAGCGATGACTCATTGAAGAAACTCAGAACTCGTGAGAGCACTTGTGTGTCAAAATATTTTACGGTCCCATTTTGTGGCAAAAGTCTGAACACTAACATCACAGTCAGATCTTGTTACTTCTTCTCAAGTGGGTTCTTTAGTTCCAAGTTATGAGGGCTGTTGTAACTCCCCTTCGTCTCGTGATGAGATTTTGTATGATGTGCCGGGTAGGCTTTTTATACCTAGTACAAAAATTATACATAAATACATACCTTCTAAATCCATAGCAACAAAGCTTATAGTAAATAGTGCAGGGTGCCGGCCTGGTACCATTGTTATGCTTCCTTGGCGTGTGAAACCGCCGCTTATTGTCTATGCCTTCTTGGGAATACCTATGTATTATAATATATATTATGTCTTTGGAATGATGAACCGTTGTAAATTATAAGAGTCGCGTCTTTCAAATATAGCCAAAATTAACATTATTTGAAAAGTACAGCTTGTAGCAAAAATGCTTCATAGCATTTAAAAATAATACCTATTGCAGATTCGGTCGCTAAGACCGTAACATGGAAAGAAAAAAACAATAAGCTTCATAAAAATTGCATCAGGAACTTACATAAACAGTTTAAGCCAAATCTCCCAATAAAAACCCCAACACAAACCTAGTGGTTAAAACAAAAATATTCTCATACAAAACTGTGTAACTCGTTGTCGCCATTTTATGCAAAAAATCAAGTGTAGAACATAGTGCGGTAACGGTAATCAAAGTGTTTGGCGCGAAAAATTCCCGCCATCGCACACTAGCGCCGCTGTCGTTTTTGTGGTAACATTCAGAATCACGGCACCGCATAATGGTTATGTAGGAAGGTGGTATTCTCTTTAGTGTCTACATAAAAATAGTAATTTTTCCAGAAAAGAGTAGACTTTAGATAAATGTACCAAGATTGTATAACAGACAGTGAATATAAACGCTCAATCCAAGTCACAACTCGCAAGAAGTTAGCTAGTCAAACCGATCATCCTAAAATATCCCTTAAGCACTTTCAGATAGTAGGTGGAGGTAGGTGTAGATGGTAGGTAGGACTGTGCTCTGTAGCTCATGATTTGTATACCATAATAAACTCATATGATTCGTTTCATAGTCAATTTAATATGACTATGTATTTCAAAAGTGTTCCACTAAAATTTTAAACTGTTAAGATTTTAATAAACTCCTAAAAAAAAAAACAAAAAAGTTAATCCCACGATGCAATATGAAACACCGTCGCGTCTTACCAGAATACGCCGTCAACCAGAACAATCCCGTGAGTGTGTACCGTGCCTTTGTGGTACTCGTATTGTGTATCGTGTATCGCGGCCTTAGGTGCGCAAGTTTACCCAGCGTCCTAGCTAAGGCGTAGTTCAAACACACGCGTGGCTTGGAAACTCTGAATAAAAGATGTTGCAAGAAATCGCGGCTGTATTCCCGAAAGGGTAGCATGACCAGCCTGTGGTGTTCCTAAGGATGGGGTGCAGGCCTCGATCTGAGGGAGAGCGGGCTGTGTCCACCAGGCGGGCCCTGTGTGTGTGTTGGTAGAAGTCAAATGTCTTTGAATTTTTGGTTCTAAGACATGTCGGTCTCCTCGCGATGTTTTTCTTCACCGTTTTGAGATCTGTGGTGATGAAATAAATTACCTACACAAAGTGCGTTACTTTGCTTAATTTATTTTACTAGCATGACGCAGCTCTTTTACAAAACCATTATATTCAGGGTACAACGTCTGTCCGACCAGGCAATCTAACCCCACACCTCAAGCTGAGTTGTCGCACTTGTGCAAACTAGACCATGGAAGCAGTCATTAAATAAATGAACTCCACACACATTCCTTACTCAGACAGTTTCCTATGAGGCACGTATTTAATCATTTAAACCTGACAATTTAATTAAGCACGTATTCTAAGCTAAACGTACGTTAAGTTTTTGGAAAACAAAGCTTTTCCCTGCTATCCCGAGTTCCCGCCGAACCACAAGTATTAGCTAAAATGGCGTTCCTTTGTGCACCTCACGTACATCAAACTAACAGTATTTAAATCCTGTAATGTTACAGGAAGATCTAATGCTTCAGTAATTAACGCAGCTGTTACAGGTTTCATACTTTCATGAAGTAGTTCGTGGGAATATTCTTAGATTCGATTAATATTCCGTGCAAGATGCAATATGGTGCGAGGTTCTAGGAATTCCCCGAGGGAGCTACGTTCTTTGTACAAGCACGTATCGTAATAATTACTTAAAGTTAATGCTAACAATTATTGCATGTGCATTTTACAATCACATAACTTCGGACAAATTAAAACTACGGGTAACATCGTATATGCGACTACGCTGATATACCACGATGGCGCAGTCGTGTGATATTAAGATTCCACCCTTTTACTGGAAATTGTAATGATGCAGTTTTGCTTTTTATCAAAATTGGCCCCAAGACTTATATGGCTATTTCTTATAGATTCCGATTTGGTCATCCACGCCAACATGGAAGTTTCACTCAGACCAAAAGAAACCAAGCAAACCGTATAAACTACGATTAGTCTAGTCTAGTCATCACATTTTACTTCGTCATCATAAACTCGCCAAAACAGAATTTCCTGAAAATATACCGTTGAAACCTTCTCCACACCGTGGTTACGTGTACCCTGCACATTCTCGCGAGACCACCACGGCATACCGACACAACGGCACTACAAGCCTTGCTTGGTGCGGCACGTATCTGGTTATTTATGCCCTTTCAGGCTTCCGGCAAGATGCACTTTTAAACCAGTCGCGTATCGAAGCTCTGCGCTCGTGCTCACTGCTTAATATCATATTAGTAGCTCGAAGCATCTGCCGCTATGTAACGTGGAATTAATAATTTTCTGCTGTGGGTTTTATGGAAAAAATTTAATATTCTTAGCAGTTATAGGTCATGAATTCTTCCATAGGGTCATCTTCTTTATTATCCATGGTCAGATTTAAAGGTCAAAACTCCTAAAAAACCTTTGTATCTCACTGTGACCAAGCTCAAAAACAGTGTACTATTTTTGAGCTTGGCCACAGTGAGATGATGAGTGTAATAACCAGCTGTTTGAAAATAAAAATCTTTTTTATGTCAGTTAAAAGTGAAGAAATCTTCTGACACTAGAATACATATTTTAGAATTAGTGCGACAGCTGCAGATAATCTTTTAATTCTATATCCAGAAAACCCACCTAATAGAACAATTACAATTTAAATTCCTCACAAAACCTCCTCTAAACTAACAAATATGTAAAGCCGAAAACTTGGAACCTTATCAACTATTCATATAATTAAATTTCAAAAATGTTTCCGAAATGAGTTGCTCCAGCAAAGATGGCGGATGCCGAGTATGACCGAGGTGCATTATGCGGTATCCAACTATACAGCCGGCAGATGGCTCGAGACTTGTTCTGTTTATTTAATGATCTGTTTAGCATCGCCTCTTCTTCAACTTTCAAGTATTTGGCATGAATTTATTAGATTCTTGTTTTGTTAAACAATCTTGGGATCAACTGAGGATTATGCACTTTAATCGTTACATTTTTTGCCTCATATTTTGCGCAGGGATCAGTCTTAGACATGTAAGAATTGCTTTCTAAGCTTCTCAGTAGCTTACCCGAACCGAAGACGTTTTTGATTTTCCCATCATCGATATCCCTTATAAAATGTAACAGGTTGTCTAGGTCGTCAAAGCGACCCAGGGGGTTCCCATTGGTGTCTTTGCTACAAGCCTGCATCTGCTATTTCTAATTCGCAATTCCGCGCCATTGATTAGCTGTGCAATGGTCACAATAAGTCTGTCTTTTAACCCCAGAGCATTTAATTTCACTAGACAACTCAAATTAATTCAGTCTCTCTCTTATCTATCTGCTCTAGTTTCAAAGTGTTTCAGGTTATCAGGCCTGTAGGCCACAGTTACGCCGAGTTTTCAGCACTAAGTGCTAAAAGCGTGACTCGTCACAATCACCCGGATGTTTCGCCAATTTTGTCACTTCAACACTAATTCGTGACCATTTTCATCCCATTATTTATTTTCAATGTCAATGATTGGCCATTTACGACTTTCAAGGTTGCTTTGCTGACAAAACGAATGAAAAGCAAAGTTTACTAGGTTGTAATCGTGACTATTGAAAGTAGGTTTATTTTACTACTTTGACAATAATCAACTGGTTATATTATCTATCATCTAGCTGCTGGCTTATTAATTAGGTAGACCATTGACGATTCGAATCTCACAAAAATAGATATCATGGCTACAGACATAAAGCAGATAGGATAGTGAACATCACTATCTAAACATATAAAATAAAGCCACTTTTTGTGTCTCTCTGCGTGTCTGCATTGTTATTCTAAATTAAGCAACATATTTTGATACCGTTTTCGGCTTCATTTATTCCGGAGATTTATGTGTAATACATTCACTACACATAATATTGAAATCCACATGTTTTTCAAATCGTCAAAACCATACGAAACGGGAGGGTCGGCAGTAATCAATAATCATCAAAGTTTTGTACAATTAATTCACTAGAAATTGTTATAGAACTTGGCACTTGATATCCTAATCCAGAATAATATCAAATCTAACAATCCGATTGAAAAACCCACTTAACCCAACCCTAGTCGAAACCTACAAAACGTTCGTACATGCATTACAGCTGCAGGGTGATCTTACGATAGCATCTGCGATATGAGACGGTCCGTTGAAAAATGCGATGTTTCACCGGGATAACGTCGGCTGCAGGCTGCTGTGTTAGTGCATTAGTTTAATGGAACCTGCGAGTTCTGGGCAGGGCTGGCTATTGTCCCATGTGTTGTAGTTCAAGCCACTATACATTAGGGTCACATTTGGGCAATTTCAGGTTGGGGTTATGTTTTTGAAACCTTCTCGAGAATAGGCCTCAACGCCATGCCTTCTCCTGTCTTAAAAGAACAGATGTTGGTACACCTCTTTTAGTTAGGAGCCTAAACCTGACTGAGCAGAACTGAATACTGTTGTTATTTCAACCTCTACTTATGCCTGCTCTACCGATATTTTTAGTAGCTCATGAATCTTTGACTGATCTGATAGACACTTTAATTAGATCCTATGGTCTTATGGGATTACATTACATATAGTCTGACAAACTCAGTATGTAATTTCGGAATCGCATCAACAATACTTTGGATATCCCTCCGTTACGATCCGCTCGTTACGATTACACACACGTAACACAAATATACATGACATGTTGTTCGTATGTTCGACAGCCCTGATATAAAATACCCCCTGTATGCAAGCAATGTTCTTGGATTGCGTTTGTGAGTATAAAGCTTTTTAAGTGGCGTGTTTCTTGTATTTTTGTGATTTATTCGTTACGACCATCTTAAGCAGAGTGCTCTACCTGGTCCTTAGGAGTTTGCGTTAAATGTCATCTGGGTCTGTCTTCACAGTAATGCATTAGGGTGCTTCAATAAAGATACAAGTTTTGAGTACGAACAAGGCGGCGATTCTTTCCGTGTTTATAAAGAAACAGGTGCTACTGTACCTGGTGGGGTCATTTTACCCTGTATCTTTGCGCGTGCACCCCTACAAGGGACCTTCGCTTAATTTAGTTGGTTTGACAGTTGGTCATAGTTCCTGTTTCGTATTAGGCCTTTTTATTTTTCCGGGAATTGATTTTAGGGAAGAACAGGTTTTCCTCCAGAAAAAAACCATTTTATACCTCTTTGATTACTTACCTAATATTATTTTTACTTTTTAGTTATGTAAGTGTGTATGAATGCTTATAAATGATGAGTTTACAAAATCTAGTGCTGTTTTTGTGAACATAAGGTGAGAATGCAACACAATTTCCTCGTACGTGCACGTAATGACTGTGCTACGTTAACCAATCGTATCAAACAACACTTTCTCTATATAACACAAAAACTATTGTATCGTTACTAAACAGTTGCAAGCGATAATTAGTCAATTAAACGAACAGTCCGAAAAACTGTCCAACCGAAATAATTAATGAACCAAAACGTGTTAACACTGCCTCAGAGTAAAGAGTTGAAAGACAGAAGTATAACTCTAATCTATACTAATATTAAAAAGCTGAACAGTTTGTTTGGTTGAACGCGCTAATCTCAGGAACTACTGGTTCGAATTGAAAAAATCTTTTAGTGTTGGATAGCCCACTGAGGAAGGCTATAGGCTGTATAAAATCACGCTGCGACCAATAGGAGCGGAGCATCAATCAAAAATGTTACGCAGACGAAGTTGCGCGGTTCTGCCAGTGTTATATACGATGAGTGGCATGAAGACGGGGTGTAAAAACGATAATCGAAATCCTCTGCCGTCGTTGTCAATGGTTAAAATGTTATTATAAACACGCTCCAGTAGGTAAGATATTCACCAATAAAATTCCTTTGAAGTATACCTGATTAAAGCGTTGGAAGATGAAACAAAAGAAAGCCACAGAAAATGTTTGCATATTCATTTGTTTATTTTAAAAGCATGATTACCGCGTGAAATGTGACTTCTACATAATATAACTGTTGAGTGGCAGTGTGGAACTCCAGAATGAATGTTTTATTTATTTATAGTGAAAATTTATTCAATCAGCTTTCCCGTTCCGGGCGCAGTTTATATTGTAGTTTATTTTTATTTTGCGTTAACCTTATTATTTACAATGTAGCTGATAAAGGGTTTTTCCAAACAAAAACGGTTGTTTCACATAAACCTACATGGGCAGTTATGAAACGCCATAACATAGGTGGTTCGAATGATCGTTTCCTATGAAGAAATAGACAAGAAACTCTAGTAGTTATATTGTTTTTGCCATTTTAGTATTTTATTTCCAACAGTGTTATAATTATGCGACCCATTCGCTAAATAATAATACTTGAACCTTTTATTGTATGCGTTCAAAGTTAATGAATAAAATAAGACCCAAATATCGATAGTCCTTGTAAATCTGTAAGAGAATGTACTGTTACCATATTAGCTGAATGTAAAACAACTAACCTTGAAACCTAAAATACATTCTTATAAACAGCAGGCAAAATATAATTGCTTGCCTACCTACGAATTTACATGACAACCCATTATAATTTATAATAACAGTCTTAAAATATAAAGTAAAAATTTAAAAGATTTTTTATGAAAAGCAAATCTATAATAGCATTTCATTGAAGTGCACTCACAAATGATTTCCCAGCTCG
This sequence comes from Standfussiana lucernea, assembly GCA_964057025.1. Lineage (NCBI taxonomy): Eukaryota > Metazoa > Arthropoda > Insecta > Lepidoptera > Noctuidae > Standfussiana > Standfussiana lucernea. The sequence goes on along the minus strand of OZ059799.1, from coordinate 815,781 downwards.
TTATATTGAAATGTCAACAATAACAATTATTCAACATGGTGTCACTGAGTAGATAGAAATAGAAGGATTACTCTATTATCTACTCAGTGGGTACTAGCATCAGCTTTTTATATGTTTGCAATGATCTACTTTTGTGGCGAAACCTTAGCTGATTCCCTTATAATGTGACGTATTTGTCGCTATAGTGTTAGTATTTCGTGTACTTATTGCTTGAGTTTACACAGTTACACGAGTGATTCTTCTGTTCTTTAAATTCTGCGGTATTCAATATTTGGCCGCAACACTCCGCTGCTACTCTGCATTTAATTCGCAGTACGGCGGCGCGGGCGGTGGGGGTACATTATTTGATCTCCGTCACCAGATGACAATCAAAATATGAGCTGTGCGGTTGTATTGTCCAAATACAGCAGCAGGGATCACAAGTTTAACTTTTTTGTAAGGTAATTTTATGAGCTTAACTTCGGAAGTTGTTACTAACATAAAACAATACTGTGTGGAGAAGGAAGAGGAACGCATTTGCCCCAGAGGAAAAATACAGGCCAGTTAAGATCTCAAAATCATCATACTTAATTTAATTACTTACTTATAAACGTTTATATATTAGGTTTAAGTTATATAGATATGTCAGAAATGCGGGTTTGGGTAGTCCGCTAAAACCACAACTGCTTTCTATGCTTTTCAAGGCGGTCATGGACTTGCAAAGTTCTAACAGTTCTATTATTATTGTTTTGGCCTTAGATAACTGTAACTTTTATTCAAAAACATCGCAATCCAGCTCCCAAAACTGCATGCATCTAACCAAAATTCGTTGAATGAGAACCGCCAAATTGCTATCTAGCGGCAACCGGCAACCCTACACAGACACCGGCCAATTATCGTCCGGCGGCTTTCATCGCGCGACTATCGCGAATTTATTTCGCGCGGAAACGATTGCTGATTCCGTGCGATTCGATGCGATTCCGTCCGAAATTCAGACGAGCGCGTAATCGTCCGAAGAGCTGCTATTGTGGACGAGTTTATTATATTTCGCGTGCGTTTGTTTTAGTCGGACGTAATTGGTTGGCAGTTGAGTGTGATCGAGTGAAGGATAGTGCTTGTGTGCCAGAGGTATTTGTGAATTAGTGTGGCTTTAAATCGATTAAAATTCAGCTAAATAATTATCTACCTAACTCGCAAATTGATCTGTTCCGTCATAGGTTCATCTATTGGACGCATAATGGTTTGGTATTTTGTTCATTGTTGATGTTAGGTAAGATGATCCTTTATCAATTCTTTCCTCTCTGCTTTCATGTCTGTCTAACACTACTAGGGGAAAACAGACGTAATGTTATCTATACTATATTATAATATTATAAAGCTAAAGAGTTTGTTTGTTTGTTTGCTTGAACGCGCTAATCTGAGGAACTATTGGTTCGAATTGAAAAAATCTTTTAGTGTTGGATAGCCCATCGAGGAAGGCTATAGGCTATAAAACATCACGCTGCGACCAATAGGAGCGGAGCATTAATCAAAAATGTTACGCAGACGAAGTTGCGCCGCCCGGTCAGCTAGTGTAATTATAAGGGACAATTTACTATGAAAAGGACTTTAATTGAGGAGTAAGACCCGCTGCGAATCTTGCTCTATGGCTTAATGTGATATTTTTTTAATGTTTTTTTTTTTTTGTAATTCTCATGATTTGACATTTATATTTATTCGGTATCAATACAATTTCTCATTAATTTGGAATTTAATATTATTTACATGTCCATGCGAGAATATAGAGGACTATATTATATAAGAAAACATGTAGATCCTATACCAATTAAGTACCCATGTTTGCAAAGAAAATAAACGATTTGATTTGGCATGAGTTTTCACTTAATGGTCAAGCCAATACAAGATGAGAAGATTTAAGTATCATTTTTGCACATCAGGTTATTGTCTTACTGCCCCATTGTCTGGTTCAAGTCAAGTCTTTAGCCAATACAATAATCATAAAGATGCTAGCTAGCAGTAACTTTCGTCATATATCTTATTAATGTTCGCAATTATGCACCAGACGTCTTCGTTCAGTCGTTCACTTGTCCGTTCGTTCCCTCCGCTCAAGCACGTGTGAGATCATAGATAATATGGAAATGAGAGAAATTGTCTCATAAAACATCATCAGGCACTATGGTAGTTATCCCTGTTTTCACTAAGTCTAGGCGACGCCTATACATATATATTGCTCTGTTGGATTTTCAACCATCGGTGCTGAGCCTTTCGTTGAAATTTTAACAGCGATACTATATTTTTTTTTAATAAGCTTTAGTTATTCATTTGGGTGTCGCTTAGTTAATGAAAACGGTTATTAGTCATTTATATTTGGAGAAACATCGTGGTATAATACTATTCAATTATAAATGCCTGTGACTTCGTTTTCAAAGGCGACATTAAACAGATTAACAGGCGTGATAAAATTACTCTCTCCCTTTTTAGTAAAAAAAAGCAATGAAATAAGTCAGTAGTTAGAAATCACGATCTTTTTATGACTTACATAGTTACTTAGATAACCCACAAATAAGCCATTTAAGATTTCTATGTCAAATCATCTTAAGCATCGCAACATAATGGTCATGGTCAAATACACTCTCTTCAGTCACCCAACTTTCTTCCAATTACAGAAGACCTTTCCCTGACAGACATCAAAGTGTCACACCAATCAAGTTTGAACCCGTGACCTATCACGCGACGATACCGACAATCACCTCTAAATCATATCTACCGTAACCAAACAATGGGCGAAAATACTCTACAGAGCACACGACACTGATGGCATACTTTTTTATAATGTGCTTTTGAGAGCTACTAACATAAAATCACGCCTGTAATCTCCCAAATTTTAGACAGAGTAACTTTTAGTACACGTAGGACACTTCGCCAGTTACGTTTAAGTCCCATGTACAAAAAATCCAGACTCCATCTACGGTTGCTACGAAGAAATTCCTGATAGAAGGAAAACCCAATAACAGCCCGACCTGGGAATCGAAGCCAGAACCTCATGATCAGCAGTATCGCTTCCAACCACTAGAGGAACGAAGATAATGAACACATAGATTCTTATAATGTGGTATTGTGAGCTACTAACGGCTGTAATAGCGCTAACTTAGAGACTAGAGCTAACACTATTCACTAACATTGTAAGTAGCGCAAGTAGTGGGTACCCCGCGGTGCGCGTTGCGTGACGAAACAATCACACAAACCGAATTGAGGATGACCCGGAAACCTCCGCGACACGACTGCACCGCGCACCGCAAGCAAGTTATAAGAGGTGTTACATAGATATTCTATGAGCTTGCTTTGCTTCTTCAGAGTTGAAAAAAGTGGAGTTACCGTTGCTGAATTGTTCGGAGTAGGTATCTATCGGCATCGTCATCATTATGCACTGGAATAATGTCCACTGCTTGATCTCCTTTATGCGGCAGCAGGATGCCGTTCGGTGTTACCTCATTTCACTACAAGCTCTCATATAAGCGTTTTCACTCTGGTTCCTTCAAATATCAACAAATATTTTCAAAAAAAAAATGACAAACAAACAAATAACAAATATCTAAAAATATTTTATTAAAATGTTTACAGGTGATTTTAATTGTATTTTTATTGCAATTTTTAAATTGTATTTATACGTGTATTTTTGTGTAAATTTAAGTTTGATGTAAATCTTTAAGAAAAAAATGTTTTCACAGAGACAAACATTAACACCACTGCCTTTCAACGAGGTTTTTTCGACGTCTTTTATGATAAGAAGGGTCAATTTCGTCGCCATCGCACCTCGCTACAAGCTTGCGGCTCGCGCCGCCGCCTCCGTGGTCGTGTGGTGTGCGCGCACGCACTCGTGGGAACACTTTCACTGCGCCTGCGCCGCGCCAGCCGCGATGAGCTGGCTTTTTGTCAGCCTGACCTGCTTTGTGAACTAAGCCAGATAGTGTTCCTGGGTGCCTTTGTTTTGAAACCGATACCGGTTCTTGTTATTTGTATGTGGTTTTAGATATTAGAAGCATAAGTGTGAAGTTAGAATACGAATTGAGGAGTTTGGTACCTACGATGTTCTTGTTCGTTTGGCGTAAAGAACATGCTTTTTTTAAAGGAAAGCTGCCTTTGGTTTCACTTAAGAGCTGGAATTGTCACTCAGACTTATCTATTATTTGGTTGACGAAACCAAGGTTTCATTACATTTTGAGGTAATCGAAACTCTGCTAAATGTCAAATATTCATATTTGTACAAAAAAGTTCAAAATTATATACGAAAATGTATAAAAACCGGCTCAAATGCTCTCGGCTACTTCATATTTGCTTCCTAGACTCGTTATAACGGTATAGGCAGTTAACAGTACAAAAACGTCAATTTCAAAATCAAATCACAGGCTGCTGGTATAACCCGGAGCTTAAATACATGAAGCTTTGCAAATGGCTATTCGGACTCGGCTATGAATAATCTTGCTTAAATTTTGAGACAATTTGTGTAAGGTGAACGACATTTATAACAAGAAACATACGGATACGTGGTCCAATCAACTGACACAAATATTATGAGCAACTTACGGGTGGTAGTTGGAAATTGCAAAGCCAAAACATAAGTTAAAAATGGAACGGAATTTCCTTTTTTTCTGGAACATCGGGTCAAAACACCCACTATTTGTAATAAGAGAAGATGTACTCGTAATTATCTTTATAAGAACCGGTGAAATATTGCCTTATTGTCTGACAGTTAAAGTAATTAAGTTTCGCTGTTATAAAAGTAACATCAAGTGCGGCTAAAACAGTCGGCGTTGTTTTATAGCCGACAGATGCTACATCTAAATGGCTTTCTTAGAAGTTAACCTCGTTTTTCAAAACTCATATCTCATTACTCTGTTACTAAAGAAAATATGGCTGCTAGAGAAACTGAGTAACAAGTGCTTAGCTACGGAGCAAATATTAAAGCGGTAACTTTATGTTTTGGTAGCGCCCCACATCTTGTAATAATATCTTCAAATCTACATATGAACACATAATTTATTTCTAAAACATAAATAAACTCACGCCTTTTTGCAATCGGGGTAGGTAGAAACTGCAGAATTCACCTACTTCGACCCTTACATACTGCTTTTGCTTCGGCCACACTCAATCTAGCCCTACACGCACAATGGTTGCGAGTAGTTTCTTATGTACTTTAATACAAAAAGTCATATACAAAAAGAAATGTACCTACTATAATTAACATTAATTATCTAGCGTCATCTACAACATTATCTCCAGGCCTTCTGCAAACAAGCCACTAGTCGTCCAATTAGTTGGCCGACCGGTCGGACGACTCAGCAGGTCGTCGACCCCTGCTAAATGTCATGAGAAGATCTCCACGATACGTTCTACTGGCGACCGATAGTAAAGCTGCTATTGACGCTAATCAATCGATTTGAAGAATGTTTTGCGTTGATTGGTGATGTACCGTTTTGATTTGGAGAGTTGTCGAGTTAGTTCTGCCTATAAACTTGACCTCACAGTTGTTGTCAAGTGTCGGATTATTTATCCACGTGTTGTAACCTGCCTCGCTGGCCTAGCGCGAGCGGTAATAAGCGCTACTGCTGAACATGTCCTAGGTTTGATTACCAAGTCGGGCAAAGTGTTATTGGGTTTTCCTTTCATTTCTCAGTAGCGATGTTTTGATTTGTTTGCTCGGTACATAGGTATTACATGGGACCTAAACATCACTGGCGAAATATAGGTTTGTACTCCACAGCCGAACCGTCCGGGTATTACAGGCTGGATGTTGTATGTGCTTTAATTTGTGCTCATATCAATCATAAAACTCATGATCACGCTTCAGAGACCAATTAATTCGCCTGTCGTGAATGTGATATAATAACCCCTTTTTCAAATGGTAATTTATTGGTTAGCGTCAACTAGTGCAATTTTAATTAACGATTAACACGTCATTTTTTCAAAGAAGAAAGCCACCAAGAGCAGCAATTTGTAACTGAATATGCCTCATATTTTACTTTTTTAAATTACCTATTCCAGTCATTAGAGATTTTAAACTATTTTTTATTAAAAACGAAAAAAAAATACGATTTGCAAAAGATGTCTAATTGAACAAGGTCGTTAAATCCTAACAAAGTGGTTTGCACGCGCAGTTAAAATATAAGCATAATAAATGCATTTCAAGAACTAAATAATCCTGAAGCGTGTAGAATGGTGTATATTTACTTCAGCATTAAAATGCTTCATTAAAAAACCTGAATTCAAAATGAAATGCAGAGATTTCATGCGAAATAAGAGTGGTTTCGCTTCCATGTCCATGATAAACAGAGGAAAACAAGTGATAACGGACAGCAGCTATTTATTAAGTCCGCTAAACGTTCCCCCGACGGGGAAGGAGTACCACAAAAAGCTGGCGGCCAGAAGATTTACTCCACGTTCAACCACACAGGATCCACAGACGGGTACTTATTCTTAGATGAAATCTTAGCTCTGAAGTTGATGGTCCTACAGTGGATTTGTAGAATCACCACAGTCGGCATTTGACAGTTTAATGTAGATGTGTAGGTCTTCTCATAGGATGGTTTTTCCTAAAATAGAAGAGGTTATTGAATTTACCAACAAGGTAGACTATTTAGACATCATCCGGCTGCATGAACTAAATGCTAACAGCAAATATTTGTTAATGGGTTCAAGTTAAATAATCTGCTTAGTGTGTTATCATCTGCCTAGCCTTTTCCTTCCTTTAGCTTCCAGTCTAACCGGATGCAATTGTATACTAATATTTTATGTGAGACCACTGCCCGTCTGACCTCCGAAACGCAGTACCTAGGTAAGACGATACCTCGTGTCTTACACTCAATCTCCATTATTTCGTTTCTAAGTTTCCGAGTTGAACCTTCTGGTCTTGTCATACTCGATGGTAATTCCCGGGCACCCGTAATTCAAAGTTGCGTAGATGTCATGATTAAGCGACGCCATGGCACAAACCTAAACTTTACGCGTTATCTAACGATAGGATTTTTATGCAAAAATTATTGCCCCAGATTTTATGAAGTGCGTTTAACGTGCTTTTCATAATTTAGAAATGTTTCTTTCGGTGTACATTTAATTTGACGCAGAAACAAACATAAATGTAAGTAAAAAGCCATCAAATTCTGCTTAATGGTTCCTGAAATTAGTAAATTTTATGCAGCTATATTCCTAAAGACTATTTGGTCTAAAGCTAATTCTCTATCCCATAAAACTGTATGCCAAACCGCCTCATCACGCGACCGCGGCCCGCAACTACAGCCGTCTGACCAGATTCACGAGAACGCTAAACATTTGGCAACATGTACCGTGTATTCGGCGCCCAACATGGTACAGTCAAGTCTTTTATACCTGCGACGGTTTTGAAATTCTTGTGTTACCTTTTGAAGCTATGGCACTAAGCGCACATAGAAAACTATTTCAATTAATTGATGACAAGGATCGAAATGGCACACACCTTTGACCAAAGTCTCGCCATGTTATCAAACATTTTTCATTTCATTGGCGGAGTTTGTCAGTGTCAAATTGTTAATTCGTTGTGACAAGTAAAGAAGCTTGCTGATTACTGTGTTTTTCATAAGGACGAATAAGATAATGCTGACTCGGTTTAGCAGTTTCTGTCGTGTGATGTGCAAACAAAAATAGCTGTTAAGGTGACAAACGTATTATGGGTGTGACTGTACTGTATGTTTGTGTAATTGGCGCCCAACGCGGGACTTGTTCACTCGCTAATATTCTCAAAATAAAGGCTCACACCGACCGTATCGGGCGGGATCCGCAGCTGCGAACTTGTATGAACAGTATTAGAGAACATAATAGTAGTTCTCAGCTATTTTGTTAGCTCTTCCTGCATTGTTCCGTGTTGTTTATTGTGTAGTTTATTCGGAGTTGTTGAATGTTTAGTTCGCTATAGCTTTAGTAATCTTTATTGTATACAAAACAAATACTCAGGCGAAAAATATCGGATTAAAGGTATTCATTCACCTAATTGAATCTGAATAGCTAATGAAGCATTACTAATTTATTAGTTCATATAAACCTGCTGGTATTGTTTCATGTTTAATTATGGATGTGATTAATATGCACCTATTGCTTAATTAATCTTAGTGCTCAGTCTGACGATTTAATCTTTTATAAATTTTCAAGTTCTACAATGGATGTACGGGGTTTTCTTCATCTACCAATTATTTTAAAATTGCATTATCTTAATCGCTTTTGAACAGTGACTTTCCCAGTTCTGATTCCTGGAACATTTCCACCCCTTCTCCCTCCGCATTTGCAAAAGCAATAGAAAGCTCCTATTAAGTGGTATTTTCTATAACGGGCGCGGAGTGGCTGTGACATTTCCATTAAATTTTGTCGACTACCCTCTGCATAATCTCGCTCATCGGCCTTTGTGCAGCATTCAATTCTTATTTGTACTTCGCTTAATGACTCATTCCTATTGTCAGATGAGTTAAGATGAAGGGTGGAATTTGGTGATTGGGAAAGATTACCCAATCACCAAAATAGGAACAAGATTGCCCCTATTTTAAATCATTTAATCATAACTTAAGATTTGTATTATTTCTATGGGTCCCAAGTATCTACGCTTTGGAATGGGCAACTACAGTCCTTTTACAGTGACTATGCCTTCTGGCTGAACTGTTGCTTCATCTGTTTGTTTTGGATAATTCAAAAGAGTCCTTTCGAAATAAATGCTTTAAGTTTGTAGTTACCCTATTTACTGGTGTCTTCTCGAAGAACTATTGTCAGGACTGCAATTTCGATCATAAGTTGACATGTCAGACTTTATTTAAAACCAATGATTTTCAAAACTTAGAGGTTTTTTACTGCCCATTACCGCGCATATTTTTTATGTTCTTAAACACTCAAAAGGCTGACGCCAAGTAATTACAGCGCGTCATTAAAATGCACTTCATTACTGAATGCAAGCTTGAATTGAATCTATTAATTACTTGTAGCTGTAGTTTTGTGTCTTTATTCCTTACTTGTGCAGAAACAGATGCTTCGACTCAAAGAACTGGTGACGTGTGGTATGTAAATAAAAATACTTAAATCACAGTCTTTGTTCAATGCATGCAGAATGACGTTGTAGTGTGTAAGATGAATTATGAAGATTAAAGTAATGGTAAGCCTATTTCGAAGAGTTTTGTACCAAACGCATGTTTTAAATTGTTGTTGTGTCTGTTAACAATCTGTTTCTCAAATGAACTAGCCGTCACGATCACACAACAATTACCAAACCCCTCACAACAACAAACAATTGTGAACAATTCACCCCTTGCTTATTCTCAATTTATCATGAAAACAATTAGGCGAAAAATCAAAGCAACTTATATCAATAAGGCAATAAACATAATATCTATCAATATACCTGTTAAATTACTTGTGTTAATGAATAGAATTGTATAAGATTTCCATCGCGATTCCCAGACATTAAACGATGTGAACGCTGATTGAATATTGATGTCTGTATTAAATGCCTGACTTAGACCTTAGTGGAGCTAGGTTGTTATACCTATGCCTAGCCTTAGAAAAGCTATACTAAAGCGTAATACTTGTAGGATTCCTTTTCTCCTAAGCTGTTACCGTTGAAACAGTTTTTCAAAAACGTTGAGAATAGCTCATCATCGCCTGCCTAGCCTTTTCCCAGAACTATAGAAATAGCTCAAGCTATGGTTAAAAATAACAAGTCAGCAAAGTGGTAGTCGAGACGAGCTTAGCCAAGTTACATTTCCTGTTTAAATTACTTGTCATAGAAGTATGTATATCTGAAATTTAAATTACTGCCGTAAAAAATCGAATTCATTGGTTCTTCCGCTCTTTGAAACCCTAATTTCATAACATCCCAAATTCCTAACCACACTCAATAAAAAACGGCAATAATAATAATTCAAAACAGAATCTGTTGAAAACTGCGATTAAATTCCGGATTATTTACGTAATTTACAACCAATTTATTTATGGAACTACAAACTTAGTTTTGCGTTTCATAAAATGAAGGTTTTAACGTTTTTGTATGAAAAACGTTAGTTGAAAGGTTGTCAGGACGGAAAAATCGTGTTTGCGGGTGTGTAAACTTGCTGATTTGTCATTACGGCGCGGCGGTGCCAGCCGGTGCCTTGCGCGCGCGCAGCGTGTCTAGCGTGTTGCCGTCTCGCTCGCACGCACCACGTGACAGTACTCCGGCCCACAACCTTGATCGACGAGCGTATGAACTTTTTATGTGTATATAAAGTTCTGTGTACGTTTTGCGAGGATTCCCAGAATTGAATGATGAGATGTTTTGTGGTGGAAACGTTTTGGATTGCGTCCTTGTCTTGTTGATTTAGTTCGGAGAAGTATTTGAGAAGCTCATTTTACTTAATTCAATAGAATAGACGCACGTGTCGTAGTAAATTAAGATATAATGCCAATACCTTATATTAGATTTTGCCTCAAGGGTTGAACTTGATAGCTAAATTGCTACTTGTCTATAATAAATGTCCACAGTCCTTATGTTACACAACATCGTGAAACGCACGTCGTTGAAATGTTATTTCTACTCGAACTAGATAAAGGTCACCTGTCAGCTGCAGTTCACAGTTGTAACGATCGGGTATTTATAAATTATAACATGAGACGTTTTATTCATCAGTGTATCAGTGGGTAGCATTTTATATTTCTATGGTGGGTACTCTATCGATTGAAGATAAAAGCAGTATTCATGATGAAATCCTACTTTTGTTTCCGTTTCTTCGAAAAATTGTTTACCGGTTGAAGACTAAATTGTTTTTCCTGGTTTACAAATGGATGCTTTGTTGGAAAAAATACTTAATTTACTTAGATATTTCATGTTTCTTGGATAGAAAATTAATTTATATTTTTTCCTGATTTGCTGTAGCCCGTATCAAGTTTAACTAATAACGCCTGAATATCGAATGTCATGGTTCTTACAGCGAATCTCTTCAGGGTCAGTTAAACAAATTTACAACGAACAATTCCAAATTCTTCTTAAAGAACCAAACGGCCGCCATTATCCAAATTTAATAAACCTTAACTTGTTTCAAATTTCTATTATCCCTAATGGCAATTATACTAATGAGTACTTTTTTGTTTCAGGTACTTTCCGAAGTTCTTCTCTCTCATGGAGCTAGGGGGGAGGGGAGGGGGTTGAATATATACGAGATTCTTCCCCAAAAGTACTGCTGCGACAATCTGCATGAATAATAATATTTGAATTATTTAAACCGAGCCCTGTCTTGTGGATTAACCGAAAGTACCGGATAATGACAGATCTACATAAATTTGCATTGAACGATACGATTTCTTTCGCATTATCCTTCGGGAATAAAGGTTGGGCCGTAAGACCTCGGGTACGGTCGGGGGGAAACCTTTGGCTAGTGTATGAGGATATTGTTCAATTTCATCCGCTTGTTGTTGTTACCAGCATAAAGATACGAAGCTTTCAAAATTAATTTAATCATTCCATGACATTACGACTTCACTGCAGTAACATCCAGATTTAACTATTCCTGTAATTGCAATTCTTATCCATTTAACACTTTCGTTGCTAATTTCAAATAATCCATTTTACTAGTATGCGCGTCATCTGTAGCTACGTATAAAGACGACTCGAACGACTCGACTAACGAGTAATTGTTCGACCCATGTGCTGGGTACTTAGCACCGAAACTGAACTGAACTTTAACCTTTCTACCATCAATTTGTCATAATATCAGCAAGATAATAATCTTTCTCTAAATCTTTATATTTCTGCGTAACAATATTAAATTACAAAAGTACTAAACTTAACTGAAGCAAAAAGTAACCAAATCGCTACGAAATACATACAAGGTTCATACACAACAATGATGATGATTCTCGCTACGCAACATCCATATAGCTGGATATTCGCGAAACGTAGATCTCAATCATGATGGAGTCATCGAGTGTGTTTATTAATATTTATATCTGATACGCAGGATTCAAATGGATTTTTCCGATGAACACAAAGCCAATGTTGTTTCGTAGGAGTCTTTGAACTTTTATATTTGTATAGAAATATTTTAGTAGTGTTTACTTTGTCACTTAATTACACGACTGTAATCCTGGAAGGTTTAGGTAGAGTTGTTCTTATAGTACATCCACAGTTCGCCATTTAAATTTGAGACCTATGTTCGTAGTAGGTGACGAACCTATTGTTATCGCAATCATAGATCACGAAATCTCTCATCTTCGGAATCGATTTCTCACCTCGGTATCGGCTCTCTATAAGATTCCCAATTAAAACTAGTTCAAAACAGAACTTCCAAAATGGCTACGGCAAAAACACATCGCCCAAATAAAGTCGGCTGAAGCGTTTTACAGCGCCGTAGGTGTGTAATAGTGTAAATATTCCGCGAGCTTGCAGCGGTGAGCGGATACAGCGGATACACCGAATCCCGCGGCTTCACGGGATACAGGTAAATATTTGATTTGTCCCGCGCTGTAACGCGCCGTACAACTCAAATACGTGGGTCTGGGGGACGTGAGTGACAAGTGATGAGCGGGAGATGATTGGTTGATGCGGTTTGTGATACAGTCATGGGCTTTTAGGATTAGACCACTGATTTGCAAAGTATATTTAACATACGTTTTTTAACATAATCGTCCAATACCGTACCGTTCATGTTGCTGAAACACACGCTTCGTCACGTCAAGACGTCGTTAAGAGCATTATGCATTATTTGAACATTATGGACGTAATTCACCATAGGGCCCCAGACCGAGTTGGTGCATGTCACATTGTCTTCTTATTTTTGGTTCTAAGACATACCGGTACTCTGCACTGGCCGATTACTGCTACAATGTCTAAACATTAGTGAATAATCGTTGAGAACGTCTACTTCACCATTTTTCTCGACGAAACTAATTTCAGACTCAATATGATCAGGTTCTGTTAGTGATTTGTTTAATTATTAGAACACCTAATGATGGATGGCCATGACATTCTAAATCTAATTTTAAAATTCATATATCCCAATTACGAAAACTTTTCGTGAGCGTGACTTCTTCTGATAGAGGACGTAAAAAAGCTTCTATTCAATAAAATATCTAGTATTTTTATCGTGTTGAATTGTATATCGGGCTGGTATCCGCAACTCCACGGCCAAAGTGCATATTTTTCCAAATCGCTTCAATTCTTCTCTTGCACCACACAACAAAATTCTTTTCGCAAATCACATAGTACCGTATCGCCTATGGCTTGGGCAGTAGGGTAAACGCGCTAATTATCTGTCTAATGTAGAGGGCAGTGCGGACACCCTTTGACCTGACCCGACACAAGCTTGTATTCATCAAATACTAGTCAATTTCTTATGTTAGTATTGGGTGACATAGCTGGTGCTGGAGGCGAGGGAGGTATGTAGTTGGCGGGTAGTTCCGAACGTCTCAACTGTTCTTGTTTTAGAGAAGTTTAACATTTTTTGTTGTTTAATTTCTTTATTCCGACATAAACTGTCCCCATACTACAGTGGTTTAACTACCTATTTTAGTATTTATATATCTTTATATTTTCCTAAATCATAAGCATGGGTATACCCAGCTTTATCTAACAGAATAAAACAAATTAGTTTATAATTAATGCCAATAAATACTATAGCAATAAAAACACAAATTAATTAATTTGATTAATACAACAATTTATTACGGAAAACATAATAAAATTTGATAATTGACTAAATAACAAAATTAATGACATACACGTTTCAAATATAGTGATTTCATTCGTGATGAATTGGTGACATAAACAACACATTACAAAACTCCATGCCTGTAATCCCCAAACGGCTAGGCAGAGGTGTACTTATATTAGACCCACATTTCGCCAGTTATAATGATCAAGTCCCATGTAATAGGGAAAACCGAAAAATAACGGATCTGCAGCCCAATTTCACAATCACTTACATTTTGTCATTTCATAGAGCGTCAACCGGGTGCAAATCAAGACTACGGGCTAGTACTGAGAAATCTCCGATAGAAAATAACACTTTACCTGAACTGGGAATCGAACCCGAACCTCATGTTCAGCCGTAGCGCTTGCAACCATCAGGCCTACGAGTTATGTTGTCTATCGCTACAGCTCATGACTTGGGTGTTAAGAGAATCTGCACAAACATACTAATTACTGGTCCGTCGGTCCGCGGTTGGTCCTTTGAGCCGAGCGACCTTTTCTTGTGGCCAGATTTGTTTTACGCGTTTTTTATGGCCCCATCAGCGTAAAGAGGATTTTGTTGAATAACTTTGTAATGAGTGTAAGCGTTTCTGAATGCGCTGAATTAGGGAAAGTTTTACAGTTTGACAGTTTCATTGCTGTTTTTGCGTGTGAAATAAGGTTTAGGTAATAGAATAAATAAATATGTACAGAGTTTATTGGACCTTAGAAGTGTTACAATAATATTGAGGGAACATGTCTACACGTGGTTGTGTTACTAGTGGTTGTAAGCGCTGCTCCCGAACATGCGGTTGTGTAGATTTTAGGATTCGATTCCCTGGTCGGAAAAAGTGTAATTGGGCTTTTACATAAGGGGACGTTCGTGGGACTTAAACATACACATCTGGTGAAAGGTGGGTGCATTATATGGTAGGGTAAGGGCATAATATAGGTCACTTCTGCCAAATCCTTCGAGAGAAACAGGTCTGATGTTATACGTAAACATTTAATAATATTCAGCGCAATTTCCAAAGAAACTCGACACTACCCTGGCGTTCCACCGCACATACCCAACCCTTACACACCACAATCTCCCAGAATAAAGACATGATGAATAAAAGATCCTCTAACCAACGTCAGTCGCCATGGCGCTCCGTTGGCTGCTGATTGATTTAATTTCCGTTCCTACATCTTTTGTGCTTCTTCCTTAATGCTCATAGACAGCCACTGAGATGCTTTTAGAGCTGACGATGTCAGGATGTCTTCCTTGCAATATGTTTGACGTTGAAGTGAAGTGGGAGATGGAGTATAAATAAATTTTGACCTTTAGTGAAAATAAGTGTGGAAGGGCCAGTCCGGTCGAATTAGTTGCGGGCTTGTTTACAATTGAAATGTAATACTTAAGCCTAACATTCGTAATAATCTGACCAGCCAGCAACCCTATCGTAATTTCAATTACCACGAAAGGGAAGCTGTAACCAATCTCCCTGATATCATTCACATAAACACTCACACAATTTTCCTTTTTATTACAAAAAATGTTTATCACAATAACCTGCTGTATAAGTAAGTATTGCAGAAACGAATAATATTGTAATTTGTACGAGAGTGAGCGATGAATGCGTTACACTCACTCCAAATGTCTCCCATCTTTTCAGCACTCACTGTTACGGAGAATGTGTAGGTAAGTTTTTTGCAGATTTAGGTGTTAAGTCCAAGGTTTAGTTGGTCGTATACCGATTCTTATTTTTTCTCCCCTAAAACTGCCAGTGACACTATTGCTATTGGATTCATATCTTGGTCTTCTGATCTTACACTGTCTTTGTGATATTATGATTTATTATAAAAATCATTTCCCAGAGAAATTCAACGTGAATCCGTAATCGTCGGTACAAGTACCTCTTACAATTATTTTCTTTTTGTTCTAAATTTATTCTTCTTCACGAACCTTTGTGATTTGTTTAGGAGATATTTGATTTATGAAACGTCATTATTTCACGAGCATGTTTACGTTTGGAATTTATTTGTTGGCCCTAATTTCAAGATCTGCCTCATCGGTCTAGACTCTAGAGGTTGGAAGTGCTAGTGCTGAGCATGAAGTACTGGGTTCAATTTCCAGGTGGGTCAAAGTGGTTTTGGGTTTTACCATTGAGAATTTCTCAATAGCAGGCCGGGTGTCTGGATTTGGGCCCAGTTGATGGTCATAGGACTCAAACATTACTAGTGAAATGTGGCTGTACCTCTACCTGATCCTTCAGGGATATAAAAGCGTGATGTTATTTTATTTCAAGAAGACTGAAGCGACTGTCGAACCGGACTTACGATATGAATTACTTCTATCGGAAAAATGGAAGTTGAAATCTGAGTGTGCGCGATCAGATTTCTCGGGTAAAAAGCAGAGTAAAATCGTGAGATTTATGATAATATTGGCTGAAGAAATAAATTGCCACTTCTTGAAAAAAAAAAGAAATGAAACATTTTCAATATTACTTGTTTTTGTTTTTAAATCTTTAGGTACGCAAAGAGTATCGTGATTGTTAGTTTTGTTTTGCTATCATATTGTTGTTCTAATATTTTGCCCCATAGGCTTTCGTTAGCTAAGTAATCAGTCCATTTTATGCTTCTCACCTTACGTACTGCCAATAAAGTGATCTGTCTCTACTCTCACCTTTTAGTTAAAACTAAATAACATAACAGCCACTTAATTTCCGAAGGGTTTTTCCGAGGTGTGCTCAGTAGCTACCCCCACAACCCCCACATTTCGCCAGTTATGCTTAAGTCCCGTGTAATAGGGAGCGAGCCTATAGCAATAGGCTCCGGCAACCGGGCAAGAATATCTATTGTTTACAAATCCCTTCAAATCTTCTAGAACGTTTTCACTGACCCGCTTGTCGCCGGGAAGCTGGTCGATGATGGGCAGCAATTGGATTGATTGGACATCCGCAGGGGACGGACACTTCACACGACTCTGGCGAGATATCTTCGGCTGGTGATTGCTCGTACTCACCAGTTTTTCGCCGAATATCCTTTGAATCGATGAAAAAAAATGCTTGTATTTTCTCGGATGAATAATTAGTAAGTACTCAATCTAGAGATGCTAGGTTAGGTTCATTTCCGTTTGCGGATTACTAACTAATGCTTATAATTATAATCTTTAAGATGTTTTTAGGAAGGAGTCTCAAAGGACCACAAACTTGGCAAATACTTCCTTATACGATATTACTGCCGAGATCAATTGGACGATAAACAATTTCTAGGAAATATTTTGTTTTTTATTAGACGTACTTAGTAGTTTTTTTTATCGATTTCCGCAATTATCTTCAATTCGTGGTTGGAATGGAATATTTTACCGTCGAATTCATTTGATATTTATTATCTTTATATTAAAATAGAATATTTTTGCCTGAAAAGGTACAATATGAACTAATTTGGTCGAAAGTTGTGGTTTAAACTATCTAGCAGCATCTTCTTGATTTAACGTAGCATTCGATTGATACTACCGATACCAAGTATTTTTCTATGGCTAATGATTCGACGGTGTAATAGTTATTGAACACCCGTTAAACCTACTTACAAACAAATTAAAGTAGAACCTTTGAACCAAGATCTCCGATAACCTTCTCACCTAAGATATTTATCGCAAGCGACCCCGCGGTTTAAGCCTAGCATTTCATATGGAAATTAACGTGCTTATAAATCATTCGGGCTGGCAGCTTTTTCATTTGGCATCTTGGCGTAATCATGTATGTTATCAGACGAGAATTATGAGTTCGCGATCATTTTCAACGTCACGGAGAGAAATTAAGAATTTTTAACTTTAATCTGTCATGGGTGAAGGTTGGATTTTTACTGGATTTGGTACAAATATCTTGGATTTTCCGTACAAGTAGTTTTAAAATGAGCGTAAAGTTGATCTTTTTGTTCCAATTTCCTTGCTCTTTGTTTAAAATATTACGTTCAAATATGGACTGCTACATGAAGTTTTTTGCATCTAAAAATATTTACAGACCATGACCGACTCAGGCTTGTTTTTTGTCTGATGATTTTGCAAATGTCATTATTAGGTAAACATCTTCGTGATCAAAACATTATTTAAATCCAAAGTGGACATCCTTATTTATCATTATAGAAGTGTTAAGTAGACACTAAACGATGCGGTATCATTGCGCCGTGTCGTCGATTTGTCACGCGCAGAGCCATTAGTCGCGGCGCAATCCTGTGGATGCTCACTTTAGCAAACAATACCAACTATTGTGCGAAGATATTTGTTATTCGAGTTGCTAAGACGCTTATGGCTATAACTTTTGTTATTAGTTGAGGTTATGTAATACTTGTGCGATTGTTATGCCATGGTAATGTTCTGAAGGGCGAAGATTTTATTAATAGGATGTGAGCAACAAGTCCCAAAGGCCCAAAATAATCCAAAACATTAAAAGAACATGTTTTGTGTGTTTATTTTTATAATTTCCTCTTTTTAGACTCTTTGCTATTGTGGGTATCGTTGTCTGCAAAATTGATATATCTTCGCCACTAGACCGTGAATTACGTAAGAAGTAATGTGACTTACCTACTTCACAATCCGAAAGATTCTAAAGGAAATTTCTGATCCATTGCTTCATAGGTTTGAAATGCGTAAATAACGCAATGAATGTGGTTCAACTGTCAAAATGGAAGGCAATACCGCTGTAAATGTGTGAAAATTACTCCGCAGGTTGTTCCTAATTAACTTTGGCCTTAGAGTATCTTCATACTGTTGGGAACTCCAATCCATTTCATCTCCGTCCTCACAGCACCGTAGCCAACGTCTCCCATCGTGTACATACCTATGGCCATAACACTTACACCAGTCAGCGTAACATATTAATACGACGCTAATAAATGGCGCGTGCACATCGCTCGCTATGGCTCCTGTCTCACTGGCGGCGATTAGCGACAAGAGAGAAATGAGTACAACTAGCAACTTGTGTTGCACGCTAGTTTATTCTGCCACTTCGTTTTCCCAGCTAAAACGCTATACTATTGTATATAGTACTAAACTATTTATATAACGTACCTCTTCTACAAACCTACAATCTTTTGACCGTTGCTTGGCGAGAAAATCGTCGATAACTAGTCGCTACGTCAGCAGTGGGACAGGTGCCTATAGGCCCCATCTCGTCGCTTCTCTGGGCGTCTAAACCGCAATGGATGGCGCTCAGCAGTATCTTCGTCGCCCAGCCTCTCTGCCTCAGATGCATCCCCGTCTATCTCCGTAATAACTGCAAGCAATTATCGTTTGCTTGTTTCCGAGAAACTGCTGATCATTTTAGTGTTATTACTTAGGGAGTTGTGTAGGTAGGTCCTATTCTGTTTCTTGTGGTTATGTTATTTTGTATCTATGGGACAAATAAATACACTTCGTTTCGATGAGACGGAAAATTTTGATGATATTTGTCTCGAGTTTCATCGAAAAGTTAATTTTCAACAAAAAAATAATATCATAATACAGTCTGAAGATTTCTTGAATGGCAACATGGTCCTTGAAGAAAAACATTTCCCACAAAGAGGTTCGATTAAAATTAACCTGGAAATTTTCAAGCCACCTTTACAATTTTCACCGAAAGAATGCTTAAACAAGCCATTAGGAATTCAGTAAGTATGAATATCATCCCATCTCCCTTTAATATCAAACCGCAGCAAAAAAATCTTCCTTTCAACCTGTAAAAGCTCAGTTAACCGGCTGAACTGACATTTTGAATGCTAGTTAGTTCTGTGCAAACAGTTCGCCTAATTGAGAGGGTTGTACTTGCACAGTCGACACCGGGTTCATCTACCTTCTAATTGTTTTCTTTATTTCAGCTGGTTCAGTTTCACTAAGAGTCAGTACGTTATGTGATAATGAGCCGTTTTTCTCATCAGCTTTCGATCGCGGGCGATCTGCGGTCACCAAATATTGGATCATCGCGGTCATCATCATTCTCTTGACCTTTTCCAGGTCGACGCAGCAAGCCATCTGCTTCCATACTTCTCTGTAAGTCGTCGTGAAAGTCACCTCCTTAGAAACCTAAAGCTTTGCCAATTCAGTAAATATTGGCGATTGCAAAACCTATGTTGTTAAATTCACACAGCGGGCTGTCATTTCCCACCCGCGTCCTTCAAAATCCAATCAATGATTTAACATTTCAGCAGCAGAGTTGGTGGAGTCGTGATTGACACTACATCAATTAAATATGAAATGGTTGATGTATTTGATGAAACATGTCAATTAATTACTTGGTGAATTATTTATCAGCTGGTCGGTTGTGGTTGGCTGGTGTATAGGAAACTGTTTGCCAGTCATGAGGCTTATTTAGTGGTCGAAGTGGGTAATAATAATTTTGACTGCCAATAAAGTACGGCTTCTTCTTGGCATAAATATTATGTTTATATGTAGAAACCTAACAATTTCTAGTGTATATATATTCATAATTATACACTCAATTACAACACACCTAATAATCTAATAATTTATAATAATATTATTGAATTGCTACTGAGCCCTCTTCCTCTCTCCTAGTGTTGCTGTGCCCGACAGGGTCCATATTGAACTTTTACCTTGTTACATCATCTATGTAATACATATGGAATGCAATAAAAAATTGAGTATTGTATTCTTATTTACTCAAGTGGTTGCAATAGCGACTGCTGAGCGTGAAGTCCTATGTTCGATTCTCAGATTGGGTAAAGTGAAATTGGGTTTTTTCGTCAGATAGTTCTCAGTATCAGACCCAGGAGTGTGGATGAGCGCTCGAATTATGATGATGCATGGATTACTAACAGGGTACACCTCTGTCTTATGTCAATTAACTACCTGGACGAATTATATCAATTGGTCGATGTGGCTTGCTTGTGGACTGGGGACTGTTTGTCGGTAGTCGGGATTCCTATGTATGGGCTTGTGGTGACGGTGGGCAGAGGTGGTCTCTTGACTGCCAAAAAGAGGAATTCAAACTGGAGGATTTACTTAATTAAAAGCCGTGCGTCTGATGGCATTTCCCATCAGCGAAAATGATGAACTTCCGTTCAAACTTTCACCCCCGATTCTTTACAGGGATGGGTTTTCAAATGTCCTTCCTTTGTGCTTACTTTCGTTATAAAAGTAACTCTTGTGCTAACTGTTAAGCTTCTAGAGCCGGTGGTTTAGACTAAAACTTATAAATTAGATGATAGACGTCATTTAGTATATATGTATATAGTAAAATTATTTGCCAATCGAATATTATGTTTCTTGTAACTTTCGTTGTTTTACTATCGGTATGTCAATATTCAAAGTGAATTAAAAAACACATTTCCCTCATACTACACAAATTAAAATGTTTCTGCAGTGGCAACGCTGACAAACATTCTACTCTACCAAATGAGAAAATGTAAACAAAACTTATAAAACAGTATTTACAGAAAAGGTCTCTGTTTGTCTAGAGTTTTTCAGCAAATACTGCAAACGTCCCAAACTCTCATTTAATAACACAACAAGAGTAGCGTCAGCAAAAACTAGCCAAGGTCGAGAGCGGGGAAACGGGGGAAAAACGACAATTAAACGCGCCATTAACTTTTTGTGTGGACCGTACCGTAGTCGTCATTTTTTGTTTGACCGCCGACCGGACCGGACGTACCTCGTGATTAGCCCTGTTTACAATGAGGTAATTGATAACTTTACGCGGGTAATTTGACATTTTAGGCCTTTGTGATGCTTTGAGGAAAACTTGACGAGAGCTCCTATTGTTTTATAGGTACCTTACATGAAAATGAAAATTACGTCATTGTATACGGTTTGAAGCTAAAAAAAATCTGTTTCTTGAACCTGACTTGCAATTTTGACTTGTTAGTCAGAAGATACACAGTAGACAGCATTGCTTGGTCGTCTGTTCTGGAGTTCTGCACACCCAAAACGTTAGAATTTTCTATAATCTCTTGCATGAATAAAAAACGAGTTAATAGCGGTTGATAGTATGAAGAAGTTGTGTCGTAAGCAACTTCCTTTGTTTATGTTTACCTACACTGCTTGCTTGATTTTTCCTTCCAAACGGGAAGTTACGAGACTTCCTTCCTTTCGATTTTCCTACAATTTCCACGCAATTAAGGTCGCATTTAGTTCCTACATCTGCAGTAACAATACAACATTAATCCCGACACCCTAACCCAAATACAACACACGCCTCATAACTTTGTTCTACTCACAAATAGTTTTAAATTGCAAATGCAATTATCCGATCTGACCGCGTTGTGGCAATGCTATGCAAGTTTTAATTACCAACGCCTGCATAATTGTACGAATCGGTATGGAGTGCCCGTCTCGATGTGGACGTGCTATACGGGAGCATATTTTATAGGAGAAAGGAGGATTTATTCATAATTGTGTTCCTATGTTTTAATTAAGGGTCTTGTGTGTAGGGACGGCGCGCGGCGGGTCGAGGGTTAGGAAGGCATCTGTAGGCCGCTGTAAGTATAAGTAGTTGCCCGCGGCTTGGTTCGCTTATGTCATAAATATTCCAGGCTCTTTCCTATCGTAAGCTTATTATTTAGTTTTATCACTAGTCTTTTGGTCGGTATGATTTATTATTGTATTATTATTGTAAAAAACAGAAAATCAAATATATTCCTTGATTTCTGTACTAAAGGCATAATTTAATCTTTTACACATGATTGTCATATCAAATTCTTCCACATTTTTGTTTGAGAACAACCCCTTTGATTCACTAACTGTAATCCTCCTCAGACTATCAGGCATCATTCGTATATAACGAGCTCGTCCGATGCACTACCTATAAAAAATAACAAAGTTAGACAAGGACGCAGCTATCTAAGCTCCAGGACGTGTGAAAGAGATGGAAGACGAGGGTGTTGAAGCTCAAATTGAGGTGTTCCCATTGACATTACGAGACGGTGAGGCCATTCGTTTTTATGTAATGAAAATGAGCTTGTAACATGAAATTTAATGAAGAATAATAATTTCACACTTTATTTGAGATGATGAGTTCGATGTTCGATGAAAGTGATATCGAAGCCGTCGTGTTTTTTGTGTTTCTCGATAACATCTGTACTGAGTTGGCATGCGAGATTCAAGTTATGTCTATTATTAGTGGGTTGCCATTTTCAGAACTTATTTCTTCGAATTTAGATGAGAAACCATCCATTCAGATAAAAAATTAAAAACATTACTAATCCTACGGGCCTATACAAGTGACAATCGTTTTCAGAAAGTTGCGTATTCACAACGATTTTCATTAGGTTTGGCATAATTAAAAAAATAATTAATTAATTTTGTGGAAAATGTTGTGGGTAGTATATTCGTTAAGTTTTATTTTAAGACAGAATTGTTTATGCTTAATATACTACTGTTTGTTTTCCCAATTGTAATAAATAAATAATTAGTTTGTAGCTTACGAGTATGTCAGTCCAGAAAAACTCACTTTGTCTAGGCGTTCTTCTAATAAAAAATAAAAAAATATATACTATAACAAGGCAATGCGCAATACTCCGCGTTAATACAGTGGTATTAAGGAAGTAACAGAAAGTTTCTTCTGAAGGTTAGTTTAATTAAAAACGCAGCCGACCATCGCATAGCACGAGTTTTGGCAACTTTCGGATGTTCATGGCCGTTTCATATTTTATTTTATTTTAATCTAAAATTCGTTTGGCTTGTTGGTCTTCAGACCTAAGAACGTCTGTCGCCCTAGGTAAATATTTCCAGGTTG
This sequence comes from Standfussiana lucernea, assembly GCA_964057025.1. NCBI lineage: Eukaryota > Metazoa > Arthropoda > Insecta > Lepidoptera > Noctuidae > Standfussiana > Standfussiana lucernea. Next base: position 792,381 of record OZ059799.1, on the reverse strand, counting down.
AAAAAAATGAAATTGTGGTTTGTCAATTTTGGATTTCTCAGTAACAGACGACTGGAAACCATTTTGTGGCTGCAGACAGGCCTCTATTCCATGGACCTATATCATTACTAGAGTGCCCACAACTGTTCGGGAAAAACAAAGGTGGTGTTATGTCATAGTTAGAAGAACTACTTTTGAGAGCATGTGGCGCCATCTACAACGCTACTACGCATCTTACCTGATGCTGCAAATAGTAGAGTTATCCCTGAGATTAGGACATTTAAGGACCTCGCGCACTACGCGGCCACGACCACGAGTTGTCGCATGACCGGCATCTATCTTCAACAAAACTGGTCGGACTCCCGGTCGTGCGAGCAAACTTTCTTCCTGATGGGTGCTACTGCGGCCATAAGTCGAAGCCCTGGCCGTGTAGAGCATGGGGCCCCCCTAAAACATTCCGATAGCAACCGTCGGGGAGCCCATCAGACACAACCCCGTCTGGTCGAAGGATCCTCACTTTTCTAAGCAGTATGTGGAATTCTGTGTCCCTGTTCGTCGTACTTTCAGTAAATAATGTCCTGTACTTGCCTATACACTGACCTTAATCTTAGCAAGTTCATATCCTTCAACACTAATATAAACGAGTTCCAGCAGACTCACCTCGCCACGTGATACGAGACGTGACGGATCCGACACGACCGGGATTAGTGAAGCGATGTTAGTAAATACACTCCACCTGGTTTATTTAGAGAGATGGACTGCGTTTTATACTACCACAATAGGTTGGTAGGTACCTACCAACCTATATACTACCAACCCCCCTACCACCCTACCTTTCCCTATCTTACCCTACCCTACTTTTCTACCTTTATCATTATTTCCTAGATTTGAACATCATCATCCACAGCTTCTCTTGTCCTGTCCTACTGAAATCATAAGCTGCTGAACATCTTTCTTCGTCCTTCTTTCTCCAGAGTTTTCGTAACGCTGAAAGTGGGATGTGAAGCTCAAGAATGGGCATCTTTTGTCATAAAAGCTAAAATTGTTTGGATGATTAGCAACAGAGTTGTCCATTTAGTGGTTTTTCCAATTTTCCGTCCGACCAGCAATAGAGCCCCGCAGGAGTCCTGTATAGACAAGTCAATTACTAAAGCATCTCAAGACACTAAAACTGTGCATAACGTCCATAGACACGCTAATGTCTTTTCCCATCATTAGAACCATCAATACAACAATGTCTAAAAATGCAAAGTACCCTCCATTTGAGTCCAAAAATAATATCCGAATAGTCTCGCAGTACTGTGAAGAGTAAGGTAGTCGAATGCTTCTTTTATATTCAAACAAGATCATTACTGTTGTCAATGGGTGACATAATTTATTTTTCGTCTCTCCACGAGCTTGCAAAAGACTGACAAAGGGGCTGTGAAAGAGCGCCCACGACTGTCCGCGTGTGGTACAGGGTACGAGCGAATTTTTCTACTGCGAGTAATTTCATATAATTCTATAAAATGAAAGAGATAAAATCGAGAATTGTATCGTTTTTAAATAGAGGCAGGAACATGCGACTGAAGAGGCCTATGAACTTATGACCAGCAGAGGACTTCTGTAGGCTGTGATGTTGATGATTATGAGGGGAAAACATCAGTATTTTTAGTCTCATAGGCTTTGTTGACTTTGGTATTAATTTTTTATTACTCGAGGATGTTTATAGAACGTCAGTTTCTAATAACCAATCAAGAAGTTCATTTCTCTGAGCATCATAATATGCATTAGGTTTAGGACTAGCTAGCACATTTATCATTTCAGCAGCCCGCTGTCGCCTGTCACTTAACCAACAACGTGGCAACCTAAGAGAGCGGCATAAAGACCCATTGAGCGTAGGCTCGCAGCACCCGCTCAATGAGCCCACTGCATCCTTTATATCTTAACTAAGTACTTCTGTTCATACTGGGTATCTTCATTATCATAACAGGCATACTTTTCACAAATCCCTCCTAGCACAAGCATCTCCTTGCTTAAAAGGTGATTACCAAATCATGTAACTAAACGCACGTAGGTAGTTTTAATAGACATTTTTTATAATGATCCAAGGTGCTTGTTTTGAATATCTACATGCTATGCCTGTGATACGCTATACATTTTCAATTTAAGCCCTGATTGCTTAGTTCTTAAAATGATTTCAAAGTTTTGTCTCGAAAGACCAAAAAATACGTTGTTTATGAATTCTGAATCACAACCAGGATTAATAAAAAAATGTCTACGAGACACCTTCAAGGGATCAAAAGACCAAATAACGGGTTCAAGCCAAACTGGTGTATTACTAAACACTGTATATCATTAAAGAAACTAATGACAAACTAAGCAAATCAACCTCTCACTCATAATAAATCGTATCCATCTTTAACAAAGCCATTAAGAAGTTAGGTAATCTATCTGCTTCTATAACAGTAACACAACAAAATTTAGGCACAGACAGACAGACAGACTAGGACCATCATCAATACCAAACATCCCATTTGGTCCGTCTTATTCTCCCATCTGCATCGACAGTATTTTAATGTCCTTATGGAGCATAATCCCATACCATAGCTAGCATCTAATGTTCCGGAAATCTTGTCATAAGCGAGGCAGAAGTTCCTTTCAACATGTTTATGGGCCCCATAAGGAGGATCTTCTCGTGAGATTAAAGTATTGTGGCGTGAGCAGGAATCGAGGGTTTTTGTTTGTTATGACTTCTGGTGATTAATGTTACGTGTGACGATTATGGGGGTTTTGAAGAGGTGTTTATAAGATAGAGAGGTTCTTGTGTAAACTTGATTGATTGAATTTGACAGGTGCGGGGTGAGCGGGTGCAGGGTATGTGGTGTATTGAAAAATAATATTCTATTTTAGAAGGAAGACCGTGTTGGTTTTTGTTTTGTTTTGTTAAACAGCATGTTTCCTTTTTACGTGACTATAACGGCGAAGCAAAAAGGAGGGTTATGATTTTGACCGGTATGTATGTATGTTCATCTGTTCCCTCATAACTTCTAAACTCCTTGTAATAATTTACATTGAAGATGACAAGAACAATAAGTTCTGAGTTCCTTTGACCGTCTCTTCAACTTGCACTGCGATTGCACAATGGAGGTATTGAAACTACTTTTATAAAACTTTTGAGTAAGAATTCTAATTAATCATAGATGTCTTGAAGTTATTTATAGCTGCTTTTATTAGTTCCATGTAAATACCATATGTGGTAAGAGCAAGTCCGTTTAATCGCCTAATTTGGCACCGCTAAGCAAGGACAAACAAGTGCTTACACCGACATATAAAAGCCTTACGATACTCTGTCGAAGACTACACAATCCCTTTACCAAATGAAAGGCAAAAGACCAATTTCCCACGAAGCAGCGCGTACGCATGGGTCAACGACCTCGCACCTCCGTAACCTAGCAACGGTACCCGAGCCTTCACCTCCTTGCACTATTTAGCACACACAAAAACAAACCCTAATGTGTTTCAAACAACGTTCAATTTTCTTCGCATTAGGTTTGCCGTATCATGCGTAACTAAACCACCTGTGTTGTTTTGTAGAACTTTATTGTCAAAGTCATAAAGGTGATTTTTGCTTTAATCGTAAATCGACCAGTCCATTGAGTAAATGCGTGATTGACAGAGATATAGTTTATGGTTTCACTTTATTGTTTTCAAGATGGATTGCGTTCGTGTTTCAAATACTGATTCATACGAGTATGGTTGTATAGTATCAGTTAATTACGGTAAATGATCCAAGAAGGAATTTAACATCACTTTTCGTTACGGACAAGCATTGAAAAATGATCTTCACCTAATATTTTCCAATCGAAGCAACAATGCGACTATTCCTATCCTACCGACTCATTGCAATTACTAGCTCTTTTCTATTTGCTAACAAAGCCTGGCAGAGCCTTCCGCTAGTGTAGCCATATTTAAGCTGGCATTGAGCTCCAATCGGCCAATATATCTTGAGAAGCTCTGTAGCGTGGTTTACGCAATCTGTGCCTTAGGACCAGTTTTCGCTTTGACTTACTTTGAAGTATACCCTATGGAACAGTTCTTGGGCAAACAATTTTCTTGTTTATTTTTAACTAGCTGACAGGCGCAACTTCGTCTGCGTAACATTTTTGATTAATGCTCCGCTCCTATTGGCCGCAGCGTGATGTTTTATAGCCTATAACCTCTCGATAAATGGGCTATCCAACACTAAAATAACTTTTCAATTCGAACCAGCAGTTCCTGAGATTAGCGCGTTCAACCAAACAAACAAACTCTTTAGCTTTTTAGTATAAGTATAGATTTCTTCTTCATTATCATCATCACTAGTTCACCTCCCATTGAGCACGACGATGCGAAGCTATAGCGATGGTGGCAGAGTCAAGAATGGATAGACCTGACATAATGAAATGTCATAGCATAACCTAACATCACGCCTTGTTTCCCCGAAGGGTTAGGCAGAGGTCGACCTAACAAGTACACCCACATTTTGCCAGTTATGTTTAAGCCCCATGTGATATGGGGCGAGCCTATTCCCATCAAGCGGAAACAAATCTAGATCCCGAGGTTGCTACTCAGAATTCCTGAGGGAAAAACCCAAAAACACTTTGTGGACTTCGCCCAACCCGGGAATCATAATCAGAATCTCATGGTCAGTAGTCGCGATCTCGAACACTACACTAACGAGGCAGAATGATTGATCTACTTAGCGCAATATCTTTACTAACACGATGACGTCACACTTCTGTACTCCAAGCGTTAGGCGCAGGCGCAGGGAGGTGACTATTAGGAATGTAACATTATCTCGTTACACGTATTGCGATTAGTCCTTTTTATAAAACAAGGATATATCATACTCGTACTTGTGTCGTCCGAGGCCTTCATCCACCGCGATCCGCTCACTTCAGGGCTCATAATGAACATATTCCGGTGTAATGAGTTGATGACGTGATAACTCACGGGGATCTGAATATTATCATAAACGTGTTAACTTCAGCTCCGTGACTCATTAGCCACTTCAGCGGGCTAAGAGAACGTGCACACTGGACACATTAATGTACTCGTACAAATCGATTCATCATCATTTGTTAAGTATGTTTTACTTCCGGTCCCGATGCAGCTGAATACCAGTCTTGAAGATGGAGCAACTGCGTATCTGACCTCCGTGACTCAGTCACTGGGTAGTGTACCACAAGTTTGTGGACAAACATTATTGAAGTGAGTTGAGTGGCGCGCGATTGAGGAGGCATAAGTCCAGCAGTGGACTGCTGGAGCCTGATGATGATGATTATTGAAATAGTGTAAAAGAGGAAATTTTGAACAAGGATAAAGGGCTATTAGAAGAAAGCAAGGTAGAAACATTACCTACTCTAGAGAATGATATGCTGGGTCATCACCTTCTTCAGTCTTTCTCCAACTATGTTGGTGTCTTCTTCCAGTCCAACCGGATGCAGCTGACGGCTTTAGTATTGATCATGAAGTGACTGAATATCTGGCACCACTAGTCAGTAAAAATCGTTTAATACCTACTTCTAAATGTTTTCAGTGACTTATCGCTGGCAGACTTTACTTTAGTGATTGACTAATGGCGATTTTGAATAAAATGAGTTGTACATTCTTAAATATGCAACTTTGCAAAGTTAACACAGATGTAGGCTCAAGTTAAAGATAGGCTAAGATGTGACCGACCCCCTCTTTTTTTTTTTTTTTTTGGTTGGAAATCATCAAATGACTTCTCCCGCTCTGGGTGGAGCGGGAGGGCGTGTCAGACTCTTACTGACTAAAACCCACCCGTGTTCCTTTACTTGCCTGTGCCAAGGTGGCAAGGGCCACGGTAACTCTTTCGAACAAATCCGCAACCCTGGCAGGCATCGGTCTTAATGGACCCCGTCAGTTTGTGCTGACATTTGTTTGAGGCGCGCGTGGAACACAACGCGCCATCGACCCGGGCCTGGTCCTTGCCGGACGGCGAGCTACCCATTGCTCGCCGTTCGCAAGCCCGCGCCTACGGTGCACGGTGGCCGGGAATCTGTTTGGGGTAACCGACCCCCTGACATTCATTTAATTGCTTCAATAAAAAAAATATTAGTTGTCATTGACAGTATTGCTGGCTGCTCACTGCATGCCGTCACTTTTAATTCCCCTCTGGCTTTAAATCCCTTTTTCGCAAGAAAAAATGTGTTCGCTATTTTCATTTAAAATTCTTTGCATTAGCACCTGCCGATGTCGCCCTGCGAACAACACGGAACAATACGCTTCTGCGTATGTGCGCCATTTTCTTTTGTTTCTTGTTTTGCTCGTGTAATTGACAGCTCGCCAGTACTTGTGTAGTTTAATGAAGCGTTCATGTCATGCCTGTGTTTGGATTGACACTTTTATGAATGGTTGTGATGGCTGGAGACAGCTGTATTTATCCAATGATAATGCTTATTTAAAAATACAAAAAAAAACACTCCGGTAAAGAAAAACACGGCCTCTTATTCTTCTTGACATTCGACTATGTACTTGTCTTAAGAGCTGCAGAAGTCATAGCAGCTTAGCCTTATAAGCTTTAGGACTGAGCAACGCAATTATTTCCTCACCAATTAAAAAAGTTAAGTTAAAAAAGATCCTTAATTGGTTTTCCCTATTTTGTACCGCGAGCCCATAAAGCCTTTTACCTATACTCAATACTTTATTGCATTCCATAATGTGTACATCATATAACAGTCGGTATGTTAAAACATCAAATCAATTATGGACCCTGTCGGGCACAGCAAAGTTAATTTTTAATAGGAGAGAGGATGAAGACGCTTTTTATTAAGGAAAAAAAATATTTAAATAAGTAGTATCATTAAAATGGTATTATTTGCTTTTATATTTGGTTTTAAGTTATATTTATGTATTTTAGGTAAGTAAAAATAGTTTTTATTGTTGTTGAAATTTATCGCTAAAATATTCGTCAATAGTGTAATAGCTTTTGATTATTAGAAATTGTTTTAATTTATTGATAAAGAGATTATTTTTATTTATTTTCTTGATGTATTCCGGTAACTTATTGTAAATTTTAATGGACATAACAAATGTACTAGAAGTGAAGTGGGTATGTTTAATCTGCTTTCATGTCTAAGTGCAATTTTTGTTTACCGAATAGGTACTAAGACGAGAAAGTAGGTACGACATGCCAATTATCATGACTTTATCGTGAATTCGTGATATTGGTGATGTGATGATGGAAGCCAAACTTCAGTAATCGGAGAGACACCAGTAGAAGAGGATCGTAATAATATAATCAACTATCTAATATATAAAAGACATAGCCTACAAAAATCCCTTCAACATTTTGTCATATTTCATGCTCGGCCAGTGTGTAGTCAACACAACAGTGACGACAATTAGTGCGGCGTACATTAGTTGTCGCGATGTCGCGTTGACACGGCGACGTGTTCGCGACATAATTCACATCGCTCATTGGCTGAAAGCTATAGAAAAGTTTGTTTATGCGGTACGGAGTCAGCAGGGATAGAGCATCAATCATTGGAGTAATTGGTCCAAAGTCATTGCATTTACTGATGATGTTAGCTTTTGCCGGGGATTCACTGAATCATAAATATACTGCGTGGCGCTTACTATAATCACTCATGGACGGTTTTGTAACAAACTGTTAGCTATCATTTGTTGATGTTTAACTGAAAGGCGAATCGAAACGATAAATCATACAGTTTCGATACCAACCTATTGTCTTAATAATTCAACACATAGTCTTAGCAGCTTCAATTTCAAAATGTATAAGTATTACTATATTTCGTGTGTGTAGTTCGAAATTGGCCATAACTGCCAATCCCAAAATGGCCAAAACATCCGCTTATTTGCCATTAACGTCGAATGTAATTCGGACACCTAAAATCAACAAAACGCAGTTTAAAATCAAGTTATCTGTATTTAAATGTAAATGTAGGTAGTATTGATCTGGATTTATTCAAGATTATGGTAAGTGAGTCGTTTGATGGTGGCATTAGCATAGCAGGCTGTGGGCCTTGGAGCCGTCGCCGCGTCGCGTCGTGCTCGCCAGCGCTTAGCGAACACCATGCGGAGAAATATGTATCGGATATAAGTAATCTATGGAAATATCGTAGAATTTATTACGATTGTTTTATGATGATGGTTATTTTTGATTAAATTAGCAAACTGGTCCCTAGGGCCGGACGTTTATAAGGTCAAAAGGTCTAATGGTTAAAAAAATAATTAACAACTTCAATAAACGCATCTCGTATTAACCAGTTTCCTCCAGGTACACGGTCTTTGGTCAAAATGGTGGCTCTAGCTAAGTAACACACAAATACCTAATTAAAATGCCCGTTCCATTCACTAATTACAAATACCAAAAATATTATCTTTTTTTTACAGCTTGTTTAGCAGCGGTGAAAAATAAGAAACTACCTATGTCTTGCTTGAGCGTTGAATTTTAACTATTGCAGTTTGACTTTTACAACAAATGCAAATACATGAATTGCTTATCCATATGATCGCAAGTTATTATGACTTAGTGACCTCTAGACGAGATATTGCACAACCGAGCGAAATGTTTCACAATTAGGTCGTTTTGCTGACTATTCTTGTTATATAAATAGTTGTAGGTAATGAGCGCCGATTCTCATGCTAATTATGTATGTAGCTGAAAAACCTGTTCAAGATTTTAGCGATGTTTTTATATTCTAAAATATGTATTTTTTGGCAATAGGCTCCCTATTACATGAGACTTATACATAACTGGCGAAATGTGGGTGTACTTGTTAGATACACCTCTGCCTAACCCTTCGGGGATTACAAAGCGTGATGTTATGCATGTATTTTTATTATTTATCGAAATCGAAAGTATTTAAGGTATTTAGTTTTCACACTGAAGCTTGTCCCTAAAGCTGAAAATTATCACTGAATTAGTATTCGTGCCTGCACACCGTACAAAAAGTACGTTTGTACTAATTTAGATATAAAATTCTACTTCAAAGAATTTTTTGGGCTTTCTCGTCAAAGCTTGCTGCGGGGCTTGAAATATAAAATTACGAGGAGTTTTTAGTCAATATAATTTAAAATGCAGAAGAAATAATTATGTTTCGATTAGTTCATTCTACTTCTGAGGGTACCTATAGATGATAATCTAGATTGAGTCGGTTCAAAATTCGGCAACAATTTTCTTCTAAATACAAGCCTTGATCCTTCAAGTACATAAATACAAATAGATTTTACACTTTATCGGTTTCTTCTAGACAAGCGCGATCCACCCTTGGCCGCGGCCAAACGCAAGCCCATTTAAAATAAAAAAAAGTTCCTAAAATAGACCAAACAATCTTGAATAACTAGTATCTGGTCGACGACTCTACGCATTTATAAACTTTAACCTTTATAAAATAGTACAAAACGAACTCCCGGTGTAGATCAATCATTGCTGTCACAATAGCAATGCTTGTCCTGTCACAGGTAAACTCTTGCGCAGATACGCACACAAGCACCGTTAGTTCACACATGCGCGTTAATTCAATAACTGTGACACCTGAGTACTAAAGTGACACCATTCCTTATTACACCAAAACCAACTTTAACTTCATAAAACAAAGTTGAATGTCGAACGAAATAGAATTCAGTTTTAGGTGTGTGAGTGTAAGGCTTGTGTAAACCCGTCTCATGGTCATTCCTTTTTAGATCTTATCGTTCGAATTTTAAAGTTCATTTTCCGTATACCCACACATGTCAATTCAAGTGTTGGTTTAGATCGGGCGCAAAAGATTTCCGACTTTATTTCACGTGTGGTAGGATTTGTTTTTGGTTGTGTAATGTAGTTACCGGTCCGTACCAGCCGGTGCCAGGCGTCGTAAGAATGCGTTCGAGCAGCGAGTAGGTACAGTTACCTATCGTTCGTCTGTTTGTAACAACTTGTTTGTCTAATTTTTAGTTAATTCTCGACCTTGGGGAATTCACTCGTCATTTTCCACCTGAACACTACAATGATATTATAAAGGGAAGATACGCTACGTTCATACTAAGCGGTGTCCAGAATTGTTGCGTTGTTATTACAAATGTACTTACATGTAGGTGTATAGTCATTTTCAACTACGACTGCGATAGATAATACGGAACGTATGGTACAGAAAGAGATAGCTATCTGTAGTGTGTTGCGCTTGAAGTACACTAGTGAATCACAGAGTATGCGGATTTGCCACAGATGGGACGTTGGATATAAGCATAGGCATTGGATATAATGTATTACATTGATAATGATGTATTAAATAAAACAAAAAACAGAATTGTTAATTATTTATTCACAAACTTAGACTAAGATACAATAATTAAAAAAAAAATGAAAGTTGAGTTGGCAGTTAAGATTTTCATTATTATTTATTCTTCATTTTTAAAATGTTCTGAACAAATTGTACTACTTTTTGTAGGCATCCAGTTATATTCACTTCTTTCCGCCTGAACTATGCTGACCCATTTATGTTTTATAAAATCATCACTAGGAAATCTGGAAGATAACAAAAACATAATAAAAATAAATGTTTTATCTAAGATACATACCTTCTAATCGAGTAATAAAATAATATTGAATAGCCCGCTATTACTAATTTAATTACATATTATTATTAGAAAGACGCTAACAAACTAACTCAAGCGGTCAACGAACGCTGTATATTCTGCCTATGATTTCGCTTCTGGTTGATTAATCTATGACGCATGGCTATTTTTGTCTTTGTCGCGCTGCAGTTGTCATCATATTCACTGTCCTTTTCGAACCACCATATTAATAATTCGAAATGTATTTTGTAAATGAGAAATAAAATCGTGAAAAAGTATAAATATGACATTATTTTAATATACTTACGTATGGTATGAAACTCCTACACTCTTATTTTTCTTGGAACCATAGTTTTTACACTTTCGTAACACACAACTTGGCATTTTAGGTGGATATAGGCACGACACAGACACGTTTCGTTTCGCTCGCTGCTATTAGCCGACTAAAACAAATTACGACAATTGTCTGAATTCGTTCGCAACAATTTTTGCGCGCCAGTGCGATATCTACCTCTTTTTATTTTATAATATCATTGGAACACTAGATATTTTTTGCAACCGGTTTTTGAGTTGATTTTATGTAATATTCATAGAAACCACCTAATACGTAGGTACTTAGATATTAATTTTATTGCATAAGAATCTGACATCAAACTATGTGAACTTAGATGATTGTTTAGGCGATTCAGAAAAACATATAAAAGGCAGTTCCTCCTTTAAGTGCGTCATTTCCATTTGTTAGTCTCTTAGGTATTTTTATCGCCAATTCTTTGGGTCTTTATTTTTATCGGTCACATTTAAATTGGGCTTGACATTCAAAAAACCTGAATGTTTAAGTGTTGGGTCTCTGGTCAGTCGGTAATGTCCCACATTAGGCTGTTGACACACTTCTCAGCATCGATGGGCTTTATGAACTCGGTTAGGGTATTAAAGATGTTATCTGCATCCTTTTGGGGTTGTCGCAGCGATTCATTTCAATTTCAATCACTTAAGACTTCATCTTTATTTTAATCGTTTGAAGGAATATTATAATGTGTGTTGCTTTTTTTGGCACAAATCTGGAACCTTATTTATTGCTTTCATTTCATCGATCACATCACACACAAAAGTAGCTTCGGATCATCTACCTTCCTTATGATGATAGTTTTCCTATTATTATCACGACATTGCCACAAGTATTCCTCTTGTTTTCCTGTAACATTGTTCTCTTGTACCACGTTTGTGTCATCTGATCATCTCCGCAGACAACCAAGTCCCGGCAGATAACTATCACTTTGTAGTCGGCCCGAACTCGAAGACGTAACATATTTACATATTCCCAAACTTGATTTCAATTAGTTGTGAGTACCATACTGTTACTGAACGAGCATCAAGTGAATTTAATTAACTGCCGAGGATAATTTATGCGAGCTTCGGAACCTCAGCCCAGAGGGGCCTAGGGTGTGCCCTGGGGTACTCCACGAGAAGATTGACGACGATACTTGTCAAAGAGTTATTGTTGATAATATGGTTAATGATCGTTTGCGTGATGTGCATGTAAGCATATTGTGTAATGTGTTGTGGTCTTAGCAGGATCTGTATGAACCAAAGGCTTAGTCCTCATCATTCATGACTAACACCTATAGGTAAGGTCCATTTGAGACTTTTAGTAGTTGAATTCAATTTACGCCATTTGTATCATTGTTTAACAACAGATATCGTCTTCTTTTTACTAAAGATTTCATTCATTTAGCAAATATTTATCGAAGCCAAATAATCTCGATGCATGTCCGCAACAACCAACACACATAAATTGTTTCCAATTATATTTGCAAATCAAAGCAGACTTCATCATCTAAAAAACATTGCCATGCTGCAAGACAGCTACAGCCAGCATGCAGTATTCAGAATATTAATGCAGCCTGGCACTCCAAACGAACCAGGAATTAGTCCTCTTCTATCCCTCCCCTCTTTGCTAATTGGACGTTCAGAGTTTCCTCTCCCTCCTGACTGCCTGTCAAAGCTTGTTTGATACTGTATAGCTTTGATACAGTATTTCCTAGGCGGGATAAGGTTGCAGGCTTTAGTAAAACTTTATTTTGTAGCCATCCTTTTTCTGTTGTTTTCAACTTCAAAGAATATTTATTAACTTTTTCAGGAAATTTTCCTCTAGTTCTCCATATTTCTAAACGTAGAATGATGGCAACAAATAAATAAGACACTGGCAAAATCACAAAATGAGTCTAATTATGTTCCGTTAAGAACCATTCTAGTCATTTTCAATGAATTATAGACGACAGATTTACAGCAATCACCCCAATTTTGTTTCAACATCACTTCCTAATGTTGTGTACATTAAAACCCCGAAACCCTTAAAGTTATGTCATGGCTAATATGGCTATCATCTCCAATACTAAATAGTAAGAGGTCTAATACGCCTAGTGCTCACACTAATTAATTATCTAGTTCCACAATCACATGAATGAGAAGCAAACCTGTTATTTTGATCATAACACTTGTCGTCCAACAACCTGTTACCGATACCTGTAATAGATATTTATAGTTGTTATTATTTGTAACGCAGTTTCTACATTTCACGCCTGTAAATTTTTAATTAAATCGTGCTGAAGACTGTTATATAATCTACTGCTATTAAATTATAAAATTCTCAGAATGGATTTATTATTTTTAATTAATTACCTAATACATAAGAAGCAATACTATGTCTCACAAGATGAGTTGTTGAGTTTTTGTCTTCAGTAAAAAAAAAAAAACTAAGTAATGCTGAATTTTCAGCTACATTTTTCTAAGGAATCGGCTTTTGTTCCGGGCTTAAGTTGTGTTCATGTTAAAGTAACCATGATTAATAAAGGGGAAGTCCACGTACCTAAAGCAAAAGATTGGGTCCTACCAAAAACATTGGTTTGGCATAATTATCTCATATGTACTTTCGATACTTTGCCTTGAAGATCTATTAATTTTACTTTAATTTAAAAATATCCAAAGATAAGATTATTTTTAGCTAACTAATAAATTGTTTTTCTTTTTTTCCAGGTACGCACCCAAATGACCAAAACACAAGCATCCTTCGGACGTCAAGTTTGCTATTATATTGCTTATTTATTTTATTAATCGAGTCGTATAAATAAACGATTGCTGGTAATCGTCTTTATTATGTTCTTACCTATCAAAAACATTGCTCAAGGTTTACCTTGTAGGTTGCTTCTGAGAGGTACTCGGAGCCAGGTACCTACTGGTTTAATTATAATGAATTAAGATTAGCTGGAAGATACTTCTTTTCTTGGAGATTCACGTGAATAAGTTGATTATTTACATTCTGCCTTATACAAGGTCAACTTAAATTATCTAGCCGATGCACATAAAAACCACTACGTCCGTATCGATTCTCTATTTATTTGTAATCGACCCTAAAATATGTAGTGATATCCTTTAAGATGGTCTACCAGGTACAGAGCGCTAAGCCAGACATGGTCAACAGACGATGGCTAAAAGAAAAACAGGAAGCCCGTTCTCCATGAACCGCAAGAAAAGCGACTGGAATGAACGTTTCATTCTAGTCAAACGAATTAAAAGTAACATCCAACTGACTGATTATACCGGCTGTCAAGTGTGATCATGGCAATGTAATTTCCCGTTCATTATGAGGTTTATTACCTGTGGGCTTGATGAACCATGTCGTCTTAAATAAACCTTAAGAAGATAGCATTTAAGTTAAACAGCTTTTTTATGGTCCTTTTAGATAAGATGAATAAAATAACGAGACATCAAAATAACATCTTTTTCCTCTTTTGCACAGGGGAGAAACCAACAACAACAGTAAAAGGTAAAATAATACAAATGATTGTAGATTGAATATTTTCCAAACAGTTTTCCTGTCGGATCCTTGTTTTAAAATAATCAATGTTGAGAAAGTATTGATAGTAAGCGTTATTTAAAATACGCAAAAAAAATATAGAAGTCTCCTAGATGTCATATAGACTTATCCATGCCATGAAGACTTACCTTTATTATTACCAAAGATACATAATAGGAAAACCAAAGAATTATGTAAGGATCATAGCAACTTAGCATGTGGCGTTCTGTAATTTCTGCCTACCCCCATGGGAAAATGGCACGAATGTATGAATATATGTATGTATATGAGTATGCAAAAGCCAAAGTTAACTTTAACCAACAACGAACGTAAGATATAAGAATCAGGCTTAAATGATTCTGTGCCATCTCTCGCAGTCAGCCCAAGGTCACGTCGTTGGCATTCGCTCGACGTCACCAGTTCAAGGTCACGGTACAATGTCAAGGTAGCTTGAGCATTTGCCAGCTCAATGTGGATGTCGAGGTGATGAGAGTACTAAAAAAGTCAGAAATCGCAAAATACTTTTCTCATACGTTTCGTAGGAAATCATTGCAGGTCCTAAGAAAGAATTTCTGACTTTTATAGTACTGTAACTTTTTGATTAGTATTAGGAAGAGGATCAATTGGCATGAAAAAAAAATTCGTGTAAAAATTTCATACGATATGTATGTATCAGTATAACAGGAACGATTGCCATTAAAAAAAAATGTGTAGTATGGATATTTTTTTGGTAACTGTACTTTTTTTTTAAATCTGTTAATGGGGATCAAAATCTCTCGAAAAATTATGAATAGTCTCCTAAGACCATTTTCGTGTAGCTGCAACGGTTAAGGTAGTTACCCCCCCCCCCCCTTACTGCCCTGCTGAAAGTTTCCACCCTGTATACCCAAGTCGTAGTATCGTAAAAAATATAAAAAGTGGAGTTTTGGAGATGGTGTCTTCTTGTCTTGCGATCATTAATTAGTGGAATTTACCGAAATAGGCATTAAATTATTGGATAATTAGGCAGTTTTAAATAATGAAAAAATACAAAATATAATATCTACAATATTTGGGCAGATTTTTGGGAGTCCCATTTTTAGTAGTGGACTTTTACGAACTATTGTTATAGGTACTTTTATATTATTATTCAGTGTATTAAAAAATCATTACTAAGCTTTTTTGGAAACTCGCACATCACGAACACAATTACTTTAAATAATGACATAATTTTCATTGTCACGAATTTCCTCTTCCAAAATTTACTAACAGGTTTTCAACAATAACTAATAGCTACATAGTTAAGTGATTATTTTATCTCCGTAAATAATTTATGTAAAACGCTGTTTATTGTGTGAATGTCAACAGTTATCGACCTTGCTCTTGACAAAGTCTGTTGGAACTCATTCTGTTTGAGCACTCCAAGCTACCGTTGCTCGTCATGAATGCTCTTAAATTGTTGTTAATTTAGTATAGCGCCATCTGTTAGTGGGTGATGGCACGTGGAAATGTTTTTCAACGTTTTGTAGGGTTGTCTCTAGATATTGGAAGAAATTGCCTTTGCTTCTTAACACTTATCTCGTAGGAACAGAATTTTCGATATATTTTCCTTAAGTGAACTTTAATCTAACCATTTACGCAGGGTAAATTATAGCATAGTTAAGTAGTGTAACAAAATATGCTTTTGCATACATCACATTTCACGTACCTTCTAAACGGAATATGAACATCAATACCAATACGAAAAGTTTTACATCTCGCCTACTTCACCCCAAGTCTCATGATTCTTTACAAAATCACCCATTTCCACCAATCCAACATCACCATTACAAAGGGCAATCAACTTTACACCCAAGATTTTCCGATCGCGACCGTAACCTCTGGCGACCCCTAATTTCCTGTAACGATGCTCAATATATCTCCGAAACCTTTATAGGATCCATTTGGACCTACAGGGTCAACAGGTAGACCCCAATTTGTGGACGTAATGACGTGTTCCGGAGTGATGCTTCGTCGGTTTGACTCCTGACTAGTGAAATTTCATTTTAATGAGAAAGGTCGAGGTCCCGACGTGAATATTTTTAACCTCTTGATAGCTTTTCGTGAATTCCAATCGTTTATGTGAGATTTATTTTGTTATTACGTCGGTTTAAATGCTTATCGGTTTTTCAGTTGATCAAGGTGTTATGCTAAATTAAATTAGGTTTCACGCTGTTATAGTATCCGATCGAGCTTGCACCTACCTTTGGTCGCATTCTTTCTTATTGTTGTGATGTGAGGCTCGAAATGTGTTTCAATTCTTCGGCAAGTAGAACGTAAATAACTGTTGTAGTAGGCAAATAAATCAAGTACATTCTTCAAAAATAACAAACAAGGAGTGTTAGTTTTCATTCATAGTTTATACATATTTCTTCAGTTTCTTAGTACTAGACATGACAATAGATGAAAAGGTTAGAATTGTGAAGAGATACTGCACGAGACTACAATCCGCCATTTTAACTCACTTTTCCCTCCGTGAAAAGTAATGGCGGAAAATTCAATTATTCTTTTTGTATAGATTTCAAAGATTTTTTGTCACAAAGGTAACAGCAAAAGTACTTCGCGGAGAAAATTTTTATTTAAAAAAAATAAAAATTGTTTATTTCGTAACCATAATTAAATAACACGTTAGTGATTATAGCCTCCTTGTGAGCAAAAAATGCCTGTAACTATCTATAGGAGATTCCGCTCTTTCACAGCAAGTAAAAACAAAAACAAATATAAAAGTAATAAAACTTAAAAAAATAAAACGTGTGTGTGAGCGTGTATGTGTGTTGAAAGAAGCGAGTGAGTTAAATTATGTGTTGCAATAGTGCCTCAGTGTCTTTATAAGGTCTTCTAATGGTTTAATCTAATTTATTAGATTTTTTTACATGCATGTGCTTGTCTAATGTATATCTCTTTGTTTATCCTATGTTCAGCAGAACGTATGTTGTATTGGATAGCGGCGAATTTGGTTTTAGTTTGTGGGATTTGAGCAAGCATGTCTTTCAATTAATTGTAGATTTCTTTTAAAAATCACAGATGGTCGTGGTCCTTTCGGTATTATTTCTGTTGTATAACATTAACTTCTAACAGGCTGTCAAAATATTGTCTTTTGTTAAATGGCTCCTATTTATTCTGAGCTTAGTTTAAAATGAATACAATTAGTCTTTGTGCGTAATTTTCTTAAAGCTTTTGCGTAACGAACTAAAGTGTTTAATGTTTACTAATGTAGCAGTTATTAATGTTTTTCAAAATTGGTTGAAATGTTTGGCCACGGTTTTTTCCTAAATGAAATCAAGCCTCTTGAAGACGTTTAAACTTCAAAAAATGTGTGGGTAATGAGTCGCCAATCATTACTTAGTTTTATGAATAAAAGTTTCAGAGGACTGACAATAAAAAATAGTAATTAAATAGTAAGAAACCGAAATTAAATTTTCCTCTACAAAATAAATACCCACTTGCCCGTGCTAGGACTGACTGTGACTCTCAGGACCACGCCACTCATTCTCAAATCCCATTCAATCAAAATTCAAGCTTCATTCTACCTCCCAATTATCTGGTACCGTCTTACTCGGTCCGTCTCGTAGATAATTCAGCTGCACCGGAGATGACGCGGCCCCGGCGCGGGCGGTCCAGCCCTGTAGGGATGCCGACTGGCTGCTACAGATCTCATATGTGATTAGCACGCTCGGTGATTGCGTTTCAGCATTTTGGATTAGAAATTTGGTTCAGTTCATTAGTCTGTTGATTGTGGAGTTTGTAGTGGTAGATAATAATAATTATGTCGTACATGTAGATTACATTTAAATTGCTTAGACCCGTTAATCAATGGATTCTTTGAAATAAAATTGGTTTTCCAGAGCTGCTGAAATTCCGACCAGCTTTAATAACGACTTTTCTGTCCCAAAATAGTTTTCCCAGTAATTCAAAAATCAATCTACAATTTCTCATTAAAAATTGCACATGAAAATTTTATATCGAAAACAGAGCACACGACTTTTGTGATCTGCGACAGTCGGAACGCCGCCGCGCCGCGCCGGCCGTCAGTATATTAATCTGCGCACAAAAACCAATATTTCAGTCCGTCGGCGCTCGGTGGGGATCAGCGTGGCGGCATGGTATTGCCATGGTATTGCCGAATGACAATAACTCAGCTGCAGCGCTGCTGTCCGGTACAACATGCTGTCTAACCGCTGCACCATGCTCTAGAGGCCATGGAAGGAACGAGTGGAAGAACATACAAATTTTGTTTTATGAATTCTTCGTTCTTAATTTTTGTGTGAAGGGGGTGTGAGGAATGATACTATGAAAGGGAAGGAATGATCTTGTGACGATTGACAGGGGAGAGTGGCAAAAGAAATCGTGTGTTGAGCCGACCACTTGTAAAATTGGACAAGGGCAGAAAGATGATAACGTTTTTAATTCCAAAACTACGCAACAAGCACCATGATTCTCCTGACTTCTACCAAAGTTTTCGTCAATACCTAAACAGGTACCTAAGATCACATAAATCAATGTCTGAGTACTTTAAAACCATAAAAATGCTTTTAAATCTGGAAGACTTTATGGTTTTCCATTTGTTTACTGATATCGTTGTTTAATAAACCGTGGACATGTTTGTGATTGTTGATTGTTTCCCTATCGCCATCGCCATCGCCACCGCAAGTATCGGAAAGTGTGTCAAGGATTATTTTTATGCGTAGATTGATTCAGTCGAGAAAATGGATTTTCGTTGGTAGTACTTCAGTTACTTCGTCAAGTATGGTACTGTTACTGCGAGTAAGTAAAGTGGCTTGGAACGGGAAGTGCGTATTATTTTTTCGCTTTTCGATAGGAGATTTTTATTGTACGCTCGTTGTAAAATGGAAGTTGAACCAGATGAATACATTCTCGCGTTATCATTAGTATGACATAACTTAGCTATTACATCATGCCTGTTATCCCGGAAGGGGGAAGCAGAGGTGTATGTACCTGTAGTACAGCCACATTTCATCTGCACAAATCCAGACATCGAGCTGCTTATCCCATCAGCTGCAGCTGCTTCCATCATTATCTTGTTGGTTTCCCATCAGGATATCTATAGGAGCCTTCGCCTTGTCCTCTACAGACACATGCGTGATTTTATGTTATGTCGTACAAATAAAATGCATAGACACTTGACAGCTCCAATTGTATGTGACGACTATGGTTTCCTTTTTTAAATATATGACCCCACTCCTGGAGTTTGTCCTGTATCGTAGGTGCGTCTACAAAGATTACTCACATACACAAACGGCCAGACCCGGATCGACTATGTATCCGTAGGCCATACAAATAAACACCTCTTCCTTCCATTCTCCGCCACACTGTTGCAACTAGATTATGCGCAACAGTTCCTTCCAGCCTCCTACCTCTCTGGCCGGATGTTAGACGCATCTGCAGCAGATTTATACGCGGCGCGGCTCCCGGATGTGGTACTAATGCACTTTTCTTACTACCCTCACTTTTTGTGTGAGCTAAGAAAATGATTTATGGCGTTGTACTGGGTACGTTTCGTGTTTGGTTTAGATAGCAGGGTGTGTAGAATGGAGGTGGTCCTTAGGTCCTTTGGTGAACTTGGTCCTTGTTGCCAAGCCTTCGATACCATGTCTACCTGATTACCATGTCATCCCCCATGACTTGGTCATTTTCGAGGAAACATTTATTATCTTTTCTGTGAAATTTCTTCCTAATCAACATCATTGGCATCATTGATCACCCACGGTTATGTGTAGGAATTTCTTTATTTTCTTAATAATGCGAAAATATCCCTTGAATTAAATCCTAAAACTACAGTGCGTAAAAAAAAAATACAAGATTGAAATATAAAATATGAACCGAGAGAACAGACTTGCCAATAACCGCAACCAACCAACGAAAGCGTTCAACAAAAGAAACACACAAACACCATCTTACACGTCTACTTATAAAACTATTATGAACCACCATACAAACAAGCATGATTCAACAAGGAGTACGATAAACATCGCGACGCCATATTGAGACGCAATTCTTCGAGACACTCGGAACAGGACAATTTTAAAAATTGCGCCGCCACACCGCATTTTGCTAACATTTTCTTCATGGATGGGTTTTAATATTCGCTCCTTGTGCTTGGAGGATAGTGGGCTTAGTGATGATAGAATAGCGGGCCAGGAAAGGTCTTCTTGTTCTTCTTTCGTATCGATGCTACCCAAGTCCTATCAAATTATTTGGATCTAGTAGGTGGCTACCGACAATCGCGGCTTCAGTAGAGCATTTAAGTCTTCTAAAGCGCACCACCTGCATGTGGTGGAACACTTTGGACACTCCAGCAAAAGGGTCATTATCCACACACAATGATGTTCATGGTCTCGAAAAGGTCACTACGAAGTTACTTAGTTAGAATAGAAATTTGGCTATTAGTAACTAAATAAGAGCTCCTACAAAGGTTCTTTTATTTATTAGTTCAATTTATAAAACAATAGGTTCGTGTTAATAAGTTTTAATTAAGTTAGAATCATGATCAATTACAATCAAAGAAGTGTTCTAAAACGTAGTTGGTATTCAAAGACTCATTTATCAATCGTATTTATTGTGTTTTGCAAAAACTAATAAACAATAAGAGTAATAAAACAACTAGGAGATTGTTGAAGCATATATTTTGAAAGAAATTATTAGGTAACCAAATTCTTGAGAAGTCGTCTTTGTTTTGATATTCCTAGAAATAATAGAATTATTTTATTCATTCATTTTGAATAGAAGCTAATAAAAACATCCAACCAGACTTTTCAATGTTTATTAAACCTAGCAGTTTGTCTATGCAAATCGCTGTCGCTTATGAGAGGTTACCCGCGGTCGCTTATCAACGTGCTTGTCGGCGACATAGCCGTGTCTTGTCGGCTCGCTCGTAAAGCCATAGCGCTCACTGCAACGCTATGCATTGTGCATTCTTTTGTCCTGTCATTCATTACCATGTCACCGTGCATACTATGGAATGCTTAATGGGAAATTCCGAGAGTTTTTCTAACACCTTTACGTACTAACTTAGTTGGCATACGATTACAAATATTGAATTTCTTCTTGAACTTCATATTTACAAGAATTGTCACAAAAGTTAATCACAAGTCTTCAATGCTGTGTAAATATGTCAGTCACAGGAATGTACAAAATTCTTATTTAAAGGTAAGCAACTATTCTAAAAACATTAATTTTAAACATACATGATAAAATAACATCGTGCATAAAATTATGAAATCTGATAGCTTTGTGTCGTTGCAGGCAAATTGACTTGGATTGTGGGATAAATCACAACTACTCGGGGTTTTGTCAGTTAGGCAGGTACTTATTGCCTTGGGTGTACTTATATTTCTAGTCAAAAAAGGAACAGATGGTCCTTTCTGTTCTTATTTTATCTCAATTAATCGATTATACTGTTTGCCCAACAAAAAAAAACCAGAAACCCTTTAAAAAAAAACGATACTTTTTGACCACTTATCTCCAAACTGGCTTCTCTAGTGCCAAGTATTGCGGTCATTCATGTTACTCGCTGAAGTTCATCACTGTAGTCCAGCCCTTTTTTATCACAATATTCGGCACAGCAGGTAGCGGGTGCGGGGAGCAGTTGGCGGGTGCATCACATCCTTCTGTCGCGTCACTCAATCATTACCATAACTAGGAAGTAATGGAAATTCCTAGCGATTCTTTGATTGGCGGAGCGGAAAAATATTGTTTGAAGTATATTTTCCACTCACTGTATGAGTACTCGTCGATGATGAACATGTAAATAATGAGATGCTGGATGAAACGAGATGTTTTTCTGTTCTTAAAAATATGGTAAAGGTGGTCCTTTTTTGGACCTTATGGGTATTAATATGAGTGCGAGGTAGTCGACCAATATAAATGTCATTTACTTACTTGTGTTGGATCAAAAGAACAACGAATAGTTTGCCAAACGTCAACTAGTTTATTTCCTTACTTCAAAGTGCACTTAGGAATCATGTTGTAGCAAATAAATGACGCATATGATGTCCTAAGTGTTTTAATTGACTGAGAATCAACATCAATATGAAAATATGGTTTTTATAACTGACAATCATTTCTACCTTCAGATGATCACAAGCACAACACAGTGTACCTAAGGACCAACATTTCACGGTCACCTCCAACCTGTTTACCGGTTACGAGATAATAATCATCGTATTTATCACGACATTTATCGGTAATTGATACAGCAACGAGTTTCCGCTCACGACTACTGATGACACGGATACGATTCACTTCCTGTTTCCATTGTTATAAGATTTTTCTACTTATACTTACTTTTCCTTGTGAAATTGCCTGTGCTGTCGTGAAATGGTTTAAGATACATTGCTCATTTTTATATTGTCAGCACATAAAAGATTCTTACTTCCTGTTATGCCAAAAATATATTTTATCGAAATTCGCTTATCCTATTTATAATATACATCTTTTCCTGTCACTGTGGTAGACAGATTCCTGATGTTTACAAATTGCTACATAACGATGGACAATTGAGGAAATGTCTTGGACTTGCTCGATTTAAAAAAGGAGGAGACTTTCAATTCGTATGTCATTTAATCGTTTGACATCGAATAAATATAGTCTAGCTTCGTTATGATCATTCTGAATTCTGCCCAAATCCCATGCGCCTAAAAAAACATAAAAGTTTTTCAAATCTGTCAACAGCATTAACTTTTCCCAAATACCGTGTCGTATGGCTTCTAGTCTAACCGACTGCAGCTGAATACTATACATGGAGCGAAAGTCTATCTGACATCCACATCTCAGTAACAACCGGGTAACACAATATTCCTTCGTAGGACTGGTTGTCTGACTTTCCAGAAAAATATCTGCCTGCATTCATAATTATTGTCTTCGGCGACAATCCGTCAGTCTCACGGGAAACACTATGGTTCGCTATCACAGCACATACCGTGATGACTGCTATCATACAATCACGCTAATTTGCCATGATTGCATCTGTGATTATTTGCCGTCACGCTCGCTGATCAAGGACGTACATTATGATGCTAGTACGGTATTACCTATCATTTGTCGTGGAAATTTTCCTTAAAAATTGCTTTTCATTATCATGCACTATGATTTTGAAGTGCATCATGGTTGTTATTTTTTTCAGGAAAATTTTCAGGTTACAAATGAGACCTCTATCGTCTATTCTATTCCCAGTAGGAAGATTAACGTAACAATATTCTTATTCGTACCTAAACACCAACAACAACTGACTCAGGACTCTGTCTATCGGAGTCCACCGCTAAATATAAGAATTTTCCACACCACAAAAACTGTCGGCCGCTGGTGCCCAGTCTGTCCCAGCCATCTGTTTAAGGTACGTCGGTCCATCTAGCTGAGGTGCTCCCCACACTACGCGTATACAGTCTCCAATTCATGTCTGGTTTGCTCCGTCAGCTATCCCTGCGACAGACGTTATTATGGCCAGAAGACTGCCATTGCAACTTGCTTATTCTGCAAGCTTAATAAACCGTCTCAAAACATAATTTAAATCAGCAGAGAATGCCCTAATAAACAAATGCGCACAAAGCAGCGCCGATCACTCACGGACACTAACATTGCAGCATGCAATGTAACGCGAGTGGATAATGGCGCGTGCGTCCGACCGGAATTGACGTCGACGTGTGACGTAGCGCCGGCTCATTTCCGGTCGGCCGTCAATACCCGCGAGTGATTACCCCGAGCCTCATTTACTCGGGGTTCGTATTGGAGAGTGTTGATTGACGGCAGATAGATGGCGTTACTTTGACAAGATCACATAACACAGCATTATCAGCTTATAGCCTTCCCACTCCTGAGGCACCAGCTTCCTTTCTGTCGGACGGAGTGGGCCTCAATCCACCACACTGCCTCATACGGGTTGGTACTGTTGCTAGACTTCATATCTTTTACATTCTTGGTTCCTCGACATGTCGTTTTCCTCGTGACGTTTTCCTTTTGACAATAGTGGTGATGAACTAAATAACAAAAAGTATAGTGGGTTTCAAACGCACGACCTACGGCTTGTAAGTCGGTTACCAGTGGCCGCCACTGCTCAATAAGAACACATTTAATTTAAATAAACACTTTAAGAAGGACAATCATTGTTAATGTGACTTATATTAAACACAAAATGAACACAAAGTAACCAAATCATTTAATAAAAACCACCAGCAGTTCACAACTGAAACAAATAGCTATAAAAAGGTGATAACACAAGATAAGTGCGGACACAACGTTAGTATCTCCACATAAACACGTAGGAGACAGGTAAATCACCCTGGCAACAAAACTTGCCGAGGTGCATTTATAAAAGGCACAATTTCGTGTGCGCACGTACCCCCGTATATTGTGCCCTGTATTGAATAACGTGCAGGGGTGGAGTAGGGATGCACTGCGGGGAGGGCTGTATTTCAGGACTGATTTTTGAGATAGGAGTTGTGGTTTGGCGTTAGTGTCCTTTGCGGACTAAGTAATGTAGGAGTATGTGCCACTGAATATTTTAGGTCACCTATTTTTCAATCCTGCTAATAATTTTGCAAAGACAGTGGTTTCAGGGCTAGTCATACTCCTAAATAAAACACCAGTTATGTTTTTTCAAGTCCCATGTAATAGGGAGCAAACCTATTGTCATCAAATCAAGACTCAAGAATAATTTCTGATGGAAAAAACCAATATCGAAATGTAGTTGTGCCAGGTCACGCCTCTTCAACTAACGTTTCGGGGAATACAAGCGCGATATTACATGTTATCCATCACATTTTACCATGAAAATTCCTCCAAAAGTCATCAACTTACAAATCGACCGATGACGTTATAAATCTTCACAAGTAACAACCCTTAATACACAGTAGTCACCATCCTTCCTAACCTTAAAACTAATATCTTCATCAGAACTAGTCCAAAACTCGTAATCCCTCCCTGCCCCGTTATTGTCTGGGGCCGGAGCGAGACGAATAGTTGTTATAAACTCTGTCGGACTCTAATGTCACCTTAGTTTATTTGCGCCGTGACAAATGTGTGTCTCTGTCTCACTTGTTGCGTCTGTCCTTGTTACTGTACACTATTCATCTGACGTACTACTTAGAGGTTAGTGAGAATATTCAAGAAATGGGTCAGTGGAGTTTGGTCCTTTTTTCAGCTTTCGTCTCAAAGGACGAACTTTTGTACTTACCAAATGTGGTTTTGACGAACTTTGAGCTGGTTTTAGCTAAAATTAAAAGTATGAACCAAACACTACAAACACTTTATAAAGTCAGAATCCCGTTCGGCTTATTAGAATGCCCATTCTATCGAACGTAGGGATTTAGGGATATTAACAATAATGGTTCTAAAACAACTCTACCTAAATTCACAAACTTCAGAGGGATTAACTAATGGGGATTTGTGCCTAATGAACAAATTACTCTCCATTATTCAATGAAATCCCTAATATATTGGACCCACGAAGGAATTGAAGCGTCACAATACATTGATGAGTTTATACAACCATCTAAATTATGTAGGGTACAAAACGTAATGGATTTTAAAGTTTGTGTAAATAAAGATGCCTGCAACAGCCTCTTGTCGTGTAAGTTGCGACAGACAATTGTACTTAGATAACTTGGAACGACTCGTCACTACGTACTATTGCATTAGGATTTCTCGAAACTTCTAAATTCTCCACGAACTTGACTAAAAGCTTGGAAACTAAATATTGCAGTTGGAATCGAAATGGATTTCTCTTAACAGACCATTAACGATACAAACTTCCTTTGAACATGAGCAATGTTGTTATAGTAAACTGTTACAGCACAATAATATACTTTAGCAGAGAGATTCACTTTTACAAACTACTGTATCTATCAATGTTAGAATTGCATGTTCATAATTAACATATACAGTCGAACGTATGTACGTACGTCGATGGCAAAATGGTTTTGAGCTGACCTGGCTTAGCACGGAGTTTCAATAGAATAAGAGACTAGCTTACACTGGTTTAATTATCATTGATGTGCAGACTACACTACGACGAAGAACTAGGCTTTCTTGCTTTTAGAAAGTCTGGCATTGATTCGCAAAAATGTTAACATGGGATTTCTACTTTTTTATTTTAGTTTATCTAACCTTTTTTACAAATAAGGCAACTGTCACAAAAAGTTACAATTCTTATACTACAATCCTAGTAATACAACCGTTCTGCACTTGTTATATCCCTTGCCCCATCGCGCTAACTTGACTCGACCCAACCCGACTTTAAAGACCAAAAATATGTCCTGCAATTTCCTCGCTCATTCCGGCAATATTTGCGAACAATTAACAATCGGGTGCTCGCAAATAGAACAATATCTTTGGCAAATAGAGCCGTATCTCAAGTGAGATAACTGGATCCGCCGAGTGCAACGTGCCACCGGAAGTGTACGTGTCCATTGTCCGCTTCCGGCGCCCAAGAGCCTTTGTTTGTCAGTTTTGTGTTACTCTGTTCAGCGGGATTTGATGAAGTTAGAGGGCGATAAGGTTTAATTTTATTACTGCTTTATTTCTTCCTTGTTACGATTTACGATCTGTCTTCATGTTTATGATCGATTTTTTCATTTAAGTCGTGATGAAGTTTTTGGTCCTTAGGGACGCGGCTGACTTAGATGTATGCTTTATATCCCTAGGAACTGGCAATTGATAGATCAGAGATGTTAATGTCTTAACTATCTTTACTACTTAAACTCTTTCATTGACTGACAGACAATGCACAGCCCTTAACAGTTGGGTAAGAATGAAATTTGAATTATTTTACAATCAAAGAAGAAAATTTTTGAAAATTCATTCGTTATAAAAGATGAAAGTTGATGTGGATGTTACTCAATTTTACCGATGGGATATCTCATCGGGGCACAAGTCTTATCTCCAAATAAATGTAAACTAGTAAAAATAGTTTCATAATGAAGAGTGGGGTGTAACCCGTGCTCAATGGAGCCGCGCCACAGCACGCTACTCCCAAGTGGGTCAACAGCGCACTAACTTAGGCCACCTGTCGCGGCCAGAATGCTAAACAAGACTAGCTCAAAACCTACCAGACGCAGATTTGTGCCGGCTTGATAGCTCAACGTGGGTGCGATATCTTGATATAATGAGACATGGTCTGCAGAGGTCAGCTCAACATGAAGGCATCGCAGATTTGTACTGGTTTGATAGCTCAACGTGGCTGCAACACCTGGATATTATGAGACTGACTGCTTCGTTGATCTAGTCGTCGCAAGCGCTACACTGCTGAGCATGAGAAATTGACGCGAATGTGTCCCGGAGTCAGATAATACCAGGCAAGAGGCAGGGTTTGAGTAAGAAATCACGTAAACTGCATTTGATGAATGAATCACTACTTCTGCTGCTACTGCTTCCCGCTGTCTGTCTGTCCCTATGTATGCTTAGATCTTTAAAACTACGCAACGGATTTTGATGCGGTTTTTTAATAAATAGAGTGATTCAAGAGGAAGGTTTTATGTACAATGCATGCATATTAGAGTAGAGAAAACATTAGTATCTACATTGCACCCTTGCGAAGCCGGGGCGGGTCACTAGTGATGTATGAATGATAAACATGCAAATAGAATCAATTGAACCTTCACCGATTAGCAAAATCTTAAGGATGCGATCCATATTCATCATTTCTCGTATGATAACACGAGCTGTATTATATAGATCTGTTCTACCCAGCAGTGTATCCCTTTCTAGGCTCCAACGCGAACTTAGCTAGCAGTCTATCCGGGCTCCAGACTCCAGGCTTGCACCGCTCCAATTTTATCCAATTTAAACTTGCCCGAAACCCATCGCATTAAGTTAACACAGAAAAGAAGTTTAGATTATAATCTAATTTGGATCCTTAGGATACCTCTCGTTCAGTTATTCAATAAGCCTTTCAAATTAAGTTTTGTTGGTTACCAAAACATAATTTGAAAAGCTATATATGTATGATAGAAATTTGTTTTTTAGAAAAGTGTGGATATCAAAATCTTGAAGAGGGTTATTCGTGGTACAGAATATTCTGGAGTGACATTTATAGGTAGTTTCATACATAAGTTTAGATTATAGTAGGCATAAGTGGTTGTTTTGTTCTTTGTATTGTATAAGAAACATTTTCATGTACAATTTGTCATAACAGCTGCTGTGTCTATCAAAACAAGTACGTACGTCAATAATATGCCTTTCATATGCATAAAAATGAGACTTAAAATATTCACAAACATTCAATAACACTTTACTGACAACAAGAAACACACAAAAGAGCAGAAAACTGTATGTTGAAAGGACATATTACTCATACTTTTTGTTGCTAACTACAAAGATCGAATCAATACGACACAAATAGTCGTAACCGCATTCAACCGACCGAACATTCCATTACTACCCTCCAAAAAAGCATCTCAAATCACTCATAGCTCTTTGCACTCGCTAATCCTTTAATCAATGCAATGTTAATCCCTGTATCCACGAGCGCAGGAGTCGGGAACGCTATAGCATTAAAGTTGATACTTATTTAGGTGCCGACAGCGGCTTACGGCAAAATTATGGGCGCTTTTGTTTCTGGTCGAATTTTTAATATCTCTGGGATCCGGCGCCAGCGTTGTGTCCCTGGGCCTTTATGTTTCGTTATCCGAGGTTTATATTAAGCTCAGGTAAGTTAGTAGTATTAAGATCTTAGATATTAGGGAATGCTGTGACAATTTTGTTAGAAATGGGGATGTATTGGTTAGAGCTTTTCGAAAATAAGTGTTAGGCGTGTAGGACTAATCAACTTATTTAGCGGTTGCTAATGAGTTCAGCTGTCTCTGGGTACTCGGTCGATATTGACAGCGAAGGATAAAATAACTTTCAGAATACATAGTTCCTTTCCTTTACATAGTTCTATAGGTCTTTCCAAAACTACATCAACACCAGATTCCTTAACAAAAAGGAAAACATTCTTACCATCATAAAAATGATTTAAGCGGGTTACGTCAAACTCTTAAATTTTACGACGGACCAAAGTTCGATTCCCAGGCGACGCTAAAATGTAATGTACAGATATAAGGGAAATAGTCTGCGTTCGTAAACGACAGGTGTTCTTTGTGTGTTCCTTATTTTCGAAGCAAAACGTTTAACTATAACCGCTGAGACGAGGTTTTATGAAAAAACTTCAAGCGTGGTCTAGAGCTGTTCTTTGTAATAACGCCATCTAGTGGCATGTTCCTGAACTATGGTAATGTAAGCTACAAACTATTTCATATTTGTTTTCACTATTGAATCTACTACACGGGAAAATATGGGAGGCACCAAGGGATTAAGGAATTGAACAAAAATACATCAGATTAATAAAACACGTAAATAGTAATAGTTCGGCCAGAATTCAATTAGAAAAGAAAGGTGTTCCATTCAGAGTAGGAAAAGGCGTAAGACAGGGCGATCCTCTATCTCCGAAACTATCGTCGGCGGTACTGGAGTCAATTTTCAGAGGACTCAACTAGGAACATCTCGGACTTAGGGTGGTATATCGCTGTCACATTTGAGATTCGCTGACGACATAGTGGTATTTGCCAAAACCTCAGAAGACATAAGTAGAATGATGAACGAGCTCAAGATAAAAAGCGAGAAAGTAGGTTTAAAAATTAATCCTGAAAAAACTAGAGCGATAATAAACGGAAATAAAAATACGATACAACTAGGAAACATCGAAATCAACTACACCGACGCATACATCTATCTAAGACAGCTTATAACTCAAAAAGAACCAATGCGCAAAGAAGTTGAGAGAAAAATTACAAACGCTTGGAAAAGATACTAGGCTTTAAAGAGGTAATGAAGGACAAAAAACTTCATATAAAGATAAAAAGAAAATTATTTAAAACCTGCATACTACCTGTTCGGATGCCAATCGTGGGCCTCAACTCATGAAATGACAAATAAACTCGCAATCTGCCAATACGCAATGGAACGGAGTATGCTAAATGTAAAGAAATCAGATAGACTGAAAAATTGTGTTATCAGAACTAAAACAAAAACCATAGATGCAACATTGAAAATTAGAAGACTCAAATGGAGATGGGCGGGACACATGATAAGAGGCCAAGACAAATGGAGTAAGCTAATAACAAGATAATGGGAAAGTAAAAGGAAGAGAAGCAGACCGCAGAAAAGGTGGGATGATGACATCAGAGAAGTGGCAGAGGTGATGTGGAACAGAGTGGCTCAAGAGAGATAAGAATGGAAAAGGTTGGAGGAGGCCTTTGCTGACTCGCAAACTGATTTGCAGAAAATAAACAAGCAACAAATACTAGAATAAGTTTCAAAGTTAAGAATAAGTTTTAATATAGATATTTATATGCTAGAATATTGTTTTAGGTTTAAGTGAATCTGAATAAAAGGCTATATTAGAATTATTATACTATTGAATCTCATGTTAGTAACAAACACACAAAACGATGTTTAAATACAATTAGATCTAGAACATAAGCCAAGGCTTCAGGATACAAAATTGAGCCACTTGCAGCGGGTCTTTTTGTAAATCTCAAGTGTTTTTCTTTCTTACTATCATAGAGTTCTTAAGTAAACAGTCCTGGAAATAAATACGAAACCATACAAATATATAACCGTTGTGGGTTCTGAATACATTGCCTCGTCTCTTCCCTTGGGCGTCGTGAGAGCCGATAAAGATCCATACACCGTTTACGACGGAGAAATATTACAGAGAAGTTTCCGCGTTCTTTGCAAAGGTTCAGGATAAGAGATAACAGATTTCTTTTAGTTCTGTCGTTGTCTATTGCACATGTGGGATATGGCACTCCGTGCACGTGGCATCCAACAACCAACACTGGGTTTTCGTGATGGATTATAGAGAGGAGGCCTGTGCCCAGCTGCAGCGGTGCAGGTGTTATAGTCTGATTGTGTTTGTTCATATTGTGTTGCCCACTGCTGGACTTCAGGGTTTCAAAGAAGTGTTCCCACTGTGCAGGAACGGAATTAAAAACAAAATTTTACACTTTATGAATTCCCTGATTTACTGCGGTTACGAAATCTGTCATTCTTACTTAGGTGTGCAGGTAAAGGTAGGTATTTAGATAGCGACCTTTTCTAAAACAAGTTGTTAGGTACTGTAAATAAAGTGTAAAAAGGTTGGTTGCTAAGAAATATCTTAGCCAGCTTTACGTGCAGCGATTTTTATAATAACTATCTTACCTGTCGTAGGCAACATGTACACCGACTACTAAACACAGAGCTGCAAAGGATCACTGCACTATTTTTTGCCGTGCTGTAGGTAATCATAAATAAGCGACTATAAATTATTAATTAGGAGGTAGCGAAACGGAACATACAAAAAGTTGATCATGCCTTTTTGAAGACATTATCAATGCTGCACTGCTCTTGTCCCAATTTATTAAGAGTTAGTGCATTTCTTCTCCTTCCATACTTCTGTCATTCATACTTCCGTCATATCATTAGTGACCTCTTTTCGAGCAATATTTTCTTCCACACGGTTTCTTGTGAAAGACAGTCCGAGCGATTTTTATTTTGGTTGAAGTCAATAATGGTGTTGTGGAATTGAAATCTTACGTTGTGTAAACTCGACCTTCGCATCTGTTTGTGTGGTGGCAACCGCCGGAAGTGAGTGTAATGTTAATTATTTTATAAGAAGCTAGGATTAAAGGATCTGCTTCACAGTTCAAATGCATAATTAGTTTGCTTTTGTAATACTTGCATAGAATTTATAATGAAGTGCCCATATAACATCATATCATTAGTACTTGTAATTTGTTAAAATAAACGTGTTAATGAACTCATTGGAAATACCTCCTTAAATTTAAACACCAACCATTGATTGCGACCAGCAGCTTTAATGAACCTTCTTATGTTGTCACTTAACTTTTAAGCGGTCTTAAGAGGTACCTACTAGGGAAAAGGTGTTTAAGGTTAGGGTCCTATGATGATACCAGATTTTTCCAATGAACCAACTCAGGCTGGCTTCGGGACAATGTCATCATCTGCCTTGCTTTTTCCCAACTATGTTGGGGTCGGCTTCCAGTCTAACCGGATGCAGCTGAATACCAGTATTTTACATGGATCGACTGCCTATCCGACCCTATGCCTATGGATTGTGGAACCCAGTTAGTACAGTAATACGATACCCTTTGGGGACCCCTTGAAGACTGGTTGTCAGACTTTCGCGCCACTAACTATGTACCTGTAACGATTTCAAAGATCAACGAATGAGGGACGGGACCAACGGCTTAACATTCTTTCCGAGGCACGGAGGAAAATCGGTGGTGGCTTCAAGACAATGTCCACCCCCAAAAATCCATCATGCAAATAAATTGAAAATTCCCAATATTCACGAAAAATAATTCCGAACCTTATATTCTATGATCTCGGAACAAAATTTACAAGTCCGACATACGAGCTATTGAAAATAAAGCAAAAAGTGATTGCGGCATATAATTGCTTGGCGGCTCCTCTTTGTTAGTGGGTTGCTACAACCTGTCGGTTGCCGCAAATTACTGGTGGTTACTGTAACGAGTTGCGAGCCGTTTATTGGAAACGTGCTGCTCAATAGAGCTGGAAGATTTCCGCCATTTAATTATTTTGAATTATTTGGGACGCTTCGGTTTTTGGGTTGTTAAGCTTATTTTGTTTTGACTGAAATGTGTAAACATTATAAACTAGAGCTAGGCTCAGGATGTTATCAGACCAATGTGTGTGGATCAGTTATTTTATTGTCATGTCTGTTTAACTGTGACTGTTCAACTGTATAATATTGGCTATTCTCCTAATTTGATTAGCGTCCTCCCGTAAGCAAATATCTTCATTTACAATGGAAACTAGCAGCAGCCGACGGTAGCCACGCGGCGCGGCGCGGCGGAGACATTCATTATTAACGACATGAAAATGCAGGTGATCTGCATTCTAGAATTCTGTGGATCTCTGCTTATTACCATTTGCAGATGTAATTGTTTACTGGGCATTTGAGGTAGCCACTTGGATTGTGTTGACTCTTATGCATGAAAAAAGGGGTCGTATCTAGATTATTAATATTCAAGGTTTGAGGTTCAGTCAGCCATGCTTGCTTGCCGGGGTCTGTCTGGATGGATCACCATCTGAGCCCCTTGTTTATCACCACAGGCTGTTGTCTTGAAAAAAAAAACTGTCATGTACCAGCTTCTATTGCATCCTATTTTCCCGACAGTCCTCGTAATTTCATTCGCTCATCAATTTTGATCCCATGCAAACATTACGGAAAATAATTAATTTTCGTCTGTACCAAATTCAGGACAATATCTTAAAACTCGCTAGTTAAAATGTACCCGCAATATGCATATTGAAGTTCCGCTCATTCTTACGGCACAAAGTGCAAGTGTCTCGCCCCCGGTATTCTGAGTAAGCCGGATGTTAGGCGCTCTACCGCTCTACGTAGAGCGAGGTAGAGCGATGTAGCGACGGCTCTACAAATACATTACCATTTAATTGTCATTGCTACGTCTTGCTATAGTTGTGTTGATTGCATCGCAGAATAACTTACTTTAAAGTTCTTTGGTTTGGCATTACTTTGCTTGTGTAGGTCTCACGAAGATACAATGAAGGATTGTCAATATTATTTCAAAGGACTGCTTTCCATTGACTTGAGGTTGTACAATGTAATTTAATTAATGTAATTTGAGAAGTAATTAGTACATCTATTGGTGTATCCCGAAATTCGTAAATCATCAGAATTATCCATAGGTGTATGATGTTTTTATAAAATGACCTACTTTACTGTATCTGCTCAGAAGTGAAGCATGTACATTTGTGTCACTTGGTTAATATAGTATATTTATTATATTTTTCTTTTTATTTGTTTAGATTCTTTTTTTACCGATTGTTTGTGAATGTGTGAACATTGTAGACTTTATAGGTTCCTAGATGCTTTTGAACTCTGCTCATTTTTCTATCTTATTTTACGTTTATGTGAAGTAAGCAACGACTAATTGTCCGGCCTCTGTACAGTACTAACTGGGTTGTGGAGGTCAGATAGGCAGTCGCTCCATGTAAAATTCTGGTATTCAGCTGCATCCGGTTAGACTGGAAGCCGGGAAGGCTGGGCAGATGATGAATATTTTAAATTAGAATTCCAAAGCAAATCTGCACTACAGTGAAATAATTCACTTCAGTAGAGTACTGCCTAACTTCATACATTTCCTAAAACAATTCTCGTCACATTCAGATCATGATAGTTACAAAAGCTTTCAATGATGGTCGTATCGAGGGAATAAACTCCGTCCCGACAGCGCAAGATATACTAAGTTATAATTAAGTACAAAGCTGAGAACATACTAATTACAGATAATGGAAGCCGAACTAAATATATAGGTAGGGCAGAAGGTCGGTTGTGTACAACGAGGAAAAACAAACGAACACGTGTCTACGTATAGCCAGCCTGTGCACGCGCACTACCTACCTAACCTAGCATTTTTTATTTATACCTAGATTTGTACCATTAGCATTCAAGTCCAGACTGAAATAATCAAAGCCTACCCTTGAATACACAAGACCTATAAACTCAAGCCGTCCATTCCGCGTACTCTTCTAGCATCAATGGACCATTACCACAACATGGAATACATACGTTTCTGCAGAGATTTTACTTTACAATTCATCATCCTTGCCTTGTCTCATTCTGCTTGGGGTCGGCGCGACATTTTTTCTTCTTCCATTCTTCATCGTCAGACGTTACTTTTACAATTAAACAGGTTTTAAATGACTAGAATAAAGTAAACGTCTTCCGTCTCAGCGTTGTGTTCAGTTCAGTGCTAGATTGATTTACTGCACAGCTGTACTAGGATCATGTAAAGTGGGCATGCGTTTGAGGTCATTTTACGTACTCTATGAGTACGAGTGTTTTCGCTCATTGTTTGGACCTAACCTACTGTTCCCATCTGTGTTGTGGTAAGCAGTGCATGCGGTTGATTGTGTTACCGTTTAACTTGTACTTAGCTAACTTAACTCGATGAGGCGAGCTGAGGCAATAACTTGCTATTAAGCATACATACGAGAAGTATGTACTCCCCCAACTTAGCTGAGAATTGTATCGGGTCTTGAACTGTACTGCACATAGATTTAATTTATACCGTGTGAGTTTTGAGGGTAGTCTTGCCAACTACTGGGCAGATTTTAGTGGGGATCTTGGATAATCTTAATCCTTCTGGATAGTAAGCTAAATGTAGCCGTTTGGCGATAAGGGCTATTTTTAAGTCAAAAGCCATTTTTAAGGATTTAATCGAAGCATATGTTAGAGCTATGCAGGTGGTTACATACTGGTCTAACACAATTTGAGTTCATCGACACGAAAAGAAGAATAAGTCATAAGCCTATGTACTGTACATGAAATATAAAGAAATAGTGTTAGAGTAAGGACACCAAGATTTTGAAAGACAAGATTTTGAAAAAGTGGAAACATGAGTTTAGATGTCTAAATAAATAGCGACAGTAAAACAATCACAATTCCACTTCTAAACAAACAAATCTTTCCCCAATGTCAATCGCTCCAGAAAAACACCATTTTAAACTCACCTGCAGGTGTCAAGGCACAAACCAACAAAAAATAAGTGACTCCAACTAGATACCGATCTACCGAACCGCATCGTTTGCAACAGAACCGTTTCCGAGCATCGAATCCGGGACAATCCCTCCTGGCCCCGCAAGCCGACAACAGACACACTAAGCCCCACAAAATTACTCGACGGCAACTTTAAACTGCATTGGTTTGCCATTGTAGACCAGAAACCAGAGTCGGTAATGATTTGAGGTTTCAGTGTCAGAAACCGTTATTTTAGTTTTGTTATAGTTTAAAAGTCAGGGAAGTGCATAGTTTAATGCAGTTAGCTGACTGATTTACACTGATACTGACTGACTACAATATAAAAAAAGTAAAATAATAATAGCTGGTGATTTTAATATAAACCTTTTAAGTAGTGACAGTAATAGTACAAAATTCAAAGAACTCCTCTCAAATTATGGTATGCGGTGTCATATTAAAGAGGCTACCAGGTTAAACACATGTATCGATAACATCATCAGTAACATTCCAAATATAGTAGGTTCCACGCATAATGTTTGTTTATCTGATCATAACACAGCACAGGTTGTTAAATTTGAATATGATCAAAAACCTATATCAAGCTATTACTTCATGACCATAAATGACCTGAGTAAAGATAATGTCAACAAATTCATCGAACATATTAGCAAGTTATCCTTTTCCGAAGTCTACAACATTTCCGATACGAATAATGCTTTTAATAACTTTCATGACATTCTAACTTTATTTTATAAACTATGTTTCCCTCTCATAAGAGTTAAGAAACAATTCAAATATGGTATATTAAAATGGATTACAAAAGGAGTTAAAATGAGTAGTCTTACTAAACGAACATTAAGATATAAATACTATTTAAACAAAACAAGTGAAAATAAAACTAAATTTAAGGTGTACTCCAATATGTTAAGAAAATGTATTAATAATCTTCAATCTTTATGTAATTTAAAGCACATTGCGTATTCCAAAAATAAGGGTAAAGCTTCATGGGACATTGTTAAACGTTGTACAGGTAACGAAAGGTCTCGAGAATATATTAATAGTTTAACTGACAAAGGTGTTACAGCAACATCAGGCTCGGATATCGCAAATAAATTTAACAATTACTTTATTGATATTGTTGAAAGCAGCGCCACCTCACAACACCCTCCTAAAACAACTAACCCAAATGTAAAAAATAACGATAATAGCATATTTTTGAATCCTTCTGATCCCACTGAAATCTTCAGCATATTAAAGTCGTTAAAAAACACTAAATCATCCGGCTATGATGATATCTCTACGGACCTTATAAAACAAATATCGCCTTATATCTCAGAACCTCTTTCACATTTAATCAATTTATCTTTAGAACAAGGCTGCTTTCCGGATAAACTCAAAAAGTCTGTAATAATACCATTGCATAAAAAAGGCTCTAAATCGGACAAAAACAATTACCGCCCTATTGCTCTAATTCCGATTCTGTCAAAGGTTTTCGAAAGAGTTATGTACAAGAGAATCCTTTCTTTCTTGGATAAATATAACATGCTTGCAAAAGAGCAGTATGGATTTAGAAAAAACAAATCCACATCACTTGCAGCTTTTAATTTAGTCAAATCTGTTTTAAATAACATTAACTCGAAAATTTCAACTTCTGCTTTGTTTTTAGACCTAAGCAAAGCCTTCGACTTCGTCAATCATTCAATTCTAATCGACAAACTAAGTAGAATTGGTATTCGAGGCCCAGCCCTAGAGTGGTTCAAATCATACCTGTCAAATAGAACGCAGATAACGAGAATCACCAAATTCGATGACAAAATTAACAGTATCACCAGCTTTGATTCCCAACCTCGATACAATTACTTTGGTGTTCCACAGGGAAGCATTTTAGGGCCACTGTTATTCCTTGTCTACATAAATGACCTTCCTCAAGCGATAGACCAAGATTGTGTTCTGTTTGCTGATGACACAACTGTTATTTTAGATAGTAAAAGTGGTGAATCACAGGAGTCTATCATAAACAACACTTTGAATAAAATAATTATATGGTTAAATCAAAACGCATTAAAAATCAACTTAGAAAAAACTAAAATATTAAATTTTAAAACACATAAGAGTAAATATCTACCCCTTAAAATATATCATAGAGATCAAACAGTTGAACAAATTCATAAAACTAAATTTCTTGGTATTACAATTGATGAACATTTAACTTGGAAGGACCATATTGACGAAATATGTATTAAAATAAATAGATTTGTTTTTGCCTTGAAGAAAGTTAAAGATGAGACCTCCAGACAAACTGCATTAATGGTATATCACGCCTATGTTTGCTCCATCATCAGGTATGGTATCATTGTCTGGGGTAACTCTTCTGAAATTACTAGGGTTCTGTTAGCACAAAAAAAATGCATACGCTCAATTTTCAATATGGACTGGACTGATTCTTGCAGACCAGTGTACAAATCACACAACCTTCTTACAGTTCCTTGTATTTATATATATGAAATCGCTAAATTTGTCAAAACTAACTCTTCACTTTTTGAATTTAAAAACAATATTAATAAACGTACAGTTACACAGTATCTATTAACAATGCCTGTTCCTAGGATTGAATTATTCAGACGTAACTGTGTGTATATGGCTCCACTTATTTTTAACTCTCTTCCAAACTCTATTACTGATCTCCCGTACAGAAAATTCTGCATAGTTCTGAAAAAATGGCTTATTTCTCAGAGCTTTTATTCCATAGCGGAATTTCTCAAACAATCTAGTTGTCAATCATACCATTACCGGCATGCATTGTAGATAATAACCTACTTACATTATGTTGTGTTATTTAATGTTTTACTATACAAAAAAATTGTTGTATATTAAAAATAGTTTATTATGTTATAATTTATTTGTAGTGTTTAGCAGCAAAATTCTATTTTGTGTTGTGTATATTAAACTTAAAATATCCTACTTTATTTAGTTCCTACCTAATCTAATGTTTGTGTTCATTTGGTTACCTACCTAATTTAATGTTTGTGTTTATTTGTTTACCTACGTAATATAATGTGTTTTATTTGGTTACCCAGGTACCTAATTTTATGTTTGTATTTATTTGGTTTCTCAGGTACCTAATTTAATGTCTATATTTATTTGGTTACCTACCTAATTTAATGTGAGTGTTTATTAATATTTGCATGCTATTTTTATGGCGAAATGTGTCACTGCACTACATCTTATGTTTACCATCTTTTGTACCACATTTAACGCAAATAAATAATTTTGACTTTGACTTTGACTTTGACTTTGACTGACTTTGACTGATAAAGGATGACAACTTTGTGATGCCATAGGCGATAATAATATAATTTATATCCGATCCGATTGTTATACGATCCGTTTCGTCTGACACTCGTGAAACTATCGTCTGACACTCCTGACAAAGACTCACTAGTTTGATCCAAATGGCCTTATGAGCACACTCAAAGTGTTTTCAGCTGCATCCAGTTAGACTGGAAGCTATCCTCAACATTGTTGGGAAGGGTATGCTGAATGGTGTATTTTAGCGTAACATTAAGATTTTAATGAAACTTTATTTATTTATGTAATCTGGAGTCATTGTGTGAAAAGGAACATTTAATAAACTTTTCTTCATCAAACATCCCTTTTTTCTTCATTTCACTGATTATAATCAAAGAAACATTATTATGTAAGCGTTGAATACACTCAACTCAAGATATCAAGCACATCAGCTCTCGCTCGACTGCTCGGTGAGGCGTTAACATTGACACGCTTGCACCAAAATAATGTCATACAGAATGTTTGGTGGTACGAAACACAAGATTAAAATCATTATCTACAATATTTTAATGGCATTAAAATAATAAGAAATATTATTGAATGGTTCCTGCGTACCAGAATATTGAAGAAGTACTGATTGAATCGTACATCAAAATATGGCTTCTTATTTCATTACTTCCAACTTTATTCAGTTTATTATTCAGTATTAAAAGAAACTGCGGAAGCTTGAGAGATAAAAAATGTACCAATAGCATTATTAGCGCTCGCTTGTACCATATTGCACAGATTATAATGATCTTTGAACAGATTACATTGTAGTCGTAGGAGACATCAATCCAGACATATTTATCCATGTTACTCCAGAAGTCCCAAAATTCCGCCTGAAAACTAAAATAATAACTTCCTCAATTCAAATTGCAGCACCGTTCCGAACTTGACAATATTCTATCAAATTGTCGCGGCAAATCCGTCCGTATCACTAAACAAGCGCTTTATCCAGAATCACGGCGTCTAAGCTATAAATTCGTTAGTTCTCGCACGTTCTGGAAAGTTCTAGACTTGTCTGGAAGTAGTTGCGAGTGGATCACGGCGCGTCGCGCGTCAGCCGGGAGCCGAGCAACTTGCTAATGCTATGCGCCGCGGAGCAGTCGCCGACTGATGCCTGAATTTATATTGTTGCCGAGTTATTGTGTGCTGATTGCAGTTCCTGATTGTATTTTGTACAGATGGTAGATGTGGAAATTGAGGAGATTAATTATCTTTAGTGATGAGAAAGGCAGATCTTTACGTTTTGGAGAAAACGTTTTCAAATTAAGGGATGAACACCGTTCCATTACCATTTGTTGTATTTAGGTTAGGTAGGATTTAGTCGCGTCGTCCGCAAGTTTCGAGCCGATTTCGCGTCGACATGTGTAGTTACTCCATTAAGTATTTTAATTCCGACATCTTCTAATTAATCAGCAAACCGTTTTGTTAAGTGTTACCAAAACAATTAACAAAAAAATCGATGTCTGCCCTTTAAACTAAATAAAGTAAATACATCTTTTATTCAGAATCAAAAATGGATAAAATAAAAAATTAATCATAATTAAGCAATGTAAGGTCGTAGGATAATGTCATGCAGTCTTAATCACATTATCATACCAAGTTTTGAATCCTAATTAGAATAACGAACGTAGGCACCTTTATAATCGGCTCGTGGTTATTAAAGACAATCGGCAGAATTCGTACAACATACTTTTTTTGTTGTTCTGTGATAGAATTTGTACCACTTATTAAGGTAACTAAACCATTCATTTTCATGAAACATTAGTATTTTTAGAAGTCCGGATTAATTAATTATATCAATTAAAAGATTCAAGTAATTAAACGTAAAATAATCTAAAACTAAACGCAACTAAACGTAGCTATGGTTTTAGAAGTTGCCATTTGTAAAATATCACGAGGCTCAAAATGATAAATAATTATTTAAAAATAGAAATAACAGTAAATATAATTAACCAATTACACATTATACCTTACAATGAATAATTATTGCATACAATCTTAATAGTTAACTATATAATGATTGGAATATTATTTTTGCCATCAATGTCTTTTTTGTATTGGCAATTATTTTATTGACAGGTTACGAAAATCTTTCCGAGTCTCTGTTCAGTTCTTTGCTGTTGTTTTGGATTGTGGTTTGTAACTGCATCTGAGCAATTTAGCAAATTATCTGGCCATTTTTACGTTGAGTTGAGCAACTGCTCCTCCGTACTCTATCTGTTGATAGTACTTTCGCGAAAGGACGCTTTATTAGTTGTGCTGTGTGTGTACGTGCTTTAATTATTAAAATGACGAGTTTGCAATGCATCAATTGTAACGTTCGCTTGTCGCGAATAAGAAGGCACGCTTTATCCGACGAGAGTGAAGATATCGTCAATACTATTCGGCTGTGGACATATCCTAGAGATGTAAGTAGTTTCCAAATAACATTTTGCGTACGAGTGTGCCAGTTACGAAGTGATAACTTTTACGTGTTAAAAAGTAGCCTTACCATTTAAACTACACGATATCATACTAAAATAATATGTGTGTACTAAAACTAATCTAAAACACTGTTGTGGTTGTATAAATATTTACAATTTGTCCTATAAACAAACAATTTGTCCTGTAAACAATCACTTATGTGTTTGTACATTAACAAACACATAAGTGATCTTTTACATGTATTGTTTACTTGCCTAACACTTGGTTGCCTAACTTGGTATGCGTAACACTGTTAAAATAGTTATTACTGTTAGTATGACTATCATAGTCATATAAAGCAATGTTCAGCCATACTCAAAATCACTTAATTATTTTCTATTTCTAGATAACACCTGCTGACCATGTTTGCCATGCATGTTGGCAGCTAGCTACTCATCCACGTTCTTCTGATAATATGCCGAGGAGACGCATTGGCCATCAAAGTGTTTGTGTTGTATGCGGACGATCCATACTACGAATCAGTCGACGCAGGATTTTGATTGAAGGTGCAAATGAAGAAGAACAAAGAATGGCTAACACAGTTGCTACTTGGATCCAACCACGAGAGGTATAACAACATGTACCTATTATAACCTTTATCAATTAGGTACCTTGATTTGATTTAAACTAAGAAATAAGAATATAATTATTTCTCACTAATACCATGCATTTTTTAATGCAAGCTTTTCTTTATTTATATTTTTTATTTTAGCTTCGTTCTGAAGATGAAGCTTGTGTGCCATGTTGGCTAAGAGCTAGAAGAACAAGGGTTGTTTCACCAAATGAAGATATTCAACCCATTGTACCTGATCATCTGGAGAGTGATCATTCTGATTTGTTGTGTGCTGTATGTGGTCAGAGTCTATCCACCCCAACATCAGATCAAGAGTGGAATCCCGACAATACTGCTCGTTTGTTGGAGCACCAGCAGGTATATACGAAATAATATATTTATAGTAATTAGCTTATAAACATGTGTCACGCAAAGGGCAATTACTATTTTATGTTGCTAAATCTGGGACAGTCATGATGTTGGCTCCACTAACAACAAAAGGATACTGGTTTTTCCATTGTCACATAGCCCTTCTTCTCTACTCCAGTGAGCAATAAACCTATTCACTCATATTAACACAACATAGATATTTTTGGTAAAGGTTTTCTGTAAGGTGAAAACCAATCATTGTATGTCAAGAACTATTCTGTAGCTTGGTCATGATGGGTGCAATTTATGTCTATCAAACTTAGTGTTTAATTTTTATTTCATCAATGTTATTTATATTTACAGATGTCATCCATGAATGAAGTTTGTGGAGTTTGCTGGGGCCAAGCTCGAGATTTGAGCTTCAATGTTCCAGAAGAACCACAAGAAAGACCCCAACATATTGTGTTGCCCAATATAAGAAGAGCGGCTGAAACACCAAGACATTGCATTTTCCAAGAGTGCACGGAACCAGAGCGAAATATTGTGCCTGAAGAAACCAGGCAACACGTATTGGTTAGGTACCAATATTTTATACCAAGAGGTGCTCGTATTTGCTCCTTACATAGACAGGAGGCTAATTATGAAAACCTGTATACTGCTGAGTATAGCCTTAATAGCTTTACTTCCACACACATAGAGGAGATTATTTTTATATTAATGGAAGGGTTAAGTAATA
Source organism: Standfussiana lucernea (assembly GCA_964057025.1). Taxonomy (NCBI): domain Eukaryota; kingdom Metazoa; phylum Arthropoda; class Insecta; order Lepidoptera; family Noctuidae; genus Standfussiana; species Standfussiana lucernea. Next base: position 748,946 of record OZ059799.1, on the reverse strand, counting down.
TCTCTTATGAGAATATTCAAAACTACCCCGATAACCAAGTACAGTACTTTATCGGCATAAATAAACAACAACATCAACAAATATTAGATGTAACACCGAGGCTTAAGAATATGCATCGGGGTAGTTTTGCATTAACAGCCTTATTGTGTAAATTAAGGACTGGGGATTCAGGGGACAGATTGTCATGTCTATTTCAAGTTCCGAGAAGGACCCTAGAGACATTAATGTCTGTAGCAAGAAATATTTTGCTAACTGATTATGTTCCACAATTTCTTGGTTTTTCTCATTTAAGAAGGGAGCAAGTGGCAGCAAGAAATTTATACATTGCCGATCACATTTTTGGTGAGCCTAATGCACCAGCTGATCAAAAACCTGCAATCACAATAGCTGATGCAACATATATATATACACAAAAAAGTAGTAATTACTTGTTCCAAAAGGATACATATTCCCTTCATAAATATAGGAATTTATTAAAGCCATTTATCCTCTGTGCCTCTGATGGATATATTATAGATGTACGCGGACCATATAGTGCCACTACAAATGATGCCACCATAATGAATAATTTATTAAATGAAACTGAATTTAATGATTTTTATAACGAAAACGATATCTTCATTGTAGATAGAGGTTTTCGTGACTGCATGGATAGTCTGCATCAGAAAGGATATATAGGTCATATGCCTGAAACCAAAGAAGACGGCCAATCACAGCTATCTACTCTTGATGCCAACCGTTCACGCTGTGTCACTATTAACAGGTGGGTAGTAGAAGCTGTGAATGGCCGTTTTAAGAGAGACTTCAAAATATTCCGCCATGAATATTTTAACCGTGGTTGTCGCAGTTTAATGGCAGATTTTAAAATAGCAGCTGCTCTGCTGAATGCGTTTACTCCGCCATTTACAGAAAATATACATGCAGAGCAGTTTGTGTCAATCATATTTGAGCGCCTGTTTTTAACGAATACTGTAGCTGAATTAGTTAGGTTACATAATTTAAACAGGCGCGGTTCCTGGTTTGTACCCATAGACGCGACAACCCTCTCCTTTCCGCGACTATCCATGGAGGAATTGATATTATTTGCTTGTGGTATATATCAAATTCGCCAGGCTCGTTCATATGTGGGTGAGCATTTTCGCTTTCATGGAGTATATACATTAGAGGTATCTCGAGAGAGAATACATGGCTTAGAGGGAATAAACCCAATGTTGCTCCGTGCTAAAATAAAGTCCCGCCATTCTTCTGCTAGAACTTATTTTGTTTTCATAGTTGCAGAAACAAATATGAATGGTCCGGACGCAATCAAAAGTTATTGCTGTAATTGCATTGTAGGTTTAAGAACAGTGGGATGCTGCTCACATGTTATGAGCATTATTTGGTACCTTAGTTACGCTCGCCATGAAGGTATGACCCGACCTGCCCCTTTCCTAGATGAAATAATATTAAGAATCGATTAGGTAATTATAAGAACAATAAAATAAATGTAATTTCCTACAAAAACAAAGTAGTTTTATTTACCCACACTCAAAACTCCATCAGCACTTCATCATTCATCATCATCAAACTATTCCAGACCGCTGCTGGACGTAGATCTCTCCTAAAGCACCCTACTAAACAGGTACAATTCTCATGTCAATTTGTCAACTTAATGATAAGTAAAACACTACAAAGACAGCACCAGCTATCTAGAACACGTAATAATATTTATTGGGACATAACCTCAATAATATTTATTGGGACATAACCTCAAAAATAAAACTGGTTATAACTTTTAAGTCCCAACTTCTAAAAATCTAAGAATTTTAAAAGGGCTTGCCTATCGTATTGACTACCAATTAAAACAAAAAATATAGCAAAACACGATATTTTATTAGGTGTACGAAACTCCCATACAACCCTGCCGATCGCCTTTGTAAAATACATAACTCACATGATAAACTCAGAAGTTTAGAAACACAGCAAAGCATTTTCCCGGTTTCATCGCAATTCCAATGACCGCGGTAAAGCGAGATAGTCTGGCAACTTTTCATTACCTGCGCGGACTACAAATGACACCCTTTTCACCAGTGTTGCCAACTTATTGCTTACCAAACAACTAACTTATTTCTGCACCGAACTAAAAATAGGATCGCCCGTGATGTCATTAAAGTTGCGACGGCGCGGTGGCAACAATAATGCGAGTTCGTTACGGCGGGTGTGCGAACTAATGTGGTAAGCGAACTTGGGCGTGCTTTGCCGTGTCTAGTTTTAATCAATGCAATCAATTTTGATGTTGGGACTGTGCTCGCTGTGGAATATAAGATAAAGAAATATGAGTAAACTCACACTAAAAAAGCTTCAGATGATTATAAAATAAAGAATTCTTTGTTCTCAATCATCTGTTTGTATAGTATTTTCTTACTTCTTTTACGTTCACTCAATAAAGTTTCAAGTTTCAAATTCAAGCTTCATTAACCGAGTAATCTAATCCAATTCTTATCATTTAAATATTACCGCAAACAATTCCTTGAATCCGAATTCAATAGTAAGATTACCCGTATTATTGAGGTGTTCATTATAATTTGCTGTCAATGAGGGCGATGAGATGAAAGGAAATGACGCCCTTACCGCCTCCGGACACGGCTATAAGAATGTAGTCAGAAGATTAACTCTGCCCGGATCTTAGCAAGCAATTGTTAACAGATGAAGAAGTTTTTTAACTTTGCTGTATTATTCTGCTTTAATGTGCTTGTAGGCTTGTTACATTTGGTGCAAGTATCATTATTGACAGTTGTAGAGCTTAGTAAACTACACGCTGACACAAAAAAAATCCTGAGAGTGTTTATTTCACTTGACAACTTTCTACAGTTTACATATACTTTTTAGTACTTCACTGAAGCCTTTGTTTATCCTCATAAGCTATTGTAAGAGATTTGAACTTGCGATAGGCCAGCTGGCCTATCTTGCTGGCCTTCCAGCTGGCCTATCTTGCTGGCCTTCCAGCTGCCCTCCTTATGAAATAAACTTAGGTTAAAAATAAATACCCATTATTAGAATAATAATGAAAAATTTAATAGGCTAATTATTAAGTGGATCTTCTGTATTCGACTCTGTGTTATTCTATTAAGCTGGTTATTTATCTCGTCAGCGGCGTCGTAATCTGCGCTAAACGTTTCATTAAATTTGTCTTCCATTGTTCCAGGTAAATTACTAATCTTCTAACTTCGACCGTTCGGTTGGCACTTACGACGGTTTCCTTGGGGTGAGTAGACCTTCGAGATTATTTATATGAAGGGTGGGAGCAGAAGGCGATGTGTAATGTGTTGAATTTCATGAAAAGATCATATACATTTGTAAAATACCATATCTTCGGATAAGTATCACTTGAACCTACACTGTCTTCACTTCATGAACACACTTTCGTATCTATATTATTGGCCAGGATATTTAATAAATATATCAGAACTAAATAATTTAAATAAAACTCATACACTACACACCTTCACTCATCACATCTCACCCATACACACGCATCTCACACGTATACGTGCGTATTGGTAATTTTTCCAAGCAAAACGCTCACTTACTACAGTGCTGTTTTTAGTTTAAGTTAACCATATTTTATTTTTATTTTTTTTGCATGTTCACATTTCAATTGCACAAGATAATGACAAGCGGAAGCACACAGTCTCCTAACTCAAGCAATTCGTTGTTTAAAAGGTGATCTCCAATAACCATGTATCGAAATGCCCTTTGTAATGGAAATAAATATTTTTTATTTATTAAGTATAGAAAGAAGCTTATTTTGCACGAATACAAAGTTAAAATACTTTGTTTTCTCTATAATAATGGAGAAAATAGGCTTTCGGAATAATAATAAAGAAACACAATCTGTGGTTTTAACTTTCTAATGAATGACAAATAGTGATTAAAGAACAGTTAATGAGCGCTGTCGCTCCGCTCGCCTTTTTGTTAGCTCCAGAGAGTCCACACCGCAGCCTCGTTGCTTGCGGGATGTTGGAGCGGGGACCGACTCATACCTGATATGTTATTTTCCTACTGCACTACAAAACAGAAAAAGATCTTCTTATAATGCTTGCATTTCACTATCAACCTACATGTATATAAATATGACATATTTTTTATTAATCAACGCTTATTTTTTTTTTCGTACGCAAATACGCGCTTTGAATGTGGAGTTGTGGACACCAGCCCGTGATACAATACAATACAAGCTAAAATTTAAAAATACTCCTTACAAAAATTGAAATTTACAAAAAAGAGTATCCCAAAAGGTAATCACACACAATGAAGATTTACAAGCAGAAAACTGCTATAGAAAATTCAAAGACTGCTTTGAAATCTTAGAAGCTAATCAAACGATAGCTTCTAATATTTGAAAACGTCACTTTCAGTAATGACGAGCGAATTATCCGAAAACCGTCGAATGTGGGTGTGTGGGCCAAAATATTATTTCCTATGTAAATCTACTAATGAATGGGAATAACTTTTGGCAATGGACTAGAAAAAAACATCAAATCGTTTCGTCTAAAAATACCTACAGTCACTCCATTGAAGTATTAACACAATTGTTTCAGAGGCTCCACATACTCAATAGTCCCTGTATCACAATAAACAAAAAGTTTCAAACCACTCGGACACTGGGGCACGCATCCACGCTTTTAACAATGTTAGCCCATAAAGGTCGAATCTATAGTCTGGACTCTATAGGTGTCGATGTTGAAATCGAGCGATAAAATGTTCGCAGGTGATTGTCTATGGACAGCACTTTGAGCAATTTGTCGGAGCATGCGCAGGAGGCAGGAGCAACGCTTTGGAACTCGCAAATTGACTTTGGGGCTAAAAGTTGATTGAAAGTGCTACCTTTGTTGTTAGGAAGTGACGGGTGAATCGGAATAGTGACGGAAAGGGTTTAAAAATCACGTTTTGCATACTAACTTTTCTTTTTATAATAATGGTTGGAGGTTGTTTTTGCAGACTGGACAATTCAGTGTCATATTGGATAACAGTTTTCAAATACAATTTCTAGTAAACTTTTATTTTGATGGTCTTCTGGCCCGCGCCGCGGTCAAAACCAGCAACCCAATTGCGCGGTAAGAAAGATTTAGAAAGAAATTCGTAAAATATTGCTTCCTATGTTTAATAAAATCGTCTGCTCGTCAGCTTAAATAACGCAATGTATGTTACCGAAGTGTCAAAAGACTTTAAGATTGTTAGTGCATTACATAAATACCCCGCAGACTTCCATCTTCCATGTAATTTCAACCTAATTTCTCCGTACTTAAAAACACATTTCGTAAAGCGATATCCATTAAGTCAGCTATAGCCATCTGTACATCTGCGCCTGTCGATGGTACTTGGAGCAATTTGCCCAAGAGTTCTGCGAGGACGGAGCCATTAACTGCCTCTCCACACCTTCCACTCTTGACACGGTTCCACGTCACAAAAATGTACCTAGCTCATGTCATTTTAAAAACGTTTTAACTAAGTGATTCGGGGAACTGTGTTTTTGGTCCCATTCATAACTCCTCGAAATGAGTGTCTTGAAACCTCAACATGAAGTGAATTATGAATGATTTTTATTCTGTATTGTTTACACGACAATTTATTTTGTATAAAACTTAGATGAGGTCTGTACAGTAGTTATTAAGTAAACCGCAATGGAAAACAGCAGGATTAATAACATGAATATGTTGAAATGAAAGCCAAAGGGTTTCCCTAAAAATATCACTCCAGTTAATCAAAAACTTCTGGCATTACATACAAAAAAGACTCACTCGTAGCCTTAAAAAAACTTATATATTTCAGTCTACAGTAACATAACTTTTACCCCGGAGAATATTTGACATTCCCTTGTGGTGTCATACATCTACATGTCTCATATTAATAAGTGATTTACAGGCTGCTGGAGTGGCATTAAATTAAAACCTAGGATATGAGGCAAGTGGCAGGCGTGAGATGCGTCTTAATCGTGACTCGGTGGTCGGGACCGATATGATGTGAGATTATTTAGCCACACCTACTGCGGCAACGGTTAGGGTTAAGTTCAAAAATGAGACGATGATGAGAATTCGGATTTTTAATTGAAAGTAAATTGTGCTAGTCAGAAAAGGGTATTCTGCTGCATCCGGTTAGGCTGGAAGCTGACCCCATAATTGTTGAGAAAAGACAGTTAGATGATGACGACATTCACAAAAGCGTAAGTTGTACAGGGCAGAGAGCAAGCGATACTGTTTTCATGCAGCATTGAATTTAATATTTATTTCAGTTCTAAAATTGATATAAGTAATTCAAAATTATTTTACATGGACGTTCAGAACTTTCTGGTTGCTTAAAATATATCGATCAGTATGCCAATTAGTGGTTATCTTCTCTGCTCCGGTTTGCCAATAAAACAAACCAAAATAAACCCTATCTCTGTACCATTCTCGTTCGGAAACTCGGAGTTTCCCTCAAAAATAACCTTGAAAAGAAAAGTGAAACCGTGAATTCCCGCTGCCCCAAGACTTCGCCACACACCTGTACATAATATTTAAAATGGCGTCGGTAATCAATCACTTGGCGAATCGATGGCATTTCAATGTTAAATCGTTTTGGGACGATTCGGTTGCTTATGAACGAAACGGGACGAATGTTGGGAAAGTGATACTTACCTTCGTCGGCCCATCAATTGAAGTCGTTGATAGTAAATGATTGAGTCGATTAGATGTTAATAGCATGACCGATCAAGATGAGTGTAAATGTTTGGATTTAATTAGGTAGGAAGGTATCCTGATGACTTTGCTGATTTGAAAACCTTTAGGCACTATTCTAACGCCGGCAAGAGAAGAGTGAGAAGCTAGAAGACCTACGACATGGCATATAACGACGGCACGGTTGGCGCAGTGGCTGAGCGATTGGCTGCTGAGCTGCGTGTTGCGGGTTGGGTTTCCGCACGGAACAAATATTTGTATGGCCTCCAGGCAGTGGTTCCAGGTCAGGCTGTTTGTGTATGTGAGTTTAAATTCGTAGTGTGGGTTATAAAAAATAAAACGAATTCAGTAAAGTCTAAATCCACAGGCTTTATGACAAAGATTAAGCTGTGCAAGGGTTAAAGAAGGAAACCACATTTAAATGGCACATGCTACAAGTGCACACAATACAAAACAACTAAAATATAAACAAAAAAATGTGTGTCTCACGGCTGCGCTAAATATATATTTTGCTGAACTGGGCCTAGTTCAGCCCCAGTTCAGCAAAATAACGGACAAAGAACACAAATAACAAATAAAGGCCCAACGCTGGTGGCTGAGAAGAAATTAAGGATAGAACGAAGAAACGATGTATCGTTTGGTTGGATACACAATTCACTAAACCGTCAAGCATCCATGCTAAATTGAAATAGTTTGTGTTTTAACGGATTTGTGAACCACAAGGAACGTGTTCACTGCCCCGTTCTGTTATACCTGACGGGGTAAGTCACAAGACGGTCCGCAGAATCCATAAAAGCAATGGATGCGACTTTTGTAAGTAGTACCGAGTAGTTTCCGCAGATGGATGTTATTACACCAGAAACATATTAGTTTAGAGCTTTACCTTCCGTTAGAATAAAAAATACGGGATAAATTCCAGGAAAAAAATGTATGTGTATATTCTGAAGCCATGTTTAATCATCTCTGCTAATTATTATTCACTAGGGACTCGCCTCTACTTCGTGCCGTTTTTATGGCTTGAAATTAATTATTAGACGTAAGTTTAATATGTACGTACATATATGTACGTATCATACAGATAAACCCTCTGGAGTAAATTCTCTATAAATGATGATGAAACATTAAATCCGTTGCGAAGTAAAGAAGAGCAACGAGGTCGGTCACACAGACCAACGCCTGAATCGAGAAGCGACTTTACAGCATTCGATTGAGTTAATACAGGAACTTCCATTACAGTTAACTGTTAAACAATGTGTCATTCTACTATTCTATGTTACGGCAAACTCCGGCTCAAAGGACCAAAGTAGAGAGTTACGACTTTTCGCAGCTAATTGATAAGCATTCACATATCCGTGCCTGACTGTCTCATTGGTCTAGTCAACTAGTGGTCGGACGCGCGACTGCTGAGCGTGAAGTCCTGGTTCCGATTCTCAGGGCGAGAAAAGTGTTATTGGGTTTTTCTATCAGGAATTCCTCGGTAGCAGCCACTGAGTCTGGATTTGTGGCCGGTTGATGGCAATAGGCACGTCGCCTATTACATGGGACTTAAATTTGACTGGCGAAATGTGGGTGTACTAATGAGTACACCTCTGCCTGGCCCTTCGGTGATTACAGGCGTGATGTGTATGTGTATGTGTGTGTGTATGTGTATGTGTCTATCCGCGTTTCATTTACGTGTCGTTTTAATTATATCTAGGACCTGTAGCGGAACTGTTCGACTTGTAATGTTGATATTCATGTGTTGTATTTCTTCCTCTATTTCCTTGTGCGTGGAACACTTTTGCGCACCTTTCTGTTGCCTTCGTTAATATCAAGCGGTTTCTCTCATAATTAAATTATTCCTCGGCTCCTTATGATAATAGTTTCCTAGAGAAAACACAGTTTGTTTGAATTTGAGCAATCGTCTCTGCTTAATGTATTCAGTCATTTCAAGGAACAATGATTTATTATCTGTTTAGAAACGGGAAATAGATAATCAAGCTTCGTTATTTGTGGCACTAATGATTAAATCATCATCGTCATTGCATTAGCCTAAAGATTTACATAACATCACGCCTGTAATCCCCGAAAGGTTAGGCAGAAATGTAAGGTACACTAACCTTCTGCACCTACTTTCGCCAGTTATATTTAAATCGCATGGCCAACAACCGGGCACAAATCCAGACCTAATTGCCTAGACATTTCTTGCTGGGTAAAGACCTCTCTAATAAACGCCGCCACGTCAACCGCTCCTGAAAAATATATATTATAATTAAGTATTCATTTATCAGTATTCGTTGAATTTTTAAATACCATAAATAATTAAAAGTATAATACCATTGGGGCCATAATACGTAAAAATAACTACCTTTCTTTAAAACTACATATAAAACTTCCTTAATTAATATCAATTTAGAACTTTGAGCTAAGTACCGCTTTGTTTCAAAACTCGTTATTATTATGTTGGAACTTAGCTGAATTTTTCAGGTGCAAGCTTCGTTCTAGAGAGTTAACTCTAGGTCTGAACTTAGGCAGGAGTTGGTGCCTAAGCACTGTTGATTAAGTTTTAAGAACAAAGTCTGCGAGAGCCGCGGATAATGCTAACTTAACAAAACTAATCAGTTCACTTCAAGCGATTAATTGCTTTAAAAGTTTATTTATTTTTCTTGTGCTGAATTTTCAATTGGTTTAACAGTTACTGAATTTAGCTTTTAAAGAGTAAAGTTACCAGAATCTTGAGCAAATCATCATGTCCTTCCTTCCTGTCCCAACTATGTTGGGGTCGGCTTCCAGTCTAACCGGGTGCAGCTGAATATCAGTATTACACGTGGAGCGCCGAGTGCTGGTGCAGCGCTCCGGATCAAACTATACCGCACCTGCTGGAGTGTCCCAGGTGTCCGTTTACCTGCACTCTCGATGACCTGAATAACGCCTATGGCGCTACAATAAACCTCCTGGGCCCAAACTGTTTATTATGGAAGTAACATCAATACGAAATGAAGAAGACGTGGAGCCTTGTTTCCCAGGCAGACACAACAGAACGCCACCTACTTCGTCCACGTTCGTACATCTTGGCACGCACACGCACGCCGGTGGTGAGTAATACGAACCTGACCTTTCTGAAGAGCAGCACTAATAAGGTCATCGCCCTTCAATAAAATTTAACGCTTTAAATAACAGTAATCCAGACCGATGTAATACAATCCTTCTTCATTACTCGCTACAACGTTAAAATAGCTTCATTACAACCGAAATTTTGCTGCGTTCAGACGTAACAGTAAGTTGTAAGTCGTAGGTTAACAGCTACTGGCATCAATCGGTCGTAACTCGCGAGCCGAGGGCCTGTATAAATCTCTGCGTAGCTGCTTCAGACCCGCGAGGGCTATTTGATGTGTTTGTTTTACTGCAGGCAGGAGAGTAAACAGGATAGTAGTGAGATTAAGGTCTGTTTTCGGAATGTGAAAGATGGTTAGGTACTTTATGTTGACACATTTCAAGTGTCTGGATTAATAAGTGTAATAACACAATTTTAAAGCTTTAGATATCGGTCACACACTACTGGCGCCAATATCCATCAGATTAAACATATAAAAAAAACCAACAAAAAGTTTTATCAACTTAAGGCAGAAACTTTTGCACCTGCCTATTCAAAACCAGATTCAGAATTAAAATATTCATAGTATATATTATTTTAAATATGAAATATAATATTCCATTTTGGAACTTTAGAAATATCTTAAATATTTTATGCTTTACATTAAAACACTGTCTTTTATTACTTTATAAGTCATCAACCTGATAAAATGAAAAGAAACAGTTATAATGGGACAGTTATATGCAAAACCAGCTATTCCAGTGTTTGACCGGCTTGCTAATATGTAACTGCTATTAATAGAGCATTACTAGATAATCTACGGTACTTTCCCGCTGAACTAACGTTAGTAAATGCGGCATTGCTAGAATTTCAATAGGCATTTTTGCCCTTTGTTCTATGATTGTTTTACGGATGTGAGTGATGTTAATACAAATATGCATAGGTGCTGTTACGAAAAAATGAAATACTAGTCACTAAAAATAACATTAAACGGACATATGTGTATAATACTAAATCTATTTGACAGCGTCAAACTGTCTAATTAGTAGCTCCTATTCCAGCGCACTGGCGTATGTAAACACAGCACGGAGAATTTCAATGAGAAACCCTTTGGTCGTGGCGGAGGCTGCGCGGGGCGAATCCTAATGAAACTGCTTTGTTGTTTATCGTATACGAATCGAATGTATCAGCCGATCGGACGACGCGGCGCAGCGATCTTACGTGAATTACTGCTCACTCCGTAAACGGTTCAAATGCTCACGTTTTCTTTTAGCTGTCTTAGCTTTGGTATTTGTGTTAGTTTGGTCTGTTAAAGCAGGTTTCAACAGCCTTTTCTAAATAACAGTTTAAACATGATTGGTTACCCAAAAGGTTATTTATTCCTCCAAATATATCTATTATAAAAGCGAGATATGACGAAATGAGTAACGATCTCACGACTCGATCCGAAATCACTTTAATATCGAATGGTGAACTTTCCATTATTATTCGACGTTTTGATTAGCACTCGAGTCTCGACACCTATTCCGTTCCTATGCAATCGGGTTGGCTCGCCACTCCTCAACCAATTTTATTAAAGCGAAGATGGCGACTTAGATTAAACTGTATAAAAGTACCATCAATGCCCAGTCCTAGAAAGAAACGTTGCATTTTATATATGTAGGGGACACGGGGGAAAAGCGATGATAGTGTGAGAATAGTTCACTAGATAGCGCAAATATTTTAAATCCAGCAAGTTTCGAACTCGTTTCCGAAGTTGGCCGAAGTTCTACGGAGTTTCTCGAAGTATTCCCGACGAAGCACACTTAATTCTTTACAGGGTGAACCAATTAAAGTGTTTCTTGCGGACTGACACGGACAACAATGAAGGGAAATTTTCTTAGAATGGATAATTCTAGTTCTGAAGTTTCTTAATGCGATCTTAGGATTGACACATAAGTTTTTCTTTTTTGCTTTGTATAAAAATGGATTTATTTTTACTTGCTCCGAAGCCTTTGCCACTTTAGTCCTTTGAGTGTTCTAAAAATCCGCCTTTGTTGTTTCGGAAATCTACGTGGATTTAGCTTAGTATTGTTACGATCAATTCAAGGGAAGGAATATGGGCACTTGTTTGAGATTTCCTTTATGTACACAACGAAATAAAAAAAGTTTTAAAAAAAGTAACGTGTTTCTTTGATTTCGCCTCTAGATATTTCGATAAATAACACGTGCTTTTAAAACCGAATATGAAATTGCAAATGGCGTACGTTTTCTATATAAAGACAGCATGTCTTTCCGTTCCGTAACAACGTGGAATTTTTCGAAGATTCTTTCACAACAGATTACTGTTCTCTGAGGCTGTGAGATTTAACATTCCTGTTATAAATCTCTTCAGTGCGGTTACAGAAGGCCTTTTATTTTAACGACTCGGGCTAGTAAGGGCTATTCCCAGCTTGCTGTAAGAGCTATCTTTTTTTATACTAGGCGTAAATACTTGGCTCATTACTTTATCTAATACGGTGGTCGTTAAGAGATTATTACGTACAATTTTGTAACTTAGCCTTAACGTTTACTTTGTATATCTTAGTTACTTTGAGAGATTAAACGAAGTTCTTAATCGAGAGTCAATCACAGTGAGACTTTCATGTCTCCAGTCTGGATCGGTAATTAATATTCAATGTGACTTTTTAAAGTGATGGAAACTCGATACGTGTTTGAGACATGTGATGTATATCTTCTATAATTGAAAAAGGCAAAAAAAAAACTGTAACATCATAAAAATAAGCTTCAAACAAAGTAAACAAACATGAAATCTATATCAAAGGTAAAGAATGAAAGATGAAAATAACTTTTACCCAGCTATGGGGTTCTACAGCCTAATAATAGATATGGATAAGCAACTAAAATACCAAACGCTTTGGTCATTTTCTGTGCAATCCAAAAAAATAATAAAATAAAATATAATTTTCTTAAACTTAAACTAAAAGTACCAAAACTGTTGAAGGCCACCATTCTTCCGTCTACAACTACCGTCTGTCCTCTTTTAGTTTTTCCCACAATCATCATACATATGCTGGTAATAGCGCCTCCAATATATTCCCACTTTATTCGTCGCTGCGACGACACGCGAAATATTTCAAGAGTGGTTGAGTTATGCCGCATCTCCCCCTGCCATGCTAAATAAGTGTGTTCGAAGTATGACGCGTTGGTACCGAGGTGGTGTGGTTGTGAGTTGGTACCGGGATGGTACTTCGGTACTTAAGTGCCCGGTTCTGGTTCGTCAAAGCGGTTATATTTTAAGGTGGTTACATTTTAAGTGTCTTTATAGGTGGCTTAAATTAATGGGTAATAGGTTATTATACTATATTCTTATCCCATATTATATTTTAGGAGATTGGGGGCCTTACTTAAGTTATGAAAATGTTATAATCACGATGTAGCATTAAGCAGAAAAGCTGGACTTTTTATAGACGACAGAAAATCCTTTCATTTTCCACTAGCACTTTAACTTAACCACAAGTGGTAAAATAAACTTACCTTGCCTTGCAAATACGCTTACTAAAGATAGCATCAACTATCCCATCATTCACCGCTTCCCATAACAGGGGTATAATATTCCTCCCCATAGAATATGTTAAACTCCCCTTTTCCGATACATACCCCATATAGCCCATAACGCTATAAATATTGCTCAGGCCATATTTTTGCCAACCCTATCTGTTTGAGAAACAGTTTCACACTCAATTAGTTGCTTCAGACGTGCTTACGATATCGTTGATAAGAAAATTAATTTAGTTGTTTTGTAAAGCTCTGCTACTGCCCAGATGATGATAAAAATGCAAATAATTATGTTTCTATCGCAAAAAAAAAAACTATCTCATGCTGCTAGAGTTAACTCAAGATTGATCGTCGAAGCTGTCCCCGATTTTTGTAAAATAATAGACGTTATTTCTTGTCCTTAATCACTAAGCCAATCACAACCGCTGGGAATAGTCCTCCCAAATTGCACCACAACACCAAGTTCTCCATTTCCACTAACCAAAAGTATTTAAACCCCACAATTCACTGCCGTATCCCCAAAGTTAACAATGCAGGCTCCCCGGCATAATTCTTGGGCTTACAGCCGACACGGCCGAACTGCGTCGAAGCACACTACGTCACGAAGGCATGCTCTGGTAACATACTGGCTACGGCTAGTTGGTTAGTACACGTTTATCTGCTACAACAAATATACAAGCCTTGGCTAGCTGGTTGCACCTATATTTAGAAAAATACTCTACTGTACACCAAAACTGATAACAGATACACTGCTCATTTAAAATATATGGTTACAATGGCAGTCGTAACGCTGATAGCGATATCTTCAAGTCTCGAGCACATATATTTTTACACTTATCAAAATTGAAGATTCTAAGATGAGTATCAAGATTGCTTATCTTGGAACAACGACTGCAACTTTAAAGTGAGACTTATTTCAGAGATCAAGATTGCATTCGCTAACACAAATACAACTCTGCATAACACTAATGTATTACAGGCGTGATGTTATGTTTTGCTATGTAAGCTCTATAAAATAAAAAATCACACTGATACTAACCTAGTTTCGGACCGAAGTTTAAAAGACTAAAAGACATTCTACGAAACAAATTGTGTTAAGTTTTATTTAAAGCTGTCTTGGTGGCGCATAGTCCAGACGTCGTCGTCGGCTTTGTTTCTACTCCGTCCGTCTACTGTCTATGTCTACCCATTTACAATTTATTCGATAACGTACACGTGACTGAGGGGTTTTTGTGTTTCTTTCGTTCCTATTTGTTGTGTCTAGGTGACAGTTTGTTGGTAATTTGGTTAATCTACCATGCTTACAAATAACACGCAATATGTGGGTGTTCTTTCTTAGATAAAACTCTGCCTAGCCCTTAGTGGAATACCGGCGTAACGATCTATTATGTGTAAATGCTCTATGTTCATAATTATACTAAATATTTAAAAGGTACAAGCTGGTTTTTTTTTACGCAGAACGTGTAAAAAGGTGCAACTCTCTCTCGTATTCACAAGAAAAATATCTAAAGACAGGACATTAGGCACTTATCCTTGTATGTTATTTTTTTGAGTGGGAATATCCTCATGGATACCCTCCGTATGAGGCCAACGGAGGGTTATGTCGGTCTCTAACCGACTAAAAACTCACTGTTCCTACTACTACCACGTGCCGGGGGCCCGGGAGATACAAGTACATTCGCGCGCACCCCCGACTGGTATCAGCCCACCATTCCCGGCGGACCCCATCACCAAGTGCGGCCTATTTAGTGACCGCACGTGCTCCGTGAAAGCGCGCAGGAACCTAGGCACTAATCCTAAATTACACTTTTCCGTTATCGCACCATAAAAGCCTTTCAACCTGAGAGTATTAAGTGGATACCTAGATCCCTATCCAACCTATAAAGCTAACTCCCGTTTTACGACACTTAGGACCATACGAGTTGGCCTATACGACCACGTGGCTCGTAGACTTCAATTCACTTTTATAAGAGGCTCATAATCCTAAAGACAATGTTGATCCCCCGGCTTATGTCCCTATTACTACTAACAAACATCAGGGAAGGCCTGAAGCATGCTTGTAAGGCGCTTGTAACATACTTGTAAGACTGCAATATCGCGCAAGCAATCTTCTTTTATACTCTGGAGCACCTTTTAATGTCATTAACGTTAGCTAAATGTGTCTCTAGACATAATAGTTTAATTTCGCGTCGTATGTAGAATAGATGTTTCAAAAGGTGGAACAACGCTGTACAATTTAGCATTACATAGAAGAAGTAAGCACTCTAAAAGTTCACTGTTCAATCTCAATCTGTTTTTCGTTATTCACATAATATTTTTATTTCATTTTAATGGCCTACTTTATGCAGCCAGCCAGGTTAGTCAATCTGAAAGGCGACTTGGAAAAAACATTTGAATTGTTTTGTGACTGGCACGTTAAGCTTAAATATACCTCCACTGTCAGAGAATATAAGTAAGAATTTAATATCACTCACTTTTGAAAGCATTGTTATTTCATATAAAACGTTTATTTCATGGCTGAATCTAAAATACATATTTTATAAAACAGACTGCAGTCTTAAAACTCCCTTTGCTAATCAAATGCGAACTGAACGACCAAACTAAATTACTGGTCCTTACATCCGTAGCGCCTGAAACTCAGCCTAGGATCCAGGAAGCTATTCCGTCATATAATAGCTGTGATATCGGCCAGTCTCAAACGTACACGGCTCAATTATAGACGCCTCGCCTCGCGGGACGACGCGGTGAGACGGCGGCGGGACGAGCCACCGATTGCTTTCAAACGAGGCTTAGAACGGGAAATTTCCTAGTTCTAGCATTTCAAAGAGAAGAAAATTGTGACTTGGGAGATCTTTTTTGTAAGGATCGATTGACTTGCATTACTTGTCAGTTTAATTATTTATTTAGTTATTGCAATTTGTCATCTTTAGCTTTATTTTCGTTACGGTGCATTGCTATTTAGTACCAGTTTGAGCAAAGCTATGCATAATAATTTACAAGGCAAACCAACTAAATACATACCCAGCATTTTATTAAAATTTATACGTCCAGTGAATTTGCACCTGCCCATATGATTCTATGATTCTAATAATCGAAATAATCTAATCGCTGTTTATGCCGTTTTGTCAATTTTATATGTTACATATATTCGTTTAAACATAAACGGAAACTTGTAATGGGCCTTCTTCTACGCATTACTTCTGACTACTCGAATGTATTAGCTGTAAGTTTTCTTAACATTAATAAAATAAATAAATAAAGAGTTCTTGAAGTGACAATACTGTTATGATACAAAATCCGGTCTGAAACTCCTCGCTATAATTAAGTCTAGCAGACAAAAGACGTCTGCAATCAAGACATTCCTAAAACCAGATTAAAATAATGGTTGGTGAGCTATATGTATATGTATATTCTAATATGGCGACGGGTATTATGTATTACTGTTTTCTGTCCATCGTCGCTTTAATTTAGATGGCGTTCGGTGCGCTCTCATAAAAATGTAAATAGCTCTCGACGGGCTCAGCCAGAGATGCTAATTATTGCGAATGCCCAGGCCTGTGTTTTTAGTTTTAAAACTTGTCATTTTATGCTATTTAGCATGAAGACACAAAATGCGAGCGTTTGTTTTTAGTTTTATTTTTGCTATGGTTTGGTGATTTTTGGTGCAGCGCCCATTTTTCTTATTGTACTTTTTAAATAGTACAAACATGCTTTTAAAAGGAGGAGGAGCTCGTGGCTAAATAACAACTGCCGCTCGGATGAATCTTCAGGTTAAGCCGCGCTTGCCTAGGTTGGTCTGTGGATGGGTGACTTCCCATTACATACCGAGTTTCCTCCGGGTCTCAGAAAGCACGTTAAGCCGTTGGTCCCGGCTGGCATTTGTAGATCTTTGACAGTTGTTACAGGTGGCCCGAAAGTCTGACAACCAGTCTTACCAAGGGGTATCGTATAACCCAGTACCAACTGGGTTGTAGAGGTCAGATAGGCAGTCGCTCCATGTAAAATACTGGTATTCAGCTGCATCCGGTTAGACTGGAAGCCGACACCATAATTGGGGGAAGGCTAGGCAGGCAGATGACAAACGTGCTTTAACAACACAGCTTTAGAATAAATTCAATAATACCAGCTCGAATTCACACGAGGACGATTCACGTTTTTTTTTTTATGAATCGCCTTTTTTCACGATTCGTCATTTTTTAGACGGCAGCAATGCCTTTTAAATGCCCATGATCACACCCATCACAAATCGAGAAAAAAGACGTACACGTCTTAAATCACGTATCCTCTTTTAAAACTCACGTACGTCAAAAAATCACGAATCATGTTTTTGTGACGAATTTGATCGCTCCCGAAAAATCACGGAAAGAATGTGAACATCAATTCGTTTTTTTTTGCCGAATCGTGATAAAACACGATTCCGTATGCAATGTGAACGTCCATCCGTCATGACGTATCGTGTTTTATGACGAATCGTCAATGACGGAAGCCGTGTGAATGAGCCGTTAGTGAGACGTCAATTTTTAAAACATCACAGGAACCAAACAACTATTCTAGTCACAATTTTTCTAATGGCTTTCATGAACCATTTTACCAGAATCTTATCTTCTATTCAGTTCAAAATCTCGTCACTATCGTAAAGCTACAAATTATTAAATTGATCCGAAAGCTAACTATTACGATTCAGCCACCGCACATTTACGAGATGTATACCTATCACTCTAAAATGTTGCATACATTAATGAGGACGTGAAATATATATGTCTGTAGAGCGAAGTTATGGCTGAATGCTAATAACAGTATGTAAACGTAATGGCGCTTCGCTATTGAAGAATCAATTGTTGGTAAACGGAACTAGAATATTTCCCATCTGTCATCGTATAATTTGGTGTGTCGATAAAAACTATTTCATGCTTTCATAGCCGTCTTCATGTAAACAATTAATTCTTCTTTTTCATGTACAGAAGAGGTACATACACATGGTTAACGTTACAAGACATTCTTTATCAGTCACACTTTGGATTAAGTAAGACAACATTGAGCCCATATCAACAGCTTTTAGGACTTCCTCCGAAGCTAAGAAACTCCGAAGCTAGGGAGAATTTTAAGAATCCCTAGTCCTCAATCTATTTAATCGTAGATTTTATCAACAACGAAAAGTCTTTAATACATTCTTGACATTCGTCTAAAAATACCAACCGTCTTTAGACCACCACTCTTGAACAGTTTGTGTAGCTAGTCAACAAAGTCACACTGTATAGGCGTCTCGCTCATCACGCAGCCGTGGCGTGACCGTAGCGTGGCCGTGGCGTGATTGTGGAACAAGCGTGCCGGTAATTGCAAGCCCTCACTAGTGACGTCATCGCCTCACGGGCTCGAGGCGGCCTTGCATACAACGCGCTCTTATTTTAAAATGCGGCGCCTCGGCGCCTCGGTGCCTCGCAAAATGCTGGAGTGTGGTTACGACTTTATGCAGATATGCTGATGAGATGGTTTGAGCTTACTTCGGGATAGATGCGTCGATGTTACAGACAGGTTTGGCAGATTTAGATGAGAGTATAAAAGCCGTCTGAAAAGCCTCCTGGTACAGGAAACTTTGTAGACATAGAAATAGTTTTTGTTTAAACAGAGAAGATTGACGAAATCTTTAATTCAACAACAATATTAATAGAAAAGTGTAAATAGAAAACTCGTGAATTAGGGAAAATTTTGTAGACCTAAAAATAGTTCCTTAGCAAAACGTCTGATATTGACAGGTAAGGGAAACCCACTATAAAGCTGCTCGTTTACAAGCACAGAGCAATCTACATAATATAATTAGAACGCCTCGCCAGTCCCGAATTGATAAAACGTACCCTTTTTTAGCAAAAAATCGCAGAATCTCGGGAAACACGGAATTTTCCAATAGAATTTAAAGTGGATTTCGGTACCCAATTCATTAGTGTGGTCGGACCTTTCGGTAGCGAGTAGGTAATACGTAGGTACGTGGGAGCGATTTGTGAATGTATTAGCTTTAGTGGATGTTTATTGGAATTGCGTTGACTGGTATTGTGAAAGGTCGAAAATGTCAGTTGGTTCTATGATCGAACTGGACAAACCTTTAGGGTAATTGCGCATCAAATTCGCTTCCCAATGCATTTCAGTTTCACAAGTCAACAAACATTTCGTTTTTTATTGTTGGTGCAGACGATTTTTTCAAACGCTTCATGCGTTTCAATGTGATGCGAATTGCGAAAAGTGTGTTCTGGCAAAAAAGTAGATTTTTAAACGTTGTCATTCAATTTTTTTTTTAATATCAAGGATTAATCAGCTTAATCAATATTGAATTCACCTCTTCATTCGTCTGAAATATGAAATTCAGAGTCAACAAACAAACAAATCTGCATAGAAAATGCTTTTCCCTAGCTAGAACATAATTTTAAACAGATTTACCAAAAATGTTATTGTAAACACAAAATGAGCAAAAAAAATTGGATTTTTCGCAGAAAATCCTAAACACCCTTTTGGACCCTTACGGTCCTTATGGTAGCTTCTATACCTAGCAATATGGTCCCGATCCTGAAGACGTCTGACTCCACACAGTTGGGACTAACTACACACCGTATTAGCATGAGGCTACTCCTATTTGCGGTTAAATCGATACTAAGTTAGGAAGATCTTCTTGCGTAAAAATGGGAGGTAGAAAATTGTAAGAATCTGGTAAACATTATATTCTGTACATTTTGCCAAGCAATGGTTTATGAAAAGGCCTTAACACGGGTAAGTAGTGCTAGTTTTGTAGTTTCGGTTAATGGCAATAGGCTCGCCCCCTACTACATGGACTTAAACATAACTGGCGAAATGGGGATACTTATACTATTAGGTACACCTCTGCCTAACCGTTCAGGGATTACAGGCGTGATGTTATGTTATGTTGTCGTTTTGTAGTTTCAAAAACGTGTGTAGTTCTTGTAGGTCACCGTTTTTTTAAGTGCCAGTGCTCATTTGAATTTTTGGTGACAAAATAACAAAGGTGTAACTTGTCAGAGTGGTAATAGATAACCAAGTGTTATTTCATAGAAACTTCAGTCCTTTGAGATCATTTTACCAAATGTAATTATTTATGCGTTAATATTATTTTGAGTCGGGTCAGGCACACAATATTACTTTGTATTTTTTTACATGTTTATATATTCCAAAGCAAGCATTTCCATGGGTATTTGTTAAGAACTGCGGGAACGTAATGCGCCTCCTCGCGACCTAATGTAGCGGAAACATCGAACGCTTGCTGATCTGCTCAGCCCCCTTTATCGTCGCCGTGATGTCGTTCGTTATTATCATTATGTTCTTTATGTGCGTTATTTAGGAGTTGGGAGGCTGTCGGGGACAGAGGTTTGTAAATGTTTAGGAATACAGAATGTGGCTTCCAAGGGATAGGGGAGTGACCACACTTAGCGACGTGGAATAGGCTAGAGTCAGTAATATAGAGCTTTACGTTAGTGCGAAAAAGACGTCATTCGACTCGTTTTGGTTCGGACGATGCTACATAAATGCAACAAATGTATTGGTACGTTATCGGCTCACGCGGAATCAACTTTACAACGTACGATCACACCCTAGTACAGTACATTGGAGATTCCAGACGGAAATAAAAACTTCTACATTAATAATCCAGTTTCTTACATAACTACGTCAGTATGAAAACAGATAACTTTCCTAGTACCTCACTAAAATAGCAGTGAAAATATTCCGTCGTATCAACGCGCGGCGTCATTTGCTCCTCCGGGTCGGTATTATGACTGCTCTCAAATGTCACCCAGCTTGAACCGCGCTGAGTGTCCGTCATATTGCATCTTGTTGCACTTTCATTGCTTCCACTATCTTTGTTTTGTTCGCAGATTCTGAATCGTAATTGAAAGATGTCTCTGACTGATATCGATCATTACATAATAATTTAATCATTATAAATTGAAGTCGCTTTTTGTGTACGTCTATGTTTTCTGTTCTTTTAAACTACTGAAGAGATTTTGATGCGTTTTCACCATCATTTAGAAGATTTATCACGGAAGATTGATGTGCATAATATACGAGTAGGTATATTAAACTTACGCGTAATAAAATATTACAACGTTTTGCTGGATCGTAAAAACCGTGCAAAGAATGGGCGGGTCATAAGACAATCCCCATAATATTATCAAAGTTGGGACGTGTTTAAACACACGACCTCATGTTTAAGATGTATTCATGAAATTCAACACTTTACAAATTTTGAAAGCAAAAGTAGCTGAAATATTTCGTTTTATTTACAAAACATATTTATTATGCAAAATTCCGACTGACAAGTAATGTGATTCTCCATTTTGTTTCAGGTACGCGCCATGCGCCGGTCACAGCTTACGGCCAAATAATTTAAGGACTAGCCATCGCGAATATGTAAATATTGTGTGCTTTAATATTCATTTTATTTAAGTACAATTTCTGACAGCGACAACCAAATGGTTCTGGAATATTCTGGAATGTTTGGACTAATTTGTGCTGGTCCCAAGTAACACGTGAACATAATATCACTGTTTTACAGGAACGTTCACAAGTTGCTGACATAACACGTCTGTTGTGATCATTTCAAACTGTTTAAAATAAAAGCTTTTCACAATTTAAGGTGGAACGTAAACATTGTATTTCCATAAATACTGTATTTGAGCAGTATAATGGACCACCAAAAGAGGATTATGTACTAAATTATTTTAATGTTAGACTTTAGAGGTTTTCTTTAAACCTTAAATTCGCATTTGCGATACAGAAGGATGCCTGTGGAAGTGAGATATTTTGGATTAATTAAAATGAATTTGAAACGTGCAAAATGCACATACAAGTCTACTGAAAGTACACCTGAAATGCTGAAAACGATTATTATAATTTAGCTTCCAGCCTTCAGGCAATTTAAGTAAATATCTGCATTTGACAATGAATATTCAACAATGTGGAACAACAATAGGCGTCATACGTAGGTATTCATACAACTCACATCTGAAAACGAGAGGAGATTAGAGCATTATAATAAAGCGGGGAGACGCGGCTAATTCGACGGCGTCGTTATTAATATTGGACGATCCATTCCGCCTTAACGCAAGGATTTGAATGCTTAATTATTTGCTTATTAATTAACCAAGACGGTATTCTTCGAGACTTTGCGCCGAGTTAATCTGCAAGACTGTACTCGTAGCTATTGTGTTGACGAGCCGAGATTTCTAAAGAAAAAGTTGCTTTTAATTGTTAAGTGCTAGTAAATTTCATTTTCGTGTCGCGAAATGAAGAGTTTGAAAGAGAAAATGACGAAATGGCGGCGTCCCTTGCTCTTATCTAGGTAAAGTTGAAGAAAGCTTGAGATAAGTACCCATACACAGATCATCGAAAAATCCAAGTATTCGATATTGTATTTGAGCTTAGTGCGTTACTGTTACTATGGAACTCATACAAGTTTTTGCGAAGAAGGACAAACCATATGATTTCGAGGGATAAATGGAGATACGTCGGAAAATTGTTGCTAGTACCAAGCGGCTCGTAATCCGATTCCGAAGGAACATGATCGTAAGCATTTTTTCTATATCTACATTAAAGCTTCGGTACGGAATACATTTGATAAAGTAGTTAGGTAGTACAGTTAGCTAAAAAGGAAAATATTCAATGACAAAATTTGGATGCTGAAATAATGCAAAATATTTTAATAAAAACATTGTTTCACAAATATGTGTACCTATCCCTTGTTAACACGCTGCGTAGCCTACCTACGCTGTTAACAAATCGAGTTTGGTCCTTTTATTCTCATTACACTCTATGTAACGCAAAATTATAAAGTTACGTTGACGAAGCAAAAATAAATTCAATTTTCACAAGGAAATTGCTTATGAAATTGTGTAATTATATTAAAATCTGTCTCGGCACGTCCCTCTGTGCGTACAACAGCCGCTTTTAAATTTAATATTAAGTAGGATCATCGGGTTTCACGTAAAACTAGGATTTTATGCTCCTTTCAGATTATTAAGAGCTGCAACAAGGGTTGGATTACCCGTAAAATGTTTTACATACATTTTAGTAACACGGAGATTGTAAAATTGGGGAATTGCAGCGAGCTTCGTAGTCTGTAGAAAGGGAAGTCGATTTTCTGAACAAGTTTATTTATAAACACTACGACGTTTAATATTAGAATAGATCCTCACTTTTCTAACTTATCCCTTTTCTTTAAGACAATACTAATATATTTTTTTTACATTTCCACATATTTTTTTATAATTCGCATAGCAGTAACAGTAAGTCAAATAATTTATTTTTATGAAACAACAAATAACGCGGGATATGAATATCAAAAGTCCACAACGAACAAGAAAAGGAATCAAGAGCTCAATGCTACACAAAATCAAAATAATGGCAAACAAAGGCTGAAGTCAGTGCCATGTTTAATTCCTGGATTATCACAACGAGGCGCGTTCGATCTCAGGCGCGCCTCGATTAGATTAAAATTAAATTGTCTTCCGATTCCGAAAGCTTAAAGCATTACTCTATAATCTTTGCCAGTTGACGTCTTAATTCCTAGCGTCATTTTAAATCCTTCATTTTGTTTTACGTATGTTTGTAAAATACAAAATACCAAAGGTCATATTTACAAAGGGTATAAAGCTACAAACGTTTCTGTTTGTTTTTTTTTTTTTTGTAAATGTTTTCAGCAATCTAATGTTCTTGACAGCTCAGCGTTTAATACTTATTTATAGAAATAAATGTAACATTACGGTCCTATTATAACGTTGAGGTTTTAACAACGCTCTCTTTAGCTTTATGCTGATGTAATCTTTCGTGAAAATGTTGACGGGCAATGCAAATGTAAGATGAACAAAATAACTAACAATACCAACAATATTTTTGTGATCATAAAGTATAAAGGGAAGAGGAGCTCGTGGCTAAATAATATCAGCCGCTTGGGTCGATCTTCAGGTTAAGCCGCACTTGCCTGAGTTGGTCTGTGGATGGGTGACCACCCATTACATACCGAGTTCCCTCCGTGCCTCGGAAAGTACGATAAGCCGTTGGTCCCGGCTGTCATTTTGTAGATCTAGGGCAGTAATTACAGGTAGTCATTGGTCCGAAAGTCTGAAATCCAGTCTTACCAAGAGGTAACGTAATACCCAGTACTAACTGGGTTGTGGAGGTCAGATAGGCAGTCGGTCCATGTAAAATACTGATATTCAGCTGCATCCGGTTATACTGGAAGCCGACCCCAACATAGTTGGGAAAAGGCTAGGCAGATGATGTGCTTTCTTCGGGAAGATATTTGGAAATGCCAGCTACTCGTTCAGACAAGCGATACAACTCTTGCGGCAGAGCGCAGGGACTGCGGAGAAAACGAACGAAAAAGTTGATAAGAGCACGCCACGTATCAACGCGACGCCACTTGATGATACTCATGCTTGGGAAACAAATGACGCGCGCTCATGTCTCTTGACGCTTGTCGCGTAACCGGAGGCCGTGAGCGGAGCTTTAATAATATTGAGTTCTTTTAAAGCCTTGTCCCATTAGTCAAAACAAACAAATATTCTAATAAAGCTAGATATTTGACCGACGGCGTATGTTTTCAGGACGCACAGGGCGAATGAAGCCTCGCCTGCCAAAGCAATTCCTTAAAAAGATTCGCTTCAAAGGTACGTCAGTAGAGGGCGCTACTAGAGCCGTGTTTGTGTTCTTTTCTATTTTAGCTCGCCTTTGTACTCAGTGTACTGTATTGGGTAATATTTTTGCGATGCGATTTTGTTCGTTTTGTTGTTTACCTACATGCTTTTTGAATATTTCATACTTAAGTTTTTTTTTCATTTATGTCTGGTCTTGCTCTTTAAAATGTAATCAATAGTCTCGCTATGTAGTGTTAAATAAAACTGTTTTTCGTCTATCTCCCTAAAGTGTTTTTACGATTAGAATACAATAAAATATACTTTATAAAGACTACTACTTACTTTGTTTTGTTTTGATTAGATATGATCCCAGAGAAAAAATAATATGAAGGGGCAATAAAACAGTTTTGTTTGATTTTTTTACCTACTTCCGTCTGGTAAACTGCAAAAATCGAAGTTGATGTTTTCAATTAACGGTTTCATTAATTCAATATGGCCGTTTGACAGCTGCACATACATACATTTGAAACCCGCGGATTTGCTTAGCTTGCGGATATTCTGTCTGTTAGTTTTAAATCCCCATACAAATGAGTTTCATTCCAAACTTCTACTGTTTCCGTGGGATACTTTTAAAACTGATCTATGTGTGTTAGTGTGTGTTTTATGTCTTAGTATTTAGTTAAATGTGTGAGTAGACTGAGTAGATCTTAGTTTTATTCTAGATTTTTGTCTCTTTAAAACTAATTAGTTGTTAAGACATTTAATTGCAGTATTATTTACGCTTTTGTGTTTTCTAGGCCGTGAGAACTAAGGCAATAATTTAAGTCACTACTTTAATTTTATTCTTATCTTTTGAAGTTTAGGTCATAAATTCTTTCAATTTCAGACTAAGCAAACAATCAACAAAGTAGAAAAAGCCTTAGGTATTTATATATTTTTTCCATTGTATTTATTATCGTCACGTTCAGCTATAGGTACCTAAGCGATTTATCACCAAAATAAAATATTACTCTCTAATGCCCGTTTTCGAGCCGCGCGCGTTTATTTAGGCTTCCATTTAGGTGTCACCTAGTCTCAGCGAAAATGGGCTTAAGACCTTGAGATTTATGGTGTGGAAAAGTGTCGGTAATTTATGCAGACCTTAGGGCCAGGCTTATCTTCGGACCTCGCGTAATCGCCACATAATAAAGTGTTACTTTTCGGGTAGATTGGGCCTTTTGTTCCTTATCGCACGACGGCTTAGGACTTGTTTACTCACTGTTATTGTGCAGCGGGTACACTGTATTGTGGGAGTTTTTCATTTAGAGAAAATATATTCGCAAAATTCAAAGATGCACCTATACGTTTAAATAGTCCTGATGTCAGTTTCACTAACGCTATACAAAACCCTGAATGAATTCCTAAATATTAAATACAGTGTCAATGAAGATGGACATGAGTTCGTTTGCTGCCAAACGAAAATCTCGCGCCGATAGATTAAAAAAAACCATTAATAAAATATCCTTAACTCATTTTCCAATATCGCATTGCATTATTCGGATAAAAAACAAGTTTCCCCACAATCACAAACACAGGAACTCACTAGCATACATTAAAAATATATCGTTGGTTGCTACAAAATCAATTTGTTGACCGCTATGAGCGGTAGAGGGTTAACTCGGCGCGCAAATATTGGCCGACCCATCGACGGCACGAGCTGTGCCGTGTCCGGCCCATGTGTCGTGTCGGGCGTGCAATTTGCCGGTCATCGGAAATGTATGAAATTTTGGGGGTTAAAGATTGTTGTCCTTTGAGTCAAATTGTTGTGAAACACCGCAATACCAGCCTATTCTTGTCATACCGCAGCTCAAAGCAGCTCGGCAAATCATATCTCTCACAGAAAACACTCGAAAATTTATTACTACGAAAGACCGTGCGGAAAATAATATTGTTTCAACAGAAACTCTTAATATTTCAGTATCTAGAAAGCAATGGCTTGATTGATTAATGATGATGATGATTTTTAAAACCCACAGATTATTCTTGGAAACCCACACATTTATCCTTTCCAGAGAAGCGCACAGTTATCGCGCATTATGTAAACGAACTTTCAATGCTTACTTAAAGAGATATTCTCTCGAAATATTGAAACAAGTATATTTGCACTACACAAACAAGGCAGTTGGCACATTTCAACTTATAGGCAGTTCAATGAATACGTGGAGGAAGATAAATAGAGCATGCGTAATAAATACGAAAGGCGCAGTCGTTGCATCCGACAGCGCAAGTTGTGAGCGACGAGTGACTTCATAGGAGATGCGCGAATAGACGGTGCTTTGACAAATGTTGTGAATAATTGTTGACATACGGATATGAAATTCAGACTTAAATGCGTACCAAAATCTAAATCATCTACTTTTAAAATCCAATAAAAGTACATAGCATTGCAGTTAAATAGCATTCTATAGCGTTTAGATTAATTTTATTTGCTAACTGCCGTGTTGATCTAGTGGTGGCAAGCGCTACTGACGAGTTTGAGACCTAGTTTCGATTTCTAAATCGGGCTTTTTTTGGTTTTTCCATCAGGAATTTATCAGTAGCAGCGCGTCGTCCCTAATACATGTGACTTAATGTAACTTGCGTAATGTGGGTGTGTTTCAAGTACATCTCTGCGTATCCTTTCGAGGATTACAGGCGTTATGTTTGTTACATGAGATTTTTGTCCAAACCACACCAAAGACAATGTTTGTGACATTTTTTATCAGCACGTTGATGGTCAAGTTAAAAAATGGCCTCCATTTAAAATCTAAAAGATAAATGCTCTATTCCTATGCACTTAACACATCGTGTAACTCACAGCATCCTAGTCAAGATATATGGGGGTGATCTAAATACTTTTTATGGCTATTTTCTCGTTCAAGAGCCCTCACTTAATATACGACGATGGGTTCCGTCGAGTTATGGGCTTAAATGTCGGCCGTAATAGATTGAAATTGTCACTTTTATTGATGGCTCTTTTTCAATTTTACATTACCACCCCATGGACGGCAGGTAAATGGAAGTCCAATGACCGGCAATGATGATATAATGGGTCAGATATCTTTGACCTTAATAAGTGGGGAATAATTGTTAAATTATTTCTATTTTCATCAAGTATTCATGAATGTTAATTGTATTAGGCTACCGACCCATAAGCGTGTGTTATTTGAATGTTCGACCAGTTTAAGAAAGTCTTAAATATGAATTTCGCAATCCAATGCATTAAATTGCACAAAGAAATCCCCACAAAGTGAGTCGTAGTCCGTTGGTTCCAATTATTCATCCGCCTCGATAGCTTCTTATTGTCAGACTATGTGGAAACGATTTCATACGTACGCTGACGTTTAAACCATTCATTAAAAATGTAAAGCCTGCTGCAGACGGAAGCTCGGTTTGTCAACGCTTGTAATTTAAAAGTTTGTTAATAAATGCTTTCTGCGCTGTTTGCCGGCCGCGACACGTTTTAATTAATCAAACGTTCTGCAATCCGCATCGATTCATACGGACGCTCATATTTTATTTCGTGTTCATTGGTTTTTGATGAATTGCACAAAGTTTTTATTTATCATAACAAAACGTTATCGAAAGCGCTCGTTTGATTATAAATTATGATAAGTAACGGGAAAGTCTTTAATTAAAATAATGAAATAAAATATTGTCTAAACCAATAAAAGTATGAATTTTAATATTTTGAGGTTATAAATTCTCGAGTCCGTTGTTACTCAAAACACGTGTCAACACTTACAAGGCTTTCCGTGCGGCGACCAAGTTTTCAAGTGTTTACTTTTCAGGATTCTTGCGTGTACCGACTACCGACCGTCTGGCTCTTGAGGACACAACACACTTCAAATATACTCTTATACTTGCTTTCAAAGCATTGTCTGACAGCAGTGACATTATCCTTTGAAAATCTCGATTATTTTCAAAAAAGAAAAAATGTGATCCTTTAAAACTTAATTTACTTAAAGTGATAATACTATGATGACTCTGCTCAAAAGTAAGTGACAAGCAGTTCTTAATGAATTGGTTTTTATTAACTTCATCTAACTTTGGCAGCCTTATGATGTTAACAGACAATTTGAAACAGCAGATCAGTATGCTAACATATTATTCATAAATTTATGTTGATGATGTTTTTTTTCTTGTTACCACCAGCGTACCACTACTATAAAAGGTCTGAAAGAAATACAAAAAGTTTACTACTGTTCTATCTTTCAAAAAAACTTTTTTTTTTTCAATAAATATAATTTTGTCACAACTACATAGGTACAAAATTAAACACTTAATTTTCTTCAGTGGAGTTCCGACTTCCGAAGCAGGTTAAAAACTAGCGTTGGTAAATCGACAATCTTTTTCTGTGCTGTGGCGTCGGGCTATCAAATAAGCGATTCAATTTGTGATCGATGAGCGAACTTTGCTCGGCGTCACCGCAGATCGATTACCACGAGACGAGATGCCCGATATCATTAACTTATGACATTGGTTCAAAGACTTTTTCAAACGAATTTTAAAATTGAGTACTCACTGATAGAGTAGACTGTAATTAGTGTGATTAAGCTCAAGTTTTCTTTCGTTTTTTCATTTATTTCAGAAAAAATAAACAAATGGAAACTTGAAATACAGCGCTAATCTAACTTTAACGAGCACCAAAATCTGAATAAAAACAAATCTCTTTCCAAACAAAAGGGAAAGTCGTGTCAGCTCATCAAACGTACATTCATTTAGTATGCAAATTCACTGGAAATATCAATGTGTCTGAATCAAAAACAAATTGAAAGGCGCTCATCCCGCCATCCCGTCATTCCGTCACGTTAGCTTTAACACGACGATGTCGCCTAACTACTGTAATGCGAATTACGTTCGTCGACGCTTTCAACACGTGATTTACAAAAGAAATGTCATCTCTCTTTCTTCCACGTGTCTTTCGGTATATGGCCATCTCTGTCTCATATAGCGTGGGACACAGAGCCGGTGTTTGTGTAACGAAATTTAAAAACAATCCTCACGAGACGCGCACAGCAATTTATTTTGTTGTCTACGAGATTGTTTCACCACTCTCTTTGTATGCCAGACGGTGTAATGCATGAGAGCCGGCGGTGTGGAGAATATGATTTAATACTTATGTACGTCTTAAACACACGAAACAGAAGTTTCCATTCTAGGATATTTCGAACAAATACATTTTTAGAGTTACGCCTGTATTATCTGCAATCAGAAAAGCACTTGAGACTTGTATTATTAAATATTTCACAAAAAAATATTACAGCCATCGGTTTCGTGTCACCCTCATGAATTTTCTGTATATTTTATTAGAAATCTCTCGAACAAGCATCATACGTGAGATATCCTTTGAGCATTGACAGCTTCATCTCCATTGTGTAATAAATCCTTGTAAACTTTTATCTGCTCAGCTCCGCTACATTTTCCCGTGAGTACCACCCTCTCTCGGCTTGCTGAACAACGAAATCATAACTCGGCCGCACTCGAGCGGATTGAAAATACAGATAACGCTGACATCTCCGGCTGCCACCTGATAAAACCCCGCCAACGACTCCACGGAACTGATCTAGTGGTTTTTTCACATTTTCATATTTTTTTCTCTAAAATAAGCCTCTACGGTCTTCTGCAGCCATGAACTTCGTAATGAGATTGACCCTGAATTTGAACCTTTTTTGCTGTCGGACATCCCAAATTAATAAATGTTCTAATACTGGTGATCTTACATTCTCATTTGAATGAAATCATCACAATCCACAATAACGCCCCCAAAAATTTGCGTGTAAAGGTCATTGTACTTTTTCTTATAATAAGAAAAGTACCTGAGTCCCACGCTGGGCGCCATTTACGTAGTCAACATTTTTGTGCGCCGCAATGTTCCAATAACAATGTGTTGAATGTTGAAAATTATCTTACAAACTTATATGTAAGGCCTTAATACGAAAATAATGAGAGTGTCCTAGAGCGAAGCGCTAGTCCCACGTCGGGCGCCGTTACTTCTCATTCTTACACATTATTATGGCTGTGCAATATGAGTAACGCAACCAGCGCTACTTATTTCTCATTTATTGGAGTGAGTTATTTCTACATTCCCCTTTCCGTTGTATGAGTATGTGTTGTTGACTTATTTTCCTTGAGTGTTCTACTGAGACTTTTATGAAAGTTAAAGTAGTTCAAACAATATGTAAAATTATTTTAGTTTATGTGAACATTTTTAGACCAATTTAATACCTACATTACAAATGAACTTGAGTTCTATTATTATTCTCAATTACTCAAACCTTTATTACCATCACGTTTATTCTTTCTTATCTTTCCTGAGGGAACTTCCGCAGAGCATATAACTAGCCAGCAAGATGGCGGGAGCGTCTGGCGCGAAACGACAGTCGGAAATTAGGTGCTCTATTACTGCCCTTATCTCGGCCACCTGAGAGCCCACGGTACTCTGCCAGAAATATAAACTGCTTTATAAACACCCAGCGCTGGGCAATTCGACTGGAGTGCAGAATTAAGGTCAATGATAATATTGAGTCTTGAAAGTAATTAGGTCTCATTTTGTGAGCGAATTTCTTGGATTTAGGTTGGTTGTTCGGGTTGAGAGAGCCCTTGTCATTTTAATTACATCTCTGTTGTTGGCAATCTGTATTTTAATTACTGTTATGACTTAGAATGGTATCAGATTGCATAAACTATTAAAATTAAAATCAATTACTTCACTCAAAATCTACTAACGACTTTATATCAATAAAGCTACTAAGCTCGTGTTCCAAGTTTAATTCCGCAAACGTTTCATTATTAACAGAATTTAAATTTAAAACTAGCAGAACAAAAGTATTTACTTACCACGGGCTTTTAATCTACCCTCGAATGGCGGAATATAAATTAAAAGGAATGAACTCTTTAAACGCGGTGTATTTATTTTTGGCGCGGTTGAAAATCACGGCGATATCGCGCGGCGAACAATCGCACATAAATTAGCATCCTTGCCGGCGACGCGCGACGCTAGCTGGCTGGCGAGCTCGGCGCGAGCCATAAGCGAGAGAGATCAATCTTGCTTAAAGATTACAGAAGAAGTTCTTCAAAAGTTGCATGCGTCAAAAACATCATAATTATCACAAAGTAACGTAAAGCTTTCTTGTCAAGTTTGAAATGCACTCAAATATCACTTTGAAGTTTTGACGAGTTGAAATATGTATGTTGACTATTAGCACATCTTATGATTAGTATTTTACCAGCAGTTTATTTTACCTAAAGACTGAGACCAGTCAGTAAAGCTGTGAGAATATAAATTACGTCAATTTCTGTATCTGAACACGATGTCTGAAATCGCGTCTATATGTACCAGTACCAGGGCAATAAGCATCTATCGGTGGCTTGTGCTGCTCCGTATCGAGCACTCATCTTTAACAGCTGCATTTACGACGACACGATAAGCAGGTAACACTTTATGGCTTTCTTTTATTTTCACATCAGATTGTACGGAGACATGCTACTGTTCTTAACGGAAAAAAACATGTGTGATTAGTTCCTTAGGTTCAATTTTAGTCACATAGCTTCATTTTCTAACTTAAATGAGTAATTCGGTTATGCGAATTTTCTCCATAACTTAAATTATTAGAATATTATTAGGAAGAAAATCGATGGCTACTTGTTATTTCGCGCGCTTGACGGAAACATCAAACACTCCAAGTCGGTCCAACACATTAAAGTCATCTGAAAGACTATAATGTCAGTAATAACCCTTCGCCCTTGTACCATCTGGTAATAACGAGTGCAGGCCGGAAGTGCGTCGGCGCGGAAGCCGGTAACGCTTCCCGCGTTTCCAGAACTTCCGCCAACATGGCGGAGGCTCGCAGTGCGCCGCCCTCAGGCTTTTACTTCGAAAGTGTGCTGAAATGCTGTCAATGTGTTGAGAATTTGGTGCCTGTATAAATTCTAAATTCAGGGCACCCTGAGTTTTTCGAAAATTGTCGCAATCTAGCTGAAAATTCGTGTTTTAATCTTGCTATACGTTTTAAAGTTTCTATAAAGTAAACCCGTTAGCTGCACACACCGCTTTTAGCTTCAACTTTTAAGTGGTAAATTTTTGTCTATTTATTTGAAAAACTATTTCCACCAAAGATAATAATCAGAATTAAAACATGAAAACCATTTCCTTTTTGGAAACTTACACGATTATGGTAAAATTATTCATAGAAAATGTTAATTAATAATACGTATAAATATGAACGCTCTCGACTTCGCCTCGAGTCTCGGGTAGCGGTGATCTTCCTTGCCTCCTCGCCACCTGTGGCGCGCGTCGCTCCTTAATGTTTATATGCCTCATTTATCAGCCCGACGAGTACCTCGCCATCAAACATACACCTTCATATACCGCTCCTGTCTACAGGATATGTGTTTTTGACAGTTCAGGGATATACGTACGAGACTGCCCAACATTTTGAATTAATGACAGTAGAGAAAGTCCTTTGATTTCTAACGGAGGGTAGATACTAGGTTATTTAAATAATAAAACATTTCGAATTTTCGCGCACATAATGCTCCAGCTGCAGCCAGTCTTCTTTTCAGAAAATATGTAAAGGAACTGAAGATGTGACGCGCCAGTCGATGGCCCGGGGGCCCAGGGTCCTGAAACGAATTGAGCACTTCTGCAATCTTTTCAGTTTTTATTTCTTGGTCCATACGGTTCTTTGAATATATTTCTCTTCAAAATATGATTCTTTTGCGACCGAAAACTTGAAAAATGTTTGCTGCAAGATCAACGTCACAATTTCAACTGAAAAATAGAATTGAGATGTTGTGCATTCTTACTTACCGACTTCATAACAATTGGAAAACGTCTGTAATTAAGGAAACGCTTCAATCTTCCATTAGCAAAATGAACCTAACTAATAAAACAAATACGGCTTGAATAGAGAACCTCCTCCTTTTTTCGTCAGTTAAAAAGAGTCAACGCAACACCTCAAAAACCATCCAAGGTACTTGAAAGAAAGCCAACAGTTGCAGGTCATTACAGAAAGCGCATAAAGAGAGGATTGAATGCGATCGCAATCGGGAGCCGGTCGGAGCTCAGTGCTGGGTGCTCAGGAACTCGCCATTAAGTGGCAAGTGGTAATTAGAGTCTCCGCTGCGATTGTTATCAGCGACCGCTGCAGTTCCACCCCAACGGATTATGCAGTCGAGGGATATAATTAGGAACAGTTTTAGAAGACGAAAGTTTTCTCCGACTTTTTGCTTCCTCATTTAAGGACTATTGCAAAACTTGTTTCAAGACTATTTGATAAATTAGAGGAACTTCGCGTGGGTACACAAAGATCTAACGGATTCCTCAGGTGCGTGGGCTTATGAAACGAACAGCTGGATCCATAATCATTTCCTCGCATAATTAAGCGTCAGCGGCAGAAGTATAAAAGGTAATAATAACGTATAAAAGTAGAATTGTATATTGACAAGAAAAACACCGTTCTCAACTTTTGCATTTAAAAGGATATAGTATGTGCAAAGATATAATAACATCGTGACGTGCAGTCCTTAATTGTCATACGGTTACATTTAGAATTAGACACAAAATCGATTGTAATAAGTTGTATGAATTTATTTATAGAAGCAAGAATCCTTAAAGCCTACACGGGTGACAGTCAATTCTGCCTAACCCTTCGGGAATCACAAGCGTGATGTCATTTTTAACCGACTTCTAAAAAAGGAGGAGGTTCTCAATTCGGTTGTATGTTTTTTTTTTTTTTTTTTTTTTGTGTTTGTTACCTCATATCTCCGTCATTTATGAACCGATTTGAAAAATTCTTGTTTTATCTGAATGGATCTACTTCCCGATTGGTCCCATAGAAATTTCATCAAAATCGGTTCAGCAGTTTGGTTTTGAAATCAAAATAGCTGGAATTTTTTGTGTTTGTTACCTCATATCTTCGTCCTTTATGAACCGATTTGAAAAATTCTTCTTTTATCTGAATGGATCTACTTTCCGATTGGTCCCATAGAAATTTCATCGAAATCGGTTCAGTAGTTTGGTTTTGAAATCAAAATAGCTGGAAACAATCTGTTATCCAAGTAATAAAAGAAATTGCAAAATTGATACTTGACAAGGATTTGTGTGTGATGCGATAACTAAAAAGGGTAAAATAAAAACTTTTTTGCAAAAAAAAACCGACTTCCAAAAAAAACACTAAAAAAGTGGGAAATAACTTTACTTTCGGAAGTCGGTGGCAAAAAAGTCAATGAAACAAACAATAGTCACCGACTTCCGAAAGTAAAGTTATTTCCCACTTTTTTAGTGTTTTTTTTGGAAGTCGGTTTTTTTTTGCAAAAAAGTTTTTTTGACTTTCTCATCATCGTTATCGCTAATAGATTGTCATATTATTTTGACTCTCTGAAATATTCTATTATCAACTGTAATTCATAATAAATTGTATCTGTTCCGATTTTTTGCTCATTTCAAACCAACTACCATAGGTCCTTTATTATACATATTTCGCTTCACCGCTCACTCCTTGACCTAGCCAACTATCTCCGTCTGTCAGTTTATTTAATGTTTCTAAAGAGAACTTAGAATCTTTGTGTGTCAAATTGTTAGGAGCTAAATTAGTACTTAGTACTTCTAGGTTAACTACCACTGCGACACTCGGAAATATAAACCTTACTGCCCCAGGTTTATGGTACTTTTTACAACGGCAAGTTGGGATTGTAAAAGCCATTAATGGCACTTTATGTTTTCAAGTCTTAACATTACAATAGCTCTATTGGCGTCGTAAAGTGAAAAGCTTGAAAATGCAATAAATTAAGAGCAGCGCGCATTTTTGTCCTATTTTCAATGTATGTGGTATCGTTACAATTTTTGCGTTATCCCGGCTAACATAGGCTAGTGAGAATTTAAAAATAACAATATGGTAATGGTTTAGAAATGAAAATCTAAAAAGTTTTTTTTTTGTAATTTCAATTAAATGTATAATCATCATCTAGAATTTGTTAAGCTGATTACAAAAATATATAACAGTAGTATTTAATATCTATTCGTTCACTAATAAATAATAACACTACTCAACAAACGATCTGTTGGTATTTTAAACCGAGTAATCGATACAAATAAGCTACATACCAATAGATGCGTTGTAATGCATTCAGTCAGGTTTATTCCATTGAATAAACTTGACTAGGTTACAACCACCAAATCTATGCAAGACGGATGCGACAAGGTTTTAAAGTTTGTATGAAAAAAAGGAGTTCAAGATTGACCTTTCAGTTCAAGATTGATCTTACTGCATGATCGAATCAACTCGAAACTCAGTACTAACCAATTGAATAAAGTATTACGTGTCAGATTTACCCCTTACAAGGTTTGGTCAGAATAGTTCACTTATTATGGACCAAAAACCCAGTAATCGACACGAACAAAGGACATACCAATTGACATAGCTATAAATCGCTTGGTTCCGGAAGTGGAGGATTGATGTCAACCACGATCAAAGTATGGCGGTTCTCTCCTCGAAACTGAGTGAAAAAGGCGCCTTACCCTCGTCACTCCCAATGACGCTATCCCCTCCTCCAGAAGAGTGGTAGGGATACTAACACAGTCTGTAGAACATACAGACGATGTTCATCCCTCCGCCCCCTTAAAATCTATAAAAAAATATGTAAATTTTCGCGCTCGCTTCCTGTGCTTTCTCCATTCTTTTTCACTTGACTGACTTATCTACTCAATTTTGGAGCAATTAACAAAAAGGAGTGGTGCAAAGAGTATTGAGCTTGCTTCGCTCGCCCTTTCATTCTCTTGACTCTGATTACTTTTCTGCGTTAGTCAACAAAGTTACTTTACTAACCTAACTTAACCTATCCTGGATGGAATGCAAACATTTTGAGCTTCGCTTAGCTGGCTTTGAAGCTTCGTGGAGCTAAAAATGCTCCTACTGCTGAGATCCATTCAGGGACGGTTGTCCAGCGCTTGATCCCCCTATAGTAAGTTTGATAATAACTTGGGTTTTCTAAAGTTGATTTTAAAAGCCCCCGGTTAACCAACCCGTTCTGCCTTTTTATTGCTGTTATACTATTATGGGTCGTCCGAAAATTCGTATGGCCAGTTCTACCAGCGGACCATCTTGAACTGGGAGAATACCACAAGCAGAATTCATAGAGTTTAATGACAAGACTAGAAACTGAAAACCAACATTTTTATTGCAGTCGGGGCACCGTTATGTGGAACATTTCTTTATAAGTCCCCCGACTCTGATGAAAATGTTGCTTTTCAGTTTTTCATTTTGGACACAATCGCCGTTTCATTGAACATTAGATAAACTATTCAGTTGTTTTTCATTTTTTAGTTCACATTTTGACTTGGCAGGCGTGTTTTAATTAATGAAACATACTCCTATATATGTATACATATTTTATTCAATGACAACAATGAAACAATTTTTCTAATAGAGCTACAGACAGTATATAGTAACAGATAAGTATGTTGCAATCAAATTAAGGCCTTCATGTATCTATTTCTAGAAATTAGAACAGCTTCTTCAGCTAAAAAAACATACTGTTATATTACTACGACGGGAACCAGAATAAAGAGTTCTTCTACAGCACAGGAATAATTTAAAAGTGAAATTGCAGTTAATGCTTCTGTGGAGTAAAAATGGCAGATTCCGAATCCATAGTTCCGTTTCCGTGAAACTAAGAAACATACAAATATGGAAAATGTATTTAAGGTTACCATAAATTTTTACCCGACTGCGCCAGAAGGAGGGTTATGTTTTTTTTTTCCTTTGAAAGAGGGAGTTGGCGTAATGGAAAAATCATTTTTTTCTTCTCAAATAAATATTTTGTTGATAGCTTTTCGTAGGTTTATTTGCGGGCAGGTTACTAAAGCAGATAATATATTTGCCAACAGTGAAGCAATAAAATAGCCCAAAGATGGCGTAAACACGTAATAAAAAGTTTGATGTCTCACTCGTAAAACCGTTTAACGTGACGAACATTTGTTCAGTAACGTTTAGGAACTTTCTCCAAAATATGATGTTAATATTAACGATCGAAGATTCGGCATGGCGATAAAACGATTTAAATACCGCCGCCCTCGCAGTTCCCTGCGAAACCTTCAGAACATAATCTACACTAATATTAGACAGAGGAAAGATTTTTTGTTTGTAATTAATAAGCTCCGAAACTACTGGAACGATTTTAACCAGTTTTTCACCAATAGAAAGCGAAATTATCAGGAAGTAACAATAATAAAATTCATCAATGTTATAAATGAACGTACGTTTTAATAGATTCGCGCTGTCCGTCTGTCTGTCTGTCCGTCAGTATGTCACACCCATTTTACTCCGAGCCTATTGGTACCACACAGATGAAATTTGGAGAGTAAGTGTCTTCTATGACCTGCTATACAAAAGTGGTTTAAAATTACGAAAAAAATGAAAAAGGAGTGACTCTCCCTCCATACATGTAACTGAGGGTAAAACAAAAAAAAATCAATGCATATTACTGTGTGGGGTGTCTAACGACAGCTCTTAAGAATTAATGATAACGAGGTTCCTAAAACATTTCACAAGTCAATGGCTGATGAGATATTTGCTTCCAAAGCCGTAAAAATCGTGTGTCCCTTAATTTCTAAAGTAAGAGGAGGAAAATACTGAATAAAATAGGTTTGTAGAATGTAAAAAATAACTTACTAATGCTGTTTATTCTGAAATAGAAATCTACCTATAAGGAACAACTATTGGTCTGGAACAATTGGCTTTGTTCCAGACCAATAGTGTCACCACGAAATGATTCGGTCAATGATTTATAATACTACAAAAAGTATAAGTAGACATTAAATGCTACAAGTCCATCGACACAGTGTGCAACATCAAGGACACTGTACACTGCCATACGTACTAATGTCAGAAGTTGGAATCCTCTGATATTAAGAAATTTAAACACTCCAAGCCTGTGTAATGGCACAAGAGTTTTAATCAAAGAGACGATGTAATTGTAGCCACCATCACCGTGCCCGCAGCCGGACAGCTCGCACACATTCCGCGTATTCCAATGATACCGCCGGATTTGCCTATATCATTTAAGAGGCATCAATCAGTTCCCGGTTAAAGTATCATTTGCACTAACAATAAATAAGTCCCGGGGACAAACATTTTCACTGGTCGGCATCGACTTAAGAAAAAGTGCGTCTCCCATGGGCAACTATACGTTTGCCGCTATCTCGCGTGGGGTCTCTGGAAAATCAATTTATTTTGCTTCAAACGAATAGCACATCAAATATAGTTTACAGAGAAGCCTTGTAATGATTCTTTATATATTTACATTTCATTCTTATTTTCTTTTTTTTTCCCGAATGAGGAAACGTTATTATTTATTTAGTTATATTTTCCATTTTTGTTTCCTTCATCCAATATGTATAGGTAAAAGAAATATTAGCTGTGAAAGATTTTATTACTGTGTCGCCATTAATCAAATCCTACTCTAATTGTGGATATTTGTGTTAATAAGTTTGTACATAATGTTTGTTACTTCACGCAAAAACCAATGAACCAATTGCGATGAAACTTGATAGGTACATAACTGTTACCAATAGCTGTTACTTTTAATCCCGATATTCCCACGGATTCAAAGCTTACGCGGGTGCAGTCATTAATAATTTCATTTATCTATGCTTCCATAGGTACTAATATTATAAAGCTGAAGAATTTGTTTGTTTGATTGAACGCGGTTATCTCAGAAACTGGTTCGAATTGAAAAAATCGTTTAGTGTTGGATAGCCCTTTTATCGAGGAAGGCTATAGGCTATATAACATCACGCTGCCACCAATAGGAGCATTAATCAAAAATGATGCGCAGACGAAGTTGCGCGGGTCAGCTAGTGTATTATACATATAATTTGCTACTGAAAAATAAAAGCTTTGGCTGTGAGTATTTAATACTTCCAAAGCTCGCTATTATCCAGCTCAGGATCGTTTGACAATAGAAAATCCTTTTGTCTACTACAGAATTTGCATAGGATCGTAGGTAGTTGGAATAACTGGAGTTATCCTCCTCCTACTATTTCCATAAAGTTTGATATTTTAGTACCTACATTTCCACAAACCCTTATTCAAATGCACACTACTAAATTGAAACTAGCTACCTGACATCTCGAATTCAAATTCAATTTAAATATTTACTAAATTCAATAGCCGGGACACAAAGTTAACCAAACCATTCACACTCCTTTAAACACAAATAAAACTAGTCCAAGTCCTCGCTCATCAAAATTGACAACCTGTGTAAATTCGCAGAAAAAACAACCTTATGTGCATACAAAGAGGGTTTATTCAACCTGTGAGTTGTTATAGGGTTGTGTCGCTCGTCAATCCGCGCCGTTCATTCGTTCGCATTGAGTCGTTCATCGGTCTGTTGAATAAAAGATGGCGATGGTCCCGTGAGCTAACGAGCCAGCAAAATGGCGGTGTTAAGGTAAATAGACACTACTTATTGATACTCGCCTTATTGAATTAATGGGGGAGTTAGTTTATATCTAGATAACTAGAGAACTACTTTCTCGTTTAGTGAGGATGCTACGATTATTTTATGCGTAGGTACCTAGTGTACGTATGTACAGCGAAGGATATTATAGAGTAATTAAAAATATTTATTGTTATGAAGAATGCCACTTTTATTATACATTAAAGACATAATGTCTGAATCCCATAAGGAAACATTCGCAGCGATACATTCATTTTTCGTTGACAAAATGGGAACAAGTCAGTATTATGTCTAATTTACTCCAAATAAACTGTGTTGCTTGACTCCGAATGCTACACACACCAATTCGGCCGAACATGTGTCATAATTGTGTACCGCATTACACACTTTATTGCTTCCATGTCGGTACGTGTACGTGTGTACGTGTGCTGGGTACGTTTCATTATGTCAGGTAACCACGATTGATATGTATTAGTAATGTTTTTTCTTTCACGCCGTTGTGTTTCGGGTACCCCATTTTCTCGAGGAAATTCTGGTGATATACGACGTGCTTAGGAAACTTACTTGCTGTTACTACAATTGGATTATTCATATTATATGCTACGATATTACAACTTTTCTTGGTGAGACCAAGCAAAGTTGTATTTGGGCGGCAAAGAAGAAACTTTCTACCTACTCGCAAAAAATCCGTTGCAAAATTAAATCAGCGCAATGAATTTCATTTAACTGGAAGACAACTCTGCGACGTTACAAGGGAGACGGTAAAGAAGTTAATTTTCAAGTTCTCTGAGGGGCGGAATTGTTTCAGTATAAATGTCGGGCTCGAGTTCGGCCCAACCTGAGAGCAATAACGGCTGTGTTAGCCGAGACCTGTTTTAATAACGATATTTTACACGTTATTTTACAATGATGCTTTTGGGAAGCTAGATATTGTGTTCAGGCTTGAATTTCGTTGTATTGCGGCAAGGTGAATGTTTTAACACATTTACATAATTTGAATACCTTTGAGGATTTTTTGAGAACTTTTATTTCGGTAAATATTTTGTAATATTTATAAACAACAAATATAAACTTTTCACAGAGCGAGAACAGACAAATATAGGCGACACACCATTCCACATAAATCACTGACCTAATCCTGAAATACCGGAGCCTTTGTGAACTTTTTGTATCTTTTTAAAACACGCGTTTTAAAAACCGTTAGAAAATGTTACTGGCTGTAAATCAATCGGTGTTTTCTCCGTTCTAAATTCAAATCTGCGTGGCGCGCGAACAGCGTGAGATTGGCGCCATTTTTCAACGTTGCCCGCCGCCATCGCTGACTCGACCTTTCACCTTTGCGGACGTGTGCTGTACGCGTTAGATTTACATCTCATACAGCAATAAACGGTGCGTGGATCTTCTTTCTTCTTTCTTTCTTTGAACTTCGCAGGT
Organism: Standfussiana lucernea; assembly: GCA_964057025.1. Taxonomy (NCBI): domain Eukaryota; kingdom Metazoa; phylum Arthropoda; class Insecta; order Lepidoptera; family Noctuidae; genus Standfussiana; species Standfussiana lucernea. The sequence continues at coordinate 707,094 of OZ059799.1, read as the reverse complement.
TTTCCCTGTAACTTTGTTTGTGAATAAAAATTGTAAGCAAATCAACTTGTAGGTAAGCTTTGTTGCTGCTGTCAAAATGTCGGGACCAAAAACGTTCAAAGTAATTCATCATTATGTTCCTATTATACAAACAAAATTATTGGTATTCCCTGTCTAGGGATATAGATTCGAAAAAGGGACTATTCACACTAGGTGTATATTAATGCTACTACTAAAGAAGCATGGAAGAAGAAGACATGCTGCCCCTACCCAAATGAATTGAGATACGGGCGTGTGTTGATCATTTTTGTTCTTTAAATTGATAATGATAAAAAACCTTACTCTTATATTTCTGTTTTGAGCCTTACATCGTAAAACAACGTTTATTCACAGTTTTCCCGCCTTCCCACTCCAGCTCGGCCATTATTATTCCCTCAACGCGTTCCGTTACACGCACTAAGCAGTATCATGTTCACTTTATAAGCTTCGTAAAGCGCCTGGAAAATGCTGTTACACTCGACTTTTAACTTTAATATTCGAGGTTTTCAGAGTTATTTTAGTAAAAAGTTTTATTTACAGCAATAATATCGTGAAGATTCTGAATAATTTGAAAGACTGAAGTGTGTTTTAAAATTGTGTACTGGTTAACTATTTTTTTAGCCTTAAAGCGCTGTTACTTATTAATGTCGCCTAATGGCCACACCGATTAGACTGTATATCCTTTGTTTTTTTTTTTCATGGACATAACGACCAACTCTTTTAAGGATTTAGGCAAGAATTTTTCAGGAAAAATGACTTCATAGAATCCAATGATGGAATGAGTGTCTCCTTGGCTTAGTAATATACTAAAGTGGGATAATCTTATATTGAGTCTTTTAGATTTTATACGTATAATGTTAAACGAATTTCCGGGCCCACAGAACTCTTAAAAATCTTCGGACATACGGATATCTCTTACAAAGGAAGTCGAGTTTGTAAGAAATCTTCAACTTTGTTATCTTCAAGTTAATTTCCTCTTAATGTTGGCGAAATCTTATAATAATTTAGACGTTTATGTTCCACTCGCTAAATAACCGTCTCGTAATCATTGGTTCTTTGTATTTTTATTTCTTCTTTTGAGTGCTGTTGTCTCAATCTCAATTATATTATCTGTATAATTAACCTTATTTAAGTATTTGTAGGAGATCGCTCTTTTACACAATTTAGTTGTATATGAATGGACGGTACTTTACAGTGGATCAACGAAACGATTAATTCGTTTGAAATAAGTGCCGTGACAGGATCACTGCACATTTACATAGAATTTTGTGCCGTAGTAAAATACATTATTTTTGTTTCATAATAAACGGCCAAAACTTTCAAAAGGATTACCAACTCATTAATTAAACACATAACAGCATTATAATTCCCATGCAAAAACTATAATATTGCACCTGGCAATACCAACAGTGTTGCCATTTAATTACCCAATCATGTTTCCATAATCGCCGACCTAAGCCGATATTAAAACCACCAATTTGCAAACCGTATTTCGTAATAATTTTCGTATCTGCATGTAGGCATATTTTTTTACTGGTACATAACATAAGTTCGAGAAATATTTGACCGAATTTCATTTCGCAAACGTCTAGAAAGTTTGTGCACACTATTTCATCTATCATCATCATCATACAGGGTGGCGCCGACGGCGACGATACGACATCGACAGTAAATGAAACTGTGTATACAAGTTCCCAGTCTGCATACAAAACTTCAGTCGAATATATTCAGTAGGTCAGAATTTTCTACATCATGTAGATTAGTAGGCTAGTACCGACAGGTTAACGACCCCCGAATCGGTATAAACACTAAATAAATGTTGTCAACTCGCTATTTCAAAAACCTTTTCCAAATACATTCCTTAACTGTTATTTCCAGACGTGAATTAGTGCAAATTAACTAAGGTATAAATATTTCAAGTGTTGTATTTTGTTAACAGTTTTATACCATTTAGTTTGTTTGATTTTTGTTTTTAGCTAGCGCAATACACATATTGACTTTTTATGACACTATTTTAATTTAATATTGAAAATGCTACCAAGTAACCGGCTATATATTTGTGACTAAATAATATTCCGTAAAACGTTGTGTCGGTGTGGTGAAAATTTGGTAAATGAAAAAGTTCAAAAGAGGCTTCCGCCAATAGCAAAAAGTTATTTTGTAAATCGGCGAAATATAGTTCGGTATGTCAAATAATGCATATAGCAAAAAAGACGTCGATCAATAGTTTTCGGTAAAATGAAATTCGAACAAAAAAATTAGGAAAAGTGATCGGTTCGCTTTTTTGGTTAATATATAATCAATTATAGTATATAATTTGAACTGCTTTAAACTCACCACTTCCGAAAAACAATAACAAACTCATCTAAAACTCCAAAAACATACTTCTACCTTTAGTTAGAACGTCCACTTATGCCCCTCCCTCTTCCTCCCACCACTACCCTCGTGGCGCCCCCTACCGTCGTCGGCGCGCACCTCACGTGAGCTCGTTAGTTCCAGTAAATCGACACTCGCATTAATTAATAGCAGCGTTGTTTCCATCGGCGATGAGCGGGAATTATCTGCTCCGCGCCGGGAATGTCGAAATGTGGGTAGTCGGGGCATAACCGACTGCAGTTGTGCGGTATTGCTATCTAGTTGCGATTATAAGCGTAGTTTTGTGTTGGACTTTGCAGTCAAATTATGGTTGTGAAAATATTGGGATATTTGAACAAAGAATGCAAAAATAAATTCTATGAGCTGCACATAAGCACGTGCTGCGCGCTGCTACAATAGAATTATATAAGCATACTCTATAGCCGGGCACTGCCCCCTATGATACAGGCCTAGCCTAGGTTAGGGGGTAGGGTTGAACCTATTGTACATTATCTACCTAATGCTAAATTAAGAACTTTAATCTGTATGTGCAATGTAATTGACCTTTGTGGTAATAAACTTTTTTTTTATTTATAATATAACGCTACTGATCTTTATTCGTTCACTTAGAAGTTTCAATATTTAAAATTCTGAAATAAAACGCATTTCGGAGCCGAGTAGGTCTAATGGCTCGAGGGTTATTAGCGTGTAAGCTGATTGTTATGGGGCTGAATATCTTTGTCATTATCACCATAGAGCTATTCATAGGAGAGACAGACGCACATGGGAACGGTGAATCTAATGACAACCTTCTTGAAAGTATTTTCTTCTTTATAGTTTTCTTTTCTTTACTTAAAGGGAAACTTTGACTGTAATTCAATCTTATTGTATCAAATAACCAAATCATTTCACAAAGGACAATGTCAAACAAAATGGATTTTACAGTTCTTGCCGTCAAGTCAAGTCCTTTCTCAACATTTAACTTTGCAATATTTGACCACAAAATAAAGTTTCTTAGAGAACAGGGACTTGTCAAAAGTTTTACCGTTAATTGGTGATTAATAACTTTAGATAGACGATCACTTAGATTTATGGGGACGGAGATAATTTAGAAGGTGGCATGCGGTGATAACGCAGCTGTAACCGTCCGGCCACGAACAACACGCTCAAGTAGCGCGCGTCTCGCGACTGTGACCGGGGAGAAAATGAATGACAGAATTTTGTGGCAGGTACCGCCGCTGGTGGTCAGGAATACCCGTTGAAGCCGAAGGTTGTTGCCAGCTGGCTGTGTGACTCGCTGCTTGAAAGCTTCAGGAATTTGTGTGAATGATGACGTCACGCTGCTCAAAAGCTACATTGCTGTCCATTTGGGGGTCACCAGTATAAACCAGCAGGATCTGAAGAACAGCGTGTAAAGTTCTTCATCCCCCATAGAGAAAGGGGGGTCCTCGAACCAGACGAATGATGTGGCTTTCACTATATAGTCTTAACTCGCGGATAACTTTAATATAGCGATTCAGGAGATCGATATTAGTTCTTTAATTGCGTCGTAGATGCCGCTGTAGTACTTTTTGTACTATGACGTTACATGCCACGAGTCACTGTGACGCGAGTTTTCCGGCGGTGCTGCGGCGATAGTACCAGCGCATCGTGTCGCGAGTCGCGTCGATGGAGGCCGTAAACGTGTCCTGAAGGGTGTCCAAAAATATCTAAATAATAAAAACAACAAAATAAATAAAGATTATGTAAAGATCGCTAAATCAAAACAATTTAAAGACTACATCATTTTAATGAGAATAATTAAGATCCTAAACAGGAGTATGTTTGTGCATCATTCCTTGTTTTTTAGAGTCTAGCAATACTAATCTAGAAATTTTGCTAAAATTCTCCTAACAACGAGTGCAACACGTAACTTCAGTAGCTGTTGTGTACCCAAAATGTTGTTATTATGTGAAGGTTCGGTCGAACCGGTATAGAACAATTGCGGACATGGCTCCGGACTCTGACAGAGGTGTCCCTGTATACAATACTTACTACAGTATCAGTCAATGTCCGGTTCCCAGTCTTACTGGTCCTTTACTTCAGACACCTTACCCCCGGTATGTATCCACGGTTTTACTGCCACAATTAGCAATTTAACATTAATTTCGTCACTGGAGCTCATTTTGTGGATGTGCAACGCTTGCGCACAAGAGTACACAAGCGTTGCACGTCCACACGTCCAGGTCGACTGACAAAATGGGACGAAACATGCCATAACGGCAAGCGTCGCCACCGGTCGGCGGTAGCCGGCAAAGCGTCGTCGGCTGCCGTCGACAGGTGGCGACGGCTGCAGTTTTATTACCGTTGACAACGTGCCGCTCGTCTGTAAGAGCCCTAACACGACAAATTGACGTAAGCTGATTACATTACCTGAGCATCCGTCCGCGTAAGGGGTCCGACTGATGCGCGATTTGTCGTGCGACTGATAAGGGGCCGTCCTTTAATTGCATGAGGTTTTTAAGCCACTTTTATAGCCCCCCTCCCCCTTGGAGATACGTCGTGAGGTTTACGGCTACCCCTCTTTCCCCTCCCAGCATCACGTGTATTTTTATTCTTGAAAAAACAGATAGTTTCAGAAAATGTTTTAATAAAAAATTAAATATATTGGATATTTTAGAGAAAAATTCGCTTGTTCGGGTTTTTTAGACCAAACATCGATATTAATTAATTAGTGGTAAAAAAAATAATCATGATATTTTGCTAACCCCCCTTCACACCTCGCGTGATTAATCCTAAGATGCGAATATTTGGGAAGTTTCTTTTTTTTGAGAAAGTAGATGGCCGTTTTTGTGTGTTGTGTTTTAGCTGTTTGACTATGTATGAAATGTTTATCTTGACAATGTCTGTTAAGAATTTAAGACTATTTCTGGGTTTTCTTGTTTATTTAATGGAACTTTGCCACAGGACTGACTATTCTTATGTTCCTGTATTTCTGCTTCATATCTATATTTTTAGCTAGCCACTAAGCGTGACTACGAATTTTATTACTTCTATCTTATTTTAATATCCTAGATATCATTGGGACGTTAAAAATAACATATTTGAATAAAGATTTTAACTCTTTTCTCTTTCGGGCTTTAAATAACATAAGCTGTATACAGTTTTTCTCATGATGTGTTTATTTTCCACAGGCGACACAATATGTCCGAGTGGCATGTTCAGATGTCCGGAGGGCAAGTGCATACCCGCGCTGTGGGTGTGCAACTACCAGCGCGACTGCGAGAAGGGCGAGGATGAGTTCCAGTCGTGCCGTGAGTACACAGCCTTATATTATGTTCAGACCTAAGCGTGCGCAGTCCTAGACAGAACTGTCTCATTGTCATGGAAAACCCCTGCTTTGACAAGGGCATTGTTTTTTCAAAGGCTATGCGAAGCCCGATTTTAGAAACTGAATACATTTTATTTTGCGTTTAGTTGTTATAGAATTAATTGTTAATTTAACATGTACGGAGAAAACTTGAGCCTCAAACTTTAGTTTAGAAAGTGGTTTACAATTATAATAAGTTTGACATAGGATGTCATATTTAATTGCAAACTTATAAACTTTGCAAATTAATATCACGGGAATTCTCTTATTATTATAATTAACTTGATTATATTTACCAAACCTAAATAATAACAGCCGCTCGGGTCGATCGTCAGGTTAAGCCGCGTTTGCCTGGGTTGGTCCGTGGATGGGTGACCACCCATTACATACCGAGTTTCCTCCGTGCCTCGGAAAGCACGTTCAGCCGTTGGTGCCGGCTGTCAATTGTAGATCTTTGACAGTCGTTACAGGTAGTCAGTGGCCCGCAAGTCTGACAACCAGTCTTACCAAGGGGTAGCGTATTACCCAGTACTAACTGGGTTGTGAGGTCAGATAGGCAGTCGCTCCATATGAATTACCGGTATTCAGCTGCATCCGATTAGACTGGAAGCCGAGCCCAACATAGCTGGGAAAAGGCTAGGCAGGTGATGAAATTTACCAAAATTAGAGAGAATTCTGCTTAGAAGATTTTGCTACTCACTAAATATTTATTAAAAGTATTTTTCCTTAAACTGCAAGAAAACGTTTCGGCAAAAGTTAATGATAAATAATTACTTGGCAAAGTTGAAAAAAGCATATCTGCAACATAACCGAGGGTTTCCGTGTGTTTCCATGTCCTTTAGTTATTCCTAGAAGGTAGGTCGATCTGTGTAGCCAGGGCTAGCGTGTCCCTCATACCGTCACGTCCTAAGTTTAGTAGCGTGTTAAGCAATGCACTTGTGCACTAGCCAGCAGTAATACGTCCCCATGGCCGGCCGAGTGCAAGTTACTCTAGAACGTGACTGAAAATTGCTGAACGATCTACAAAAGTTAGAAAAGTCTATGTTGACTGCTCCCTGATGAGTTTTCACCAAAATGCTTCTCGAATAAGCTGGCATTAAAGATTACTAGCTTATGCTATGCCCGCGTGGAGTTCGGTTATTGTCCCACGGGATCGTACTGCAGGGATAAAAAGTATCCTATATCCAGGTTATAAACTGTGTGTGTGTGTGTATCAAATTTCATCCAAATCCGTTCTGTAGTTTTTGCGTGAAAGAGTAACATACATCCATACATACAAACTTTCGCGTTTATAATATTAGTAAGGATAAAACGGTTCCACTGTTGCTAAAGAGGCTCTTGTTGAGCAGAAAACGGAGAGCAACATACATGTTGAGTAGTTTTACAATCTGCTTCGTAAGCTCATGGAGCGCGGTACAATTTCCATAAAAATAAAAGTTCTTTTGCCTACTGTTGACATAAAGACCATTTCCAGAACGTTGATCTTAGATGTCAAAATCTGACCTACTTTTATTACAGTCGCCAATTTTAATAGATTTTTCAATCTTCGACCCCTTACTTTGAAAGTCCCAGCTATCACAACCCCTTTGGCGAATTCACCCACTCCTTCCCCCCTACCGCTTTGTAACCCCCTTTTAACCTGAGCTGCATTTCGTACCTTCGACACATAGAACTTTGTCTACCGCCTTTTATTAAAACTACTGTGAGAAGAATACATCAATTACTTATGTATTTCATAGAAAGGAGAAATTAAACACAGTTCTGAATGAGTACGCTGCTCAAATTGTGCTGACCCGTGCCGAACCGAATATGATTAACAAATGTAAGCCGAATAAATGTAGTATTTTAGTCAATTCTGGTGTTAAGCAAATTCTGCCAAAAAAAAATGTGAAAACCTACACTAAAAACAAACAGCTACTGCACTTTAGATTTTTGACCATTCAAATCACATTTAGAACTCTTAATTCCTTTAACCCCATTATAAGTTGGCTAATTATTGCATAACTAATTTAATTGTCACAGCGTAACACAATAACAACAGAACAGCTAACAGCTTTGCATCGACGTGTTCACAAAGACGTGTTCGTGAATGCAACACGTCACGCTGTCGCCATCAATAATCACGCTGTTAGAACTAATTTGTTGCTCCATCACTTGCAGGGTTCTAGTAGCGTGACAGTTTATACCATATTACATAGTCGAGTTCCGAGATCATAATTGAATAAAGTTTTATTCATTCATACTAATAAATACTTATACGAGTATGTATTAACCCTTTACTTTGTATCCCGGCTAGTAACTTATAAGAGTTAAAAAGTTATGTAGTTTGTAATCATTTTGAGATAAAATGGCATTCTTTCAGGTACCATTAATTGCCTTTGGCGAATCTTCCAGTCATAATCTTCATTATTTGTCAAGCAACATTTTAAATGCACATTCCGAGAAACTAACATTCATGTTCCCAATAATAAAATGTTACCCTTGTGTTTTGAGTATACATAAGTACATCCACGTGACACTTGCTATTATCTGTGAAAACCCCATAGATGATAATATCACAAACACGCTATGTAAACCCAACACCGCCACTTGGCCGTATCAGCTAAGCATGTAATTACGCCATTTGAATCATTTATGCCGCAATTAATCAATTCACGGCACGAATATTTGTGTGCGTTCTAACAGCGTGACAGTTGCCGCTGCGGTCGTTGTTATTAGCTATTGCAATGTTAGAGATTCGTATTCAAAGTGTGTCATTGTTTACGGTTTCACTCGTGATAATGATTACATTTCCTACAAGCAGTGTTGTAGGTATATAACGAACGTCACTATAAAATACCACCAAACAATATTGTCACGCTGAAGATCCCCCCCCCCCCTATATTATCGAAGTGTTGCAAGATAACCAGGTGTAACCTATTCGAGCTCTTAACGTTGCATATAGAGGCAACTACAGCTAGAATCCCTAATTATGGCTATAATTTGCTCAGGTTTTTTTACGCTAGAAATGTAATAAAAGCAAAAGCCTTTCTATACTACTCATATATTATTATTATCTCCTTTATTTATTTTTCATTCTTAGTTTTTACATTTTTTTATTTTATTTTATTTTTCAAAAATACAAAAAATAGTAGCCCACCGGTATCGGGAACAGGGTCCAAGCTACCGGCGGTCAGAGCTCCAGAGAGAGGAACCTCCAAACAATACGAGCCGTGTCCAGGAGTACCGCTTTCTGAATCAAGCCCTTGATCCAGCTGCCTAACGAGAGCCTCCTCAGGTATTGGTCGAGGCTCTTGGCAATTAAGCCATTGGCTGAAAAGCTCATTATTATTATTGTTATTACAGGTGAAGCTAAAAACATGTTAAAAAGAAAAACTACACAAGTAAAGCTAAATCAAGCAGTAATAGATTAGCACGCGAGCGCCGTCTACCAAAATTAAAAAAGGATAACACAAGTCGGCCCACAAGCCACTGAAAATCGGACATGGAAAAATAAACACTTCGATGAAATTTTATCCCCATTTCAGAGTCAGTTAAAAACAAGATAACCCAAGTTACGGCGATTTTGCACGCCTAGTTACATCACAATCAATCAGTAACCCTTATTATATAGGACTTAAACATAACCACATAATACATAATAGTACCAGGCCACTCAGAAAGTATTGCGATAAATAATTTTTATATATGGGAGACTGGGCAGTTAGAATCTTTTTCGAAAATATGATTACTTGTAAGTAAAAATATGTGTGTTCCATTTTCAAAATTTCCCTCCACATTTTTTGCGAGCCAATTCAAAGTATCGTGTCTTACTGAAAAATGGATCTGCGCTGGGAACATTTTAGAGCTATGATTTTTTACGATTTCAAGTGTCGCCTGAAACCGGATGAATCGTTCGATAGACTTCAAATGGCATTTATGGATGAAGGCCCCTCCAAGGCAACCGTGTATCGTTGGTATAACGAATTTAGGCGCGGTCGACCAACCTTGGGGGATGAAGAAAGAAGCGGTCGCCCTTTGACGGCTATTACGGAAGAAAACGTGCTAGCAGTGAAAAATTTAATCCAAGATAATAGGCGAATTACATATCAGGAGATTCAGCACATATTAAAGATTGGATCGGGAAGCGTTCACGAGATTCTACACGGGCATCTTCGCGTGAGGAGGATAGTATCGCGCTGGGTGCCGCACTACCTCACCGACGCTCAGAAGCAGGCCCGGGTGGAATGGTGCCGTGATATGCTGAACAAATTTGAAGCAGGCTCGTCTCGGCGTGTTTAAGACATCGTAACAGGTGATGAGTCCTGGATTTATCAATACGATCCAGAAACCAAGCGCCATTCGACAGTTTGGGTGTTTCAAAATGAACCAACGCCTACCAAAGTGAAGCGATCTCGAAGCGGGGGGAAAATTTTGATCGCCAGCTTTTTAAATTTGACTGGCCACTTGGCCTCAATTCCCTTACGAGATCAAAGAAGCATCAACGCCGAATGGTATACTACCAAATGTTTACCAGAAGTTTTTTCTGTTGTGAGCAACAAGCGACCAAACACAGGGCTCCGCGGACTACTGCTCCACCACGACAATGCGCCTGCACATACCGCGCTCAAAACGAGGGACTTCCTGGACAGTACACCAGTCAAACTCCTGGGTCACCCTCCTTACAGCCCTGATCTAGCACCGTGTGACTTCTTTTTATTTCCAAAAATAAAAAATCAGCTCAAGGGGATACAATTTTCGTCGCCGGAAGATGCACTGGCTGCGTTCGAGCAGGCTGTAAACGAGGTGTCTGCGGCGGACTGGAAAAAGTGTTTTGAAAACTGGTTCAGACGCATGAATCTTTGCATAGAGGCTGGTCGAGAGTACTTTGAAAAGATTTAATAAAAATATATGTACCTGTAGAACAATTTTTTTAGTGTCGCAAAACTTTCTGAGTGCCCCACGTACAAGACATAAAACTACATTGACGGCACGGTAGGCGCAAATGCTGAGCGATTGACTGCTGCGCTGCGTGTCGCGGGTTTGATTCTCGCACGGAACAAATTTTATGGCCTACAGACAGTTGTTCCGGGTCTGGTTGTTTGTGTATGTCAGTTTAAATGTTTGTAAACGCACCCACGGTTAGTTTTCCTAATTTCCTACGTTGAAGTAACCTCATAATTAAGTTTCCTTTATCTGTTTTGCCATTTTATGTATTTATTTATTAATAAAAAGGTACACCAACAGCTTCTGTATATAAATTATAAGATAAAGTGGTAATGAGTAATACTAATAGGCTTATACAGCCGGTTTTTTAATTTTTTTAAATGACCTTTCATTTTAATTCCTTTAGTGTTGGATAGCCCATCTATCGAGAAGGGCTATAGGCTATGTGACACGCTGCGACTAATAGAAGCGGAGCATCAATCAAAAATTGTTACACGGACGAAGTTGCGCCCGTCAGCTAGTAAATAATAATATCATAAAACTGATGACAAAATGACAACTTAAATGACTTAATGAAAACCATATCCGCAGCTTCAACCTTTTCCAGTGTTAAAACAAAGCGATATGAGACTGTATGCACAACTAGCCTTTCACGCTATTTATAATCACGCGGTTAGAACGAACCTTAGTCACGCTGCGTATTAATTCGCGTCACGATCAGTCGCGTACCCTCGACGTGCATCCGAATTATTGGTATTTGTAGAACCGGTGGAAAACACATTTGTTTTATATGTTGATACGACTTTGGGGTAAATAAAATGAGGATGTTGTGAATTAGGTGTTGAGTGTGGTGAACTGTCTGACTGACCTGCTTTCTTCAAGCGTGTCTTGACGGACCACAAATTGAAAAATAAACCATTCGTATGACTTTGTTTATATTTCAGTTCCTCACTGAAGAATTAAGTAATAAAAAAATTCAAAAATCCTGATAATAGCTCGTAATAATCTGGAAATCTTTCTTAGTTTCCAATAATCAACTAGGATGTAGAGCGTAACAATAATGGCCCATTGGAGCACAAATTTTCAACAAAACTCGTTTTACTTATGCCTCTAATCGACGCATTAGTCTCATAATCTTTACCATTACATCGATCTATTGACCCCTCCATGAGCCATCCATCAGCCAGCACGTCCTGCCCATCGAGGTCATACATCGCTGTCCATCCTCTAACATCCACGGTATCGCACATTTATAACAACAACGCTGATATTTTTCAGGCTTGCTGACTTTTGTAGCCGTTTGACAGAGTCCAAGTGATATGCGTTAGGAGACAGACATACATAAACTGCCCGTTGGTCGAGTGTCCATACACCGATAGTGGTGTGCGTTCTGGGTTCGATTCCCAGATGTGGCAGTGTCGTTAAAATTTTCCACTCGGGTTTTTGGTTAGTGGCACCCCAGGCTCTGGAATACACGTTCAGCCGCTTATTACATGGAACTCAAATATGACTGAAAATTGTGCTCTTGTAATATATTTAGGCACTCATTTAAATGTCGTATAGTTATTATTTATTATAAGTGGCAATGGTAATTATTTATCTAGTTTCCCGTCGTCGCCCGTCGTATATCTCTCGCGCAGTTTCTCACATGCTGCTGTCGTTACTAGCTTGCATGTAGGTACATAGGTAATGGATGGACGACAGTTAGCTTTATTGTAGTCCGGAATGGATTAATGGTAAGCGAACCAGATTTCGTCTTTATTAGGGTTTGAGGTTTTATTTTGAAAAGTTACAGGAATTGTTTTTTTTTTCCTGCGTAACTAGGAATTGGATGCAAATATTTAAAAAATAAACAGAACAGCAACACGTAGAACGTCAGTTCTATTTCTATAAGTTCTACCGTAACACAGAAGGTAAACTACTTCACACTGCACCAATAACAAACTTCCAAAATCTAATAAAAGAGTGTGTGACATGTGTCAACCGACGACAGCAGCTTTTCCTATCCCAAGTTTGCTTAAGAACTGCCTGCTCACAGAGATCATTACTTTAATGTTATGAAGCATAAATACTAGCCTAATCTCTAACTACTTCACAGTCGGCATTCTTAGATGTTCACAAAGCGCTCCATTTCCCCGCCAATGTTGCCAAACTGAGGATTTGGCGTCACCCTGAGCACATCACCATTAACAGGCGACATTTGGCATCTGCCTGCCTAAGGAGGTGGACGCCAGCCAGCGCAGATCTTTATCCCAAACAATTTAAAATAAATCACATATTTACGAGAGCTCCGATAAGTACGTATTTATGGGGCAGAATGGAAGGTTTCCTTTGTTGCATCTGTGCTTTTATTCTTTAATAGTAGGAACAACTGCATTTGCAGATTTTTCAGGGTAGTAGAAATGCAATTCTTGTAATTTTACAGAAAATTGGTATGGCGATATTACAAAATCACACAGAAATACATACAATGCTTTTAATATAAAATCATAACTAATACAACACGACGCCTGTAGTCCCCAAAGAGTTAGACAGAAGTGCACATTTTAGCACAAACACATTCCGCCAATTAGTCTTAATAAAATAATCACATTAAAAGCAACTCAACCCTCTTAATTCAACATCCTTAATAAACTTTCACTATCACTTACGGGATATCTTTCGCGATTAATGTTTATATTGAGCTCCCGATATTTCGACGCTGTTGCAAGCGCCATGATCACGAGATTACTGGAGAGTGCGGATGGATGGTAAAAACTTGTTAGGTGCGCCTAACCGCCTACAAATCTGTCTACCGTCTTTAATTTTAAGTCCCCTGTTATTTTTTTGTATAAGGGTTTAGCTTGCCTGAAATAAATGAATTTTAATTTATTTTTTAAGATAAGATATCCCGTAAGTGATAGTGAAAGTTCACTTATAAACCGTGAAAGCCCTAAAACAGTGTTATCCTTAATAAAATAAAAATAAAACTTGCAAAAAGATGCCATAATTAACAGAAACAGGCGATAATAATTGGCATTCACGGCCAGACTGGCTGGCAATGCCGACGACTGCGACTGTACCGACTCAATCAATCAGCGCGTACAGAGAGGGACGCACTCGACGGATAGTTGTCGGCTCGTAAAGAACGCGTCGCATTTGCGACTAATGATGAAGTTATGTTAACACTGGTATCAGAATTAGGGAAGTTTTTAACGTTTTTCTAATTGAAATCGTTTTTAAATAACGTTGTGGTTGTAGGCGGCGCCGGCGTTCTGTTGCTTCTGCCTACCCTCACGGTAAAAAGGCGTGAGTTAGTGATGATGATATTGTGTAACTATGTGGTATCAACTACTACCTATTCTGAAGAGTAATCTACAAAGAAGTTTCCTTATTCTTACTTCGTACGAGAAGAGTGAAAATTTTTCTTTTTAAGAAGAAGTTTCTCACGTGCGTTAATGTTTTCAAAACAAATATATGTAAGGTATCAATTACATTAAGAATGAAGGGCTCCAGATTTTCCAGCGCCATTTTCATCATTCTTTAATCTAACAAAAGAAATTACGTTTTGATTAAAATCGGCTGTTGGATTACTTTTTTCCGTGATAGTTACTCCAAAGTGTTGTCGCCACTCCGCGAGTGCGCAGCGAGTTTTTCTCGTTACGATGCGAGTAATGACGGTGCAGCTTTTCGCGTCCATCTGTAGATTTCCCGGGTGAGCGGAGAGTTGACTACAGCCGGCAGTTAGTTAACTACTGCTGACACGGAACATACGGCTGTACTGTACTTTTATTATAACTTGCACGAGAACGTGGCAACTGCTGTTTGTTATCAAGAGGAAAGTAAACTAGTGTCTGTTGTAATGGAATTTATACACAGAAGTGTGAGTGGAAATATATTTCACTTCTTTGTTAATTCGCTAAAATATTAAGTAATATTTCACAGCTTTTAGATTCGTACCAGGGGATGTTAAATGCTACGACATGCAATAATACTCGCACCTCACCGACCGCGCGTAGCACTGGCGTAGCATGTCGTAGCACTGGCGTAGCACTAGCTACGAAAGCTTGACTGCCCGATTACTAGTTTATCTATATCTATACTTCTTTACAATGCGAATGTTTGGATGGATGAATGGATGGATGTTTGTTACTCAATCACGCCAGAACGGCTGAACGGATCTGGATGAAATTTGGCACAGAGATAGATTATAGTTTGGAATAGCACATAGGCTACTTTTCATACCGGTAGGACGATCCCGTGGGTCAATTATCGAACTCCAAAGGCGAAGCCGCTGGCATAAGCTAGTGACTTCATATTCACGGAACCTTGTAGGTAATGCAATTCTGAATTTAATCATTTGTATGAAGAAGGTAAAGCTTTTTTGTGATAATATTTCTCCTATGCGTTTATTTGAACCTTGAATAACTTTAGACAATAGGTACTGCGTTACTGTGTAATACCGAAAGTAATACCTTAAACTGCCTTAAAGTGTATGCAAAACCTAATGAATATAACGTAGGTCA
Organism: Standfussiana lucernea; assembly: GCA_964057025.1. NCBI lineage: Eukaryota > Metazoa > Arthropoda > Insecta > Lepidoptera > Noctuidae > Standfussiana > Standfussiana lucernea. The sequence goes on along the minus strand of OZ059799.1, from coordinate 691,941 downwards.
GGCTAGTCATTTCGTAATAACAAGTTAAACCTTTCACATGTCAGTGACACAACCTTTGTGCGGTAACTCGTGCTGACCGAACACACGACACTTTGATTATTTTACACTACCGTTGTTTAATCTTATGAGTTTTAGGCTTAGTGTTGTGACGTCACTGTGCAGTGTCGCTTGAACAATCAGCGGCACGCTCATAGTAATAGCGCCTTTATTTCGTAGCAGCAAGGATGGTTTTCGTACTACAAGTGCGGTTGACCGGTACACATGCACAATTTTGCATCATTAAATATGCTTTTGTGTGTTTGATTGTAATTTAGTTAGTTACCTATTTAGATGCTGAAATTAGTTTTTGGGAAATTGAATTTTAGTGGCTACGTAAAGTAATGGCTTGCATTGTAAACAAACTTTAATCATTTATAATCAACTGTTTTAAATACATATATGGAATAATTAATTTAATATGCAAATTGCCTATGCATACGTAAAAATATATCGAAATCGCTTTTGCACCTATTTTTTAAACATGAGAAATATGTAACCGACATTTCTTACTGAATCAATCCCTCTATGTCGATTCGCGAAAGAAATGGCACCTGTTTTAAAAAGTTTACGCTTGACCTCGAGGTTGATCCAGTACACTTAAAACAAAAAGTGAAACGCTTTTAGATACAAATAAATTCATATTCATCCCTGAGAAGAAATGATGAAACAAACTCAGGGCTAGGCTAAAACGGGATAGACTTACCAATTATAACCATGTTATTCATTAATAAATTTCCCTCAGCTCATTAAGACTTATCAAAATTAACATCTTTCATTCAATAGATTAAGCTATAACAGTAAAACATTGAACCATTAACACCTCAATCACTCAACAATTTATCCAAACAACCAATCTTCAATACTAAGTAAAAAATGGAGTGACTTAAATCTGCCCAACACAATTATATCTTGCTCATTTAGAGACAGGCGTCCCCAATCAAACTATTTGAGCGTTTGAGCAGAAACTCGATTTGCACCTCGGCCTCAATTATAGGCGGGTTATACACTCGCCGCCTCGCCGCGCGCCCGCCGCCTCGAGGCGGACGGGACTCGAGTGCTTCGCTCAGAGACGGACAGAAGGCTTAGGTACTAATAACGTGTTGGAAACAAAGACACATGTAAGTGTTAGAGTAACGGAGAAGTATTTTTAAAGAGGTCAGTAAGTTGCTTTGTCCAATTTATATAAATACATGATAAAATATATTGCACAGGTGCGTTGATACTTCGGAATTAGTAAGGCAGAATTATATGTATGGCTTAAATAAATTTGGTAATAAAATGGTATTTAAAACTTTAGTACACTAACTATATAGATAGATTTCAGGACTGATAAATCTTTTCCCATAAATACGATTGCTCTAAAACGTAACTCTTCTTTGAGGTCGGCTAAAAAGTAAGTCTTTTTCTTAGTGCAGAGTTGACGTTTCGTGCACAAAGTAAAATGGACTTTCTGCTTCTTTGTTATAACGTCCACGTCTTGATTGATACCGCTCGCTGATTGCAGGAACCTTCTTCTAATGACCGGATTGATTCCGTTTGAGATTGTAACCTTTGTAAGACACTCCTCCACAGTTTGGTGAGTTTGGCCGTTTGAGATCTCGCTCGGGGAATGAGGTGTCGTAAGCCATTTGTGTTTAGTTAACGGTTGCATTTTGAGGCTCAGTTTTGCTCCATTGCATACTTTTTTTCCGTATTTTTTTTTATTTTTTTTTTGGTTACTATTACCTGGTTCCTAATCTTGGTTTACTTTATCTCCAGCGCCCCCAGAATGTGACGCCGGCCAGCTAACATGCGGGCAGTACGTGTGGAACAAGACGTACTGCATCCCGCCGCACTACCGCTGCGACATGCAGGTGGACTGCGTCGACGGCACCGACGAGGCGGACTGCAGTGAGTACTCCTCTTTATATCACGTGACATACGATTGTGTGGGGGGGAATGAAGGTGCCTAGCTCTAGAGCTTGCCACGGGGCCCAAGAGTCACCAGGACGCGACATGCGAAGCGGAAACTGCTGAAGAACGCACTTGTCACTTGACCCAAGTGCATCGTCCAAAAATGTGCCGTATGATGAGCACCTAGTGATCTTTTTATAGCACATTACTATTATGATAAGTAAGTCTACCTCTGGGAATTCTTAAAGGCTTGCTAAAAATAAAATAAAAAATAAGAGTGGTGCTGATCACTTGAGCTTACGGGTCGTAACGTCGTCGATTCCACCGAATTCTTCTTGTCAGGTGTGTTTCGTGCCGTGTACAATAGAAACGGTAAAGTAAACATTCATGCGTCAATGTTTGAGTATGAAGCCACATCATCTTTCAGGAAGTTCATTGGAAACATAAAAATAAAACAGTAATCAGACGAAAAAAAAACTGTCAGACTATGCAATAATATCAATAACGTTGTATGTCTACGTCGTTGCATTGCCTCTGAGCCCTTATTAAGTCGCTACAGGCTATCAACATTGTATGTACCGGATTAGGGTGTAATAACACGATAGTATGTATGTATGTATGTATGTCCGGATATTCTCGTCAATAGCTCGACCAACAATAGGGATTAGTCGTGCTAGGTATTATTGAAGATTTCGCTACTTTATATTATAATCCATCTCTTGATAATTAAGTTCAGAAAGCTTTAATACTATTGTTGTTGTTTCTTGTTAAGTTCAGTAGGAGGGCCTTTAGTCAAGTTTAAAAGCTCGAAAACTTCAAACAAAGCCAGGATTCATCACAATGAAACTCTTAACGAAACTTTTTGGCAATGTAGTGTTTATATTGCTCCAGAAATCTTTGGTGCCGTAATGTCGATGCCAGCAGGGAATCATTGGGTAACATTTGAAACAAGTTCAAAAAAAAGACAATGGGGAAGTTTTGATTTTGACCACTGGCTAAAAGATCTTTTCACTATACCACATCGATCGTCGCCATGTGTTATTGAATTTTTCGAAATTTCTAGCGTAAAAAGTCACCAAACTATTTCTAAAGATTATTTTTTCAGCCAAACTAAGTTACTTTCCATAAAATAAGTTTGGAATCCGCACAGAAATACTGTAGAAGTTGTGATTATATTTACTGAACTAATCTGAATCACAATATCGTCTTTCGAACCGAATTTAATAAAAACTTTACGTGTTCGAATACTGAGCAAGTGTGGTGTTGCCAGCTCTTTGATATTTTCAGGGTTTTGTTACCTAGGCAATGATTTATTGTGAAATATGGAAAAATGCTTAAACTTATGCTTAAACAGTGATATACTTTTCAAAAAAGGTATCGCATTTTTTGGAACGATGTACTTTATTAGTGTTTTTCTTTTTCCACCGAGATCGTGAAAGCTTTCGATCTAGCGATTTTTAACACGACGTTTTTTTATCGCGCACTGTATTTTCAACACTCGGTTTTGAGCCGAGCATTGAGGATCTAAGAGAGCTCATCCCAGCCAGTCACATTCTTGGATTTTCTACTTTTGGCGAAAAGCAGTGCGTTGAAAATCCAGTGATCGATAAAAATTCTGAGGTTAATTCAGTGCTGTAGATAATTTTATCTTGCCATCAGGTAGCCCAAGCAATTTATAAGTGTTATTTTCAAGATTTAAGTTGGCCTTGCTTGGTATGGACATAGTTATGATGATGAGGAGGGATGATTCGCATGTGACTAATAAGTGTTGAGTATAAATGTTGGTGGGCGAAGAAGGAGAGAAAAGAGAAAACCAAAGTAAAAAAGGATGGATTGTGTGAAGAATGATGACTGTGGGAATGAAAAGAGAGTAAGTGATAGCGTGACGGCTGACTGGAGAGTGGGTGGAAACGTGTTGCGCCGACCCCACGTAACATGGGACACGGGCAGGAAGGTCGACGATCACAAAATTAAAGATTCTTAAGTATTAATTTTAGGTACTAACTGTATGAACGAATAAATATCGCACAAAATAATAGATCTGTCCGCATGAGCAAGTTGACGGCACGCGTGAGCGCCGGCTCCGGATCGCATCGTATTAAAAGTTAGCACTAGTTTATGTGTACGACTGCTAACCGAACCAGACCGTCCCGTGCGAATCGTACTGTTCTATATAACGCAATTTATTCTGGAAAGTAGTGAACATGATCAAAACATTTTAGATCGAAACGGGAATATGACGTTGAGGAGTTTCTCTAAAAAGCTAATATCGAATATTTATATGTATATAATATATGTAATATCGATGATATCGAAAAGTAAAATAAAATGTTTTCAAAATATACCCTATTTTGGTAGTTGGTCCGCCTTAATTCCATTGTAGGTATGTAAATAAAAAAATATTCAAATACCCGCAGCGCGCAGTCTACTATCTGAAGGTCCACATTCCTTCAGGTCTGTCGTCCCCCTGGCTACTTACGAGTACCCTGTTATAATGTGTTGCATCGATACTCATTGGTGCTTGGAGTTTGTAACACGTTTCTTTCCCTGCACTGTGTGTGACCACGCGCCGGTTCGCAGTTGTTTTTGCCAAAATACTTGAAGGGCCACAGCGCCTTGTTACAGTACAGTAAGGTGAACCAATTTCGCTGAAAGCGCTCGTATCTCACATGTTTTACACAACCCGCACTTATTTCCCCGCTTTGAAGTTTGCAAGTAAAATATTTTCATTCGCATTCCGTACCTACGTACCACATATTACTGAGCAATACTTAAATAAACATGGCACCGAAATACACCGTCCTATTTCTTTTAAAGAGAACTCTTGTAAACGAAGTACCACGGCCAATTTGTTTAGAACCCCTTCCACTCTCTTTCGTAGGAGTACCGCAGGAGTTAAAGGGGTAACTGTCTCAGATTCCAGGGGTCTTAGTTAATTGGTCGTAAGTGCGGAAAGTCCCAACAAGTGGGCAAGTTTTAATGGTGTGGAAATTGCGTTTTTGTTTGGTGTTCGTATCTGTGATGTGCCTGTTTCCATGTAAATCTGTTGTCTCCCAAGTTTTTAGATGATGCCGCGATATCCGGGAAAAGGCGCGGAAGATTTTCTCGAATTTATCGACTTCAGTAATATCAATCACACTGTATATGCATTAAATGGTTCATCTTCCGGAATATCTATAATTATGTTGCTGGACCAAGAAAAACAATAAATACTTTATTCTCTTGCGTCTGTTCCTCTTTCTGTTATAAATACAAAGACTACTAGTTTCAACGTTTCAAGGTGAGAATATAACCTGGACGTCCACTTTTTAGGGTTCCGTACCTCAAAAGGAAAAAACGGAACCCTTATAAGATCACTTTGTTGTCCGTCCGTCCGTCCGTCCGTCCGTCTGTCAAGACCGTTTTTCTCAGGAACGCGTGGAGGTATCAAACTGAAATTTCTATATGATACTTAGTTCTACTGTCCCTGGAAGCTGTAGAAAAATCAACCTTCTAAGTCAACGCAATCAAAAGATACAGCCACTTAGGCCGCAAATTTTCGAAACTCGCACGGGAATCAAAACCTACAGGGTACTTCCCGTGAACTTAGAATCTTGAAATTTTGTACGAAGTCACGTCTTATAGTACAGATATAGGAAAAATTACGAAAACCGTAAATTTTTAGTTTCGTCATATAAAAAAAAGTTATATACCCACAGGTTTGTACGGAACCCTCGGTGCGCGAGTCCAACTCGCACTTGACCGGTTTTTTCTTAGTTAACATAATAGCGTCTATGAAGTCTCAGTGCATTTGAATAAAGTTTTAAAAGCCAAGTACTCTATGGCGGAGATTCCGCTCGACTTGCTCTCGGCTGTAACTTCCTCGTTGCCATGGTAATTAAGCCACCCGCCCTCCCCGTTCCCTTAACTTCCGCTTCCTGGCGGACCTTGATCAACACCTAAGTTGTTGAAGTTCTGCTTAAGACATTATGGGAAGAGCGTATACATAGCTTATGGTAACCATGTTATGTTCGTTTCTAAACTACACTTTTTCTTGAAAGGTTCATCCAATGATGCATCAAGCTAGCTAAGATATTTAAATATAGTGTAATTATTTAAATTGGTATCATATTTTAGAAAAAAGACGAATATAACAGACACTAACAATGATTCCCAAAAAAAATCTTGTTTCAAGAAAGCTACAAAACATAACGCAACACTCATCACAAAATTCCTAAAGTTACATTGCTCCAAAATTTCGTCCCGTCTTCAAAAAGTATTTATTTCACTTGTAGACAGTCTAAAGTTCTTGTAATAAGCTTACATCGCAATCTTCAAGTCTCAGATCTTCTCTGAGACTCGCTGTACAGCAGCACAGTAAACTGTGTTGCCAGTCTCGATGGTAAAGTTTTAATAGACCGCGATTATTACATCTTTCTTTTTTATTCGGACACTCTTGGTACGGTGCTTTGTACAACGTAAACATTTCATACTTCGCAAACTGATGGAGATTTATGAAGGAAGTTAAATCAGTTGATGGATTTTTAAAGACTTTTATTGGATATCAATTACAGGGATTGGGGATATTAAGGTGAATATTGTTATAGTTTTGTTGGGCTCAAACATAAGTGGCGAAATTTAGTTTTATATTAGGAACACTTCAGTCTACAGGCGTGATGTCTTATTGCTATTATTTACTTGGATTTTATTATCTTCTAAGTTGTCATTTTGTTAAGTGCAGACTTAATTAATTTTACTCAAACATAAATTATTTTTCTTCTGTAAAAATTAATTTTATTTTATTTTGGTTAGTGAAAATAGTGAAAATCCTTTTCAGAACGGTCTTTGAATCAACGTCATCCTTTAGTCTATTTTCTAAACTAATATGTTCCGCATCAATTATGTACCTTAATTATAAGATGAGTCTCGCCCTGACTTCTTGTCCAGTTTTCTACTGACTACAGTATGTCCACTTGACCATGTCCAGTAGCTCAAAAGTCCCAGATCAGCTGATCACGTGATTACACTCACATATTTCTAAAGCTACCGGAACTACGTCTTCGCTAGCCACAGGCCCGACTAACAACTGGTTTGATCAGGAAATCCCCTGAGCATTATTATTGGGTAGCCGCTGTCGGCTGATGTTTTAATTTCCTTTGGAAATAAGAATATCCGGTCACGATAAGATTTATCGATAATTTTCGGTTCCCACGAATTCAAAGTGGCGAAAATAAAGACGAGAATTATGAATATCATCAAACATTAAACTTCTTGCTTGATAGGTACATGGGCCCAGCTCTACTCTTACAACCCGAAAAGTAGTCGTAAAGGATTACTTATTCTCCCAATCTTGTTTTCATAAATGCATGTTTACATTGTCTACTCTTCCATTGCATAAGATAATGACAAGTGGAAGCGCGGAGTCTCCTAACGGCGAGAGAGTAAAAGAAATTCTTTGCTTAAAAGGTGATTTCCAATAACATGTATCGCAATGCCCTTTGTAATTGACATAAACATTTTTATTTTTGTTTGTTTGTTACAGCTAATGGAAGGATTAAAGCCACCAATTTAGATTACAACAACAAATATTGTTATAAATTTGTAAATACATTTCAATTCGTTGGTTTGTAGGTGCAGTTTGAGTAACGGACGGATTTGAAAGCGTTTGACATGCACGCGTGCCTCGTCGGGGCTTGTGGGGTTCAAGGGGCTTTTCGGGTTTGCCGAGGTGCCTCAAAGCCGGTTAACACTGTATTGGAGACGATTGCCTCAGATTGTCGCCGTTTCTATCTGGTTTTAGTAGAGTTTCAGGGACTTTAATGTTTGTAATAGTCAAACGACATGTTGGAATGGCTTTTTGTTAAGGGGTATCCATACTGAAGTTAGATTGCAACAACGGATAAAAATTTTCTAGCAAAAGCCACAAGAGTAATAGAAAGTTCACGATGGTATTATCATCATCTGCCTAGCCTTTTCCTTAGTTCATGATGGTGTCGTGTTGCAAAATGTTACTTAACAAATAGTAACTCCGTTGCTAGTAAGTCCAGTGTGGATGCAGCTTTATGGATTTAAGACTTAAATAATAATTATGAAAACTCAAAGGCAAGTCTTATGAAGTTCTAAAAGAAAATCTTCATAAAATTCGCACTAGTCGATAGCTGGAAAAAAACAGATATTCACAATCAAAGTGTTTTTTCTAGGAAGTCTGCAGAAAAGTGATAGAAAATCTTCTCGCGTAGATTTTGAATCGCCTTTGAGTGCTTCGGATTGAATTGCATTTAATTTACTGGGATATTGGATACCAACTGGTCATTTTAAATTAAAGTTTGTAATGTTCTGTTTGTTTATGTTTCACTTTAAGATTCCATATTTCACAAATTAGCCCGTTCACATACTGGATATAGTATATATTTAAAGCAAGCCTCATGTTTAGTTACTGAACGTCATTGGGATCTTTAGAAGAATAAGACTATTATTTTCTGAACGTTTACATGAAGACTGAATTCGTAATTTATTCAAAGCTCGATCATAATAACGGTTGAAGATTTATTGCTTATTCATAAAACTGCGGAATCATTTCTTATTCAAATCGAAGCGTTCATAAAATATCACGCGCAGAGATCTATAATTGTCTGTTATTCAATCATTCTTGTACTTGATTGTATAATGTGAAAGTTCGATTACAATCTTTCGGATACATACCAGTAATTAACATCTCTTACAACAAGGAATTATTTAGTAATCATATTTTTCTTCACTGTTTTACTTGTATGTTGACATTATAAAAAAAAAACACATGTAAGTATTTTTTAAAACAAAGGAAGGAAAACAAAGGAACTTCATTTATTTATTTGTTTTTCTAACAAATAAATAAATGAAGTTCAATAATATCACGATATTTAAATGTCTGTTCCCCAATTCACTAATACCCCCGGAAGCCGGACGGTGTTGGAAAATGTCGTACAATGCCGGACACATGTCCATTATCGGCCATGGCAGTTAATATTCATTGCGGTCAGTCCCGAAAGATATCGTTAACGTGTACGTGGGAATTATCGCGCCGTGAATAGGCCTGTCGCACCGTGAGTGGGATGTTTGCATGGCCCTGTTAATGCATGCTTATTTGTATGAATGGTGTGGTGAAAGTATAGGGACGTAACGAGGTTGGTCTTCGCAGGCTTTGTACAATGGGACTGGTAAATGGTATGGGACATTCACATTGTCATTTAGTACCTTTGAGTCCTAATGTACTAGTTAACTGTTAGCCTGCACTGCTAGCAACGCGAAGACGGCTCACCCTATGACTTCCAGTTCTTTCTTTAAATCCTAATTTAACTATGGTTAATGTAGCACACTAAAATAACTAGCCTCATTTGCTATCCAAACTTTATAATAATTTCCTCAAAAAATACATCCAAACTGAATCCTAAAGCTTTAAAACTTGATCCAAAAACTGATCAAAGTTAGCACATTTTAAGCGACAATATTTAGCACCTACAAAAACAGGCACAGTTAGAAAACAAACAAGGCACAAACAACTTGGTCTACACCTACAGTACCCAGACACACTTTCGTATAAGAAACTGTTTAAAGAGGCTTACCACGAGACCTCTTACAAACTGTATCGGCTTTGACGTGGCCACTTCTTGCTCCGAGCGCCCTCTATCGCTGGATTTTTACATAACTTTATATGAAAATCGCATTATCCCGACAAGGGCGGGCTAAGAACAGACACAATAACAACAGAAGTTCCATATCTTGAAATATGCACACGCAATGACGTGATATTGTTTGACTTAACTTTTAATTTGGATAGAATAGAGTAGGATACCACAAAATATTTTCCAAAGATCTGGCAGCCTCAGAAAGGAACATTTCGATTGGAAGCGTTGTTACCAAAATCCTGATAGAACCGTTTATTCGCCCTAGAGCTTCTTTGAAGTAGCTAACATTTGGTTATGTAGCCAAACGAAATAAAACTGATCGAAATGATGATGGATGCTGAACCACAAATGACAAGGATTCTGTGGTTGCTTTCCAATTTCACCTTGAATCATAAATGCTTGTCCATATGTTGTACTTCTGTTGTACATCCATATTTCGTGTCGGAACGGTTTTGTCGTAAAAAGCCGCACGCAGCAGTTTTTGCATGTCATTACCAATACGGAGCGGATTGGATTAGCTGTCGGCAAGTCTGGCAGCCTGATACCCAGCCTCCGCAGCCCTCTGAGCTGAAGAAACATTGCGTAAGCAACAACACGCTGAGGAGACAAACAACGGAGTTACGAGGTCGGAGTTTATGACCAGGTTTATACCTACAGGTATGGAAAGGGATGTTTTGAATAAGGGACGGAGGGAAGTCGAGATGGATTGATGGAAATATGTTTGCGTGTTTATAGGATGTCTTCCATTTCTTATTCCTCTTTCTACATTAGAAAAGGCGTGTAATGATTTACTTTGATTCAATATCTAATGAATATCTTCTGTGTGTTACAGCATATCGCAAATGTCAGCCAGATGACTTCCAGTGCGGCATGGAGGGCGCGGGGCCAGCCAAAATATCATTACAGGGACCATGTATACCTAAGGAAAAGAAATGTGACGGGTAAGAGAAACTATGTTCATAACATAATACCGTGCCTGTAAACCCCGCAGGGCTAGGCAGGGGGAGAGGTGTACCCATGCAGGCTGCTACTGAGAAATTCCTCGTGGAAAAACACAATAACATATTGGCCTAACCGGGAATCGAAGACAGGACTTCGTGTTCAGTAGTAACGCCTGCGAACACTGGGTGAACGACGCAGTTGTCAAGACTAGAAACCACATTCATTGCTATCCTCGCAGCTCTGCATGTTGCGTGAGATGACTCTTGAATTAGTTTCTTTGCACTTACCGACACAAAACATTTGTCCGATCCTTGGCTACTCTCATCTTTCTAAGATCCACGCTCCACTGTAGCCAATTCGTGATATCGACTCCTGACTCTAGAATACGCCAACCCAATAACCAATCAGCAGTATAATTATAATCCAACTCTCTCTATTCTCCCAGATACTTAGACTGTAGAACAGGCCGCGACGAGCACGACTGCCCGGGAGCGCCGCTGGCGTGTCGCCTGGACCAGTTCCGGTGCGCGGCCGGCAACAAGTGCGTGGACCTGGCCGTCAAGTGCGACCACAAGGACGACTGCGGAGACAACTCGGATGAAACGCATTGTAGTGAGTCAAACACATATAGATATTTTTACGAGCGATAGACGGGACGAGACTAGAGAGACAAGAAAATCGTAATCTACTATTTGTTACTACTTTGTAACAACTCGGTCTGTCTAATGTCATATGGGCCCGCTTGTCAGGTAGCATTCGTGTGACAAAATCGAAAAAGTTTCAAAATTTTTGTATGACATAATTCCCCATGGCATCTATTACTATTAAATCTCTTTTGGAGTACAACTTGAGTACCTCCCTTGTCTAGTCTAAAGAGTAGATACTTATACCAATAGGAAGTCCAGTCCATTCCCAGTTATTGCGGCTCTGACAGCAGCAATACAATAGCAACCTATTTAAACCACTGTGAGTTTGACAGACGACAAAACATATATAGAGATCTCTATGTTTTGTCGTCTGTCAATTTACACATCTATTTTACCTTAGAACAAAGAGATTTAAAAGACTTAGGGCTCATTTACGGAGACGCGGCGCGTTGTGCGGCGCGACCCGCTTTCAATTCAAACATATGGCGATGTATGGGAGCATTTACGGAGAAACGACTTTACGAGTTGAGCGGCGCGTTGCCCGCCGCGTCGCCCGGCGCGTCGACCGCGGCTTTCAACGCGGCGGGGCGGTGGACGCGCATACACACATCAAGAAAAGATCAGTTTGAAAAATCGAAATATTTTTTGTTACAGTAGACTATGTTATAATTTCTTCTTCTTTTTACATTCTTTACTTAAAAATATAGAATAAAGAATAAAAATAATAGAATACAACACAATAAAACAAATTCAATTGTTTGCAAACTGATCGCAAACTTTTTTTGATTTGAGTATGCGCGTCCACCGCCGCGTTACCCGCGGCGGGCACCGCTCAACCAAGCGGGCGTATGACATTAGGCAGAAGGATTCGTTACTAAGTAGTAACAAGTATTGGATTACGATTTTCTTCCTCTTGACCTGTCTATCGCTCATAAATATTTGAACGTCTTTGCCTTAGAATAATAACTAAAGCAACTTACACATTTTTCACCTATTTTTAGCTAATAAAAAACTTTGACTTTGACTTTTCGATGCCAGCAGCCAAACAGCAATCTTAAAGCACTGGAATCAATTCGTCTCATTTCTGGGTATCGTGATGTCATCCAAAATTCGCGTTACTTTGATAACAATTTTTTAACCTTATTTCTACCTCTTCAATTTATTTTGATTTAGCGAAATCACGCAATTATTTGTGATATTACACCTTTTAAAGTCCCGCCATGCTGCCATCAAATCTACAGCTGGTAAATTGACAGCTGTTTTAGTCTCACTTCAAGCCACGAATAATAAAAAGGGCGCGCGAGTAAGTAATAAAGCGTTTTTTATTTCAACAAAATACATCCCTAACTTTCAGGTTTCCCCCCTTGCCACATCGGGCAGTTCCGCTGCAGCAACGCTCTCTGCATCCCCGCGACGTACCACTGCGACGGCTTCAAGGACTGCTCAGACGGCTCCGACGAGGCCAACTGCACCGCCATCGCCTGCCCCGACAACAAGTACCTTTGCCCCAAGGGGGGGCCGGGCGGCACGCACAAGTGCATCGCCAGGTCACAGCTCTGCGATGGAAAGAAGGATTGTGAGGATAATGCTGATGAGGAAACTGCTTGCTGTGAGTATTTTGGCATTGTTCTGTATGTATAATTGTTTGGCACGATCTGCAACCTGAACGGCTCGATGGATTTTAGCTTCAGAGGTGTCGTTAGATTCGTATTAATTGTGAAAGTGACACCGGGTATAAATTTTGAATCAGAACACAACATAAGCTGGGAAAATTTGTTTGGCTAATCGTCTGCGAAATCTTTCACATTTATAAACTAAAAAGCAGGAAATAAAAAAAAAAAGTAATAAAAAAACTAAAAAGCCCGACTGCGGTAAAAAACTGAAGTTAAAAAAAAACACTAAGGAGCTAAGAACAAGCACATTTTACATTTTAAAAAGTTGGAAGCAGGCGGGAGCCATTCCATTTTTATATTTTCAAACTCAAATGGGTCCCGCCTGCTTCCAACTTTTTACCGCAGTCGAGTGTTTTAGTTTTTTTAATTACTTTTTTTGGAGATGTTCTATCTGTCATAAAATATAATATAAGTAACAAATGGGTGATCCAGAAAAGAATATCCATAAATCATAAAGTGTAACTCAATTACATCCTCCACATTCCACTCAACACCTCCAAATATGCAGCGAATATACTCGTAACGCCAGCACGTGACGCTGTTACAAAACATGCGCCGTGACTACATACGAGCTCATTTTTAGGCTAATCCGCCGAGAAATAACTGTTTATAACCAAAACCGGTACGAATGTAATTTTCTTTATTGCCTCCTACTTTAAGTGCGAAAAGATTAGAATGTCTGCTGAGAAATTTTAATGTTCGTGATGGATTTATTTTACAACGTGGTGATGATAATATCGCCATAACTATGTAAGTCACTACGGTTTCATGTACTGACATAGATGATGAAAATAAAAGTCATATCTTATGTTAGATTATTGGCCTTCTATGGTTGGTTCATCAAAAGCAAAGCAACCTAAAGTGCAACTAAACAGCGGTCGATCCACGTCGACCAGTCTAAACAATAGTAGATTCGATCTATGACTATAATCAGGCTGGATTGATTCGAAGCATCCAATACTGAGAGGTCATCACTCGAGCGCAACATAATCGCACCTTCAGAATTAGCTTGACAATTTGACGAATTGTGATTTTTGTGAGCTTTCCTCCTTTTCTATGTATTTTTATGTAAACCATAATTGGTTGTTCCACAGCGACGGCGTCCTGCCCAGCCCTGGAGTGCGAGTACAAGTGCGTGGCGTCGCCTTCGGGTGGAGCCTGCGCGTGCGCCGCCGGGCTCACGCTCGCGCCAGACAACCGCACTTGCGTGGACCGCGACGAGTGCAAAGAGTGGGGATTCTGCCACCAGCTGTGCATCAATACGCCTGGCTGTAAGTAATCAGGTCACAAATCTTGTCTTCAAATGAAGTAGGACTTTTTTATTAAAATATATAAGCCCGAAAACGCCCATCATCGATGACCACTCGATCAGTAGTCAAACATGGTAAAATTTAAGATGTAATTACAAAAGTGATGATATTGGCTGCACGGAATGATTATTTCTGGTTTGACCAGATAATTTATAGCAATCGAGAAACCAACCTGACCTATTTGTGGTCGGTTAAAGTTTTTGAATTTTAATGCAGATTATTAATGGTCTGTACCCTTAAATTTGGCCATCATTAGACTTTCCATGTAATACTTAAATCCTGGTAAAGTATTATTAACCGCCTCACTGCCGTCCCCAGCGTACAAGTGCGCGTGTGCCCCCGGCTACACGCTGGCGGACAGCGGGCGCTGCGCGGGCGTGACGTCGGCCCCGCCCGCGCTGCTGCTGGCGCACGCGTCGGCCGTGCTGCGCATGGACCTGCACGGCCGCGCGCCCGTGCACGTCGCCAACGCCACGCAGGCTGCCGGACTCGACTTCCACTACCGAAAGAACCTGCTGTTCTGGTCCGATCTTAAGACTAGGAAGGTGAGATGAGCAGTCGTTTTGTCTTTAATTTGTTTTAAGCAATCATACCTATGTTTGGTTAAAACATGAATTATGGTAAGAACAAGTGACGCAAAAAAAGAATACCTGGAAGAACTTGGGGAGGGCATTAAATGGAATGTGGGCCGTAATAAAACAAAATTACTACACAGTGAAGTACTGTAAAATTATTATGTTCCTTTTCTTCAGATCGAATCAAATCAAAACATTTATTTGCTAACATATGAGTAATCTTTCATAACCTACCTTGACATGACACGTATTACATTCTTAACTTTTCTTTGTTCGAAACATAATACTCTTCTTTCCAGATCCACTCGCAGCAGCTGAGCGTGCCAGCCGGCGTGAGCAGCTACACGGGCACCGACATCACCGTGGCGGGCTCGTGGGCGCCCGTAGCGCTGGCCGTGGACTGGGTGGGCGACAAGCTGTATGTGGCTGATGCTATCGGCCAGAAGATCGACGTCTTCGAGCTGGACGGTCGCTGGCATGCTGTCGTACTCGGCTCCAACCTTACCAACCCTGCTGATCTGGCGCTTGATCCGACGCTGGGATTGATGTTCGTTGCTGATAGTAGTCAGGTGAGCGTATCGAATCGGTCTTATATTATTTGCCATTCATTTGTACTTTCTCATACATTTAAAGTTTTAATGTAGAATTACACTAAAATATCATAATTATATAAAAAATCTCTGTCAGATCACAGCCCTGCTCGACATACTTATTTGTTACTCGTTGCTTGCAGATCATCAGAGCAAACATGGATGGAACACACGCAAAGTCAATAGTTTCTGAAGCAGCATACAAAGCATCCGGCATCGCAGTGGACATCATCGCCAGAAGAGTGTTCTGGTGCGACTCCCTCCTGGACTACATTGAGACGGTGGACTATGATGGAAACCATCGGTTCTTAGTCCTCAGAGGTCAGCAGGTTCCCAGCCCGTCGAGACTGGCGCTTATAGAGGACCGCGTCTACTGGTCGGACAACACCAAGCAAGGAATCAGCTCCGTCAACAAATACGAGGGACCTTCCAGCATACAGGCCATCTACAAGATGAAAGACATCAGAGAACCAAAGGCTATCACTGTGATACACTCGCTCAAGCAAACCTCAGTGAACAACCCGTGCGGCACCAATAACGGCGGGTGCTCTCAGATGTGCATCGTGACCGCGCTGCAGAACGGCGGGCTCGGCTACCGCTGCGCCTGCAACATCGGATACAGACTAGAAACTGACTTAAGAAACTGTGATCTCGTAAAAGAATTCCTTATGTATTCCCAGCAGAGGTTTATCAAAGGAAAAGTATTAAACCCGGTTATTGAAGGCTTCAGTGACGCCATTTTACCTGTCGTATCAAAACGCGCCAGATTTGTTGGTCTAGACTTTGATGCTCGCGATGAGCACATCTACTACTCAGATGTTTTACAAGACGTCATATACAGGGTACATAGAAACGGAACTACCAAGGAAATCGTTTTGGCATCACAGAACGAAGGAGTCGAAGGATTAGCAGTAGACTGGGCATCCAAGAACCTTTACTATATTGATTCCAGAAAAGGAACACTGAACGTCCTGTCGACAAGAAATGTAGCTTACAAGAGAACTTTACTAAAGGACCTGAAGAGACCGCGAGCTATTGTAGTACATCCCAACAAAGGATTCATCTTCTTCTCGGAGTGGGACCGACCTGCCAACATCAGCCGCGCATACACCGACGGTACCAGCCTGCTAGTATTTGAGAATGTGACTCTTGGCTGGCCGAACGGCTTGTCCATAGACTTCGATGCCGACAGACTATACTGGTGTGACGCCTTGCTCGACCACGTTCAACATTCTAAACTCGACGGTACTGACGTCAAGACTGTGAACTCCAGGCTCATCAGACATCCATTCTCCATCGTCATCCACAAAGAGTTCATGTACATAACTGATTGGAGATTGGACGCCATTGTACGCCTACACAAACTAACTGGCGAACAAGAGGATATCATGGTTCGGGAGCCACAAACAAACAGGTTATACGGTGTCAAAGTGTACAGTGAGGAGATTCAGAGGATAGATCCTATGCAGCCGTGTTCGAGGGACAATGGGAACTGCCAGAAGCTGTGCTTCGCTGTACCTAGGAACAACACGGAGTTGCTGACGGTGAAGTGTGGGTGTCCTTACGGAGAAAAGTTGGCTGCTGATGGTACCAGTTGCATCGCCGATCCGAACTCCGAGCCTCCTGTCCAGGCGTGTCCTCATTCCTGGGACTTCACGTGTAACAACCAGAGGTGCATTCCCAAGAGCTGGGTGTGCGATGGTGATGATGATTGCTTGGATAACAGTGATGAGGAACAGAATTGTACTAGTAAGTATATCTATTTTACTATTCTTTGATGTTTCTTATGATGACAGCTACGTCATGATTGTTGCCGAGACTTCTCATAATCTGCTTTAGTATCCAGCTACCTATGGATACGGTATTTTGAAAACAACTCTACAGCAATAGTAAAAGAATGACTTACATTTTTCATTAAATTCTTCCAGAAACAACATGCAGTGCATCGGAGTTTATGTGCAAGTCAGGTCGTTGTATCCCTGCGACTTTCAAATGCGACTCGGAGAACGACTGCGGCGACTTCTCTGACGAGACGGGTTGCGTCAACGTGACGTGTTCGTCGTCGCAGTTCCAGTGCGACAACGGACGCTGTGTGCCCAACACATGGAAGTGCGACTCCGAGAACGATTGTGGAGACGGATCCGATGAGGGATCACATTGTGCGGAGAAGACTTGTGCTTATTTCCAGGTTTGTTGTTATCCACGTTCTATTATTCTTATAAAATTACTACTCACACTACTCGATACTGCTAGATAAAGTGTGGTTATCGAATAAGCCATGGAGAGAATGTAAGATAAATATTGAACAGAGCAATATTTTTCAAATTTGTAAAGCATCTGAACTGAGAATTTAATCGAATCAAATACGGAATCGACAGGATTAATTATAAAAATCAATCTCTCTTAAAACAGTGTATTTTATCTTCACGTGTATAAATATGGCATATTTGCATTCCAGTTCACGTGTCCCCGCACAGGGCACTGCATCCCGGCGTCGTGGGTGTGCGACGGCGACGACGACTGCTTCGACAAGCAGGACGAGGCCGACTGCCCGCCCGTGTCCTGCCTCGCCAGCCAGTTCAAGTGCGCCGACCTCAAGCAGTGCGTACAGGTGCGTGCAACGTGGCCTATAGCCTAGCTTCTACAATTGTGTATTAGTTAGTCTCTGATTTTTGCAAACCTGGAAATCTTCTACCAATTTCTCAATTATATTCTGATTCTCATCATTTCATCAAATATCGCAGATTAGCGCTACACCCTTACGGCAATGAAACAGCTTGATATTTTCAGAGTAGCCAGAAATCCGAAAGTCTTACTATCATAAATACCAGTGTTACCCAGTGGCTTATGCCCACTAGCCAAACTACAAGCTGGGCCTAACATAGTACTAGGGGAACAGCGAGGCCGATGATAATATTAACATGAATCCCTATCTTCTTTAGGAAGCCTACAAGTGCGACGGCATCCCAGACTGCAACGACGGCAGTGACGAGGCTGGGTGTCCCTCCCTGGCGCCGCACCAGTGCCAGCCCGACAAGCAATTCCAGTGCCAGTCATCCGGTATCTGCATACCTACCACCTGGTATTGTGACGGTAAGCAACGCAACACAGCATAAGCCTCCTCTCAGTAAGAGAGAGTGGCGCAGTGCACGCAGTAACCGCGCAGCGCTCCCGCAGGCACGCCGGACTGCGAGGACCTGTCGGACGAGCCGGCGGCGTGCGGCGCGGTCTCGTGCGCGCACAACTACTACCGCTGCGGCAACGGCCGCTGCGTGTTCAAGGCCTACGTGTGCGACGGCCACGACGACTGCGGCGACGGCTCCGACGAGGGCCTGCAGCACGCCTGCAAGCCGCCGCCCTTCAGGTCTGTAGCTTCCTAGCTTCTCGTCCTTCATGTTCGGAACTTGCTTTGAGGGAGTTTGTTTCTCCGCTTCTTGTCCTCAACTAAAACACTAGGAAGTCTTGCAGGCAGAACGTTTTCAAACGCTGCCTATTGTAACTTTTACGTTCGATTTGATATGATTTTTTCGAAACCAGTCTTTTCAGCAAGACGTTATTTGATAACCTATGTCGGGAAATTTTTTAATCGTAGATTCACGAATCTTTTAGTGAATACTCTTCCATCAGAGATAGTTTTTGAACAAACCACAAAGTGTAAGTAATCAATGCCATGCAATCAAAATAAAGTGTTCCGTGAATCTCATGTGCATTTTATTTTTTTCGTATTCCAGGTGTCCCGCTCACCAGTGGCAATGCCCCGGCGTCACCGGCCGGTGCGTCAACATCACACAAGTTTGTGACACCAAGTTCGATTGTCCGAATGGCGCTGACGAAGGTAACGCACAGTCCAGCCTTTGAGACCATACCGTCATGTTTTTAAAGTGCAATATTTATTGAATGTTATATTACAGGTGCAAGTTGTGATTTCGCTGAATGTGAACACCAAGATGGTCTTTGTTCTAACGGGTGCAAACAAACTCCGAATGGACCATTGTGTCTATGCCCTCCTGGTGAGGAGTTGGACGTCGACGGCTCCAACTGCAAGGACATCAATGAATGCGACCCTCCCGGTCTCTGTTCACAAACCTGCACCAACACCAAGGGATCCTACGTGTGCTCCTGCATAGATGGCTACCTACTTACCATCAATAACCATACCTGCAAAGCTAACAACCACTCCAGTGCCTTCCTCATCATCTCCAACAGACACTCCATCCTAGTAGCAGATCTTAACGAACAAGGTCTCGAAAGGGTTCCAATAAACGTCGAGAATGTTGTCGCGACAGCCTCGAACATGCACACTGGCACAATATTCTGGTCTGACATGAAACTCAAGAAGATCTCCCGGTTAGACCGCGGCAGTGAGCCACAGGTCATCATATCCACCGGACTGGACCTCGTCGAGGGGCTAGCGTATGACTGGGTTGGAGGAAACATTTACTGGTTAGACAGCAAACTGAATACTATTGAGGTAGCAAGAGAAGACGGGTCATCAAGGACAGCTTTGTTGAGTGGCAACATCACGCAGCCGAGAGGCATGTGTCTGGACCCAGCACCGAACGCAAGGTGGCTGTTCTGGACCGACTGGGGAGAGAACCCTCGCATCGAGAGAGTAGGAATGGACGGCACGCAGAGATCAGCTATCATTACCACAAAGATCTACTGGCCTAACGGTCTGACATTAGACACGGCTACGCAAAGAGTTTACTTCGCTGATTCCAAGCTGGATTTCATCGACTTCTGTTACTACAACGGTACGGGCCGGCAGCAAGTCTTGGCTGGCAGTCACTACCTACTTCACCCTCATTCTTTGACGTTATTCGAGGATACGTTGTACTGGACAGATCGTCAGCTGAACAGGGTTTTGTCGGCTCACAAGTTCAAGGGAACCAACCAGACCGTAGTATCCCACTTGATATCGCAGCCTCTGTCCATCCACGTGCATCATCCGTCACTCCAACCGATGTACACGTCTCCGTGCAAGAAGGATACGTGCCAGCATCTGTGTCTTCTTAGTCCGAACAAGACTATAGGATACACCTGTATGTGCAAGCCTGGGTTCAAACTGTTACCAAATGGCAAATGTGTGGAAGGTAAGTTCAATATTTACGAGAGAGACGAGAATTTAGAGCCGTTAAAAGGAACTTTTGAACTAAGCGGTGTTCTATAATTACAGAGGAAAATCCATATCTGATGGTGTTGAAGGGCAGCCAAGTCATTGACTTATCGATGGACGGCTCAGGTCGAGCTGGACAACTTGCTCCTATCGTTGGCATTCAAGGTAAGATTTGATATTACCCTCAATTCGTTTGTTTAAACTGCCAAATTGTTGTGATTTTCAGATTATAAAACTTGCGTGTTCTGTGTTTCAGGTGGAGTACAATTAGACTACGATCGTCAAGGTCACATGCTCTACTGGCTCCAATCTATAACAGGCGACAGTGATGACGATGAAAACTGCACAATCTACAGTATGCCTTATGGCGGCGGCAATAAGGTTCAGTTCTTCGGATCAGACACCGGGATTGTTGGAGCACCATCATCCATTGCCTTTGATTGGCTTGGAAGGAACTTGTACATGGCTAACAGGGTTGCCAGTAATATTGAGCTGGTCAGAGTCGACGGTAAAGTGAAGTACCGGTCTATCGTGATGGCTAATGATGGCAGCAGGGCTTCTGTTGCGAAACCTAAAGGAATTTGTTTGGATCCCACTGAAGGGTTAGTTTGCATTTTTTTTGTGTACTTTTACTTACTGCCAAAGAACTAACTTATCTGCTTGATTAATACCTGATATTTGACCTTTGTCTTTCGTGTAAAACAAATATGAAAATTAGCTCTCTTTTATTACAGAAAAATGTACTGGTCCGACGAAGGCGGTTTCGGAGTTCCAGCTAAGATCGGTAAAGCTAACATGGACGGTACCAACCCCATCATCCTGGTGGACATTGTCGAGAGACCAGAAGCCGTCACCATCGACGTGGAGAAGAAGCTTATCTACTTCAGTACCCAGTTCCCGCCCAGCGTCAACAGCGTCAACACTGACGGAAATGACAGGAAAACTATACTGTCTGAGGGCAATGCCATCTCTTACCCCAAAGTCATCGCCGTGCTGGACTCAAGACTATATGTCTTGGATCCTCAGCATGAAAAGATCATCAAGGCAGATCTACCCAACGGAGATAACATCAAAACTGTATTAGACAATGAGAGTGACTTGAAATCGTTTACTGTATTCCAGAAAAGAAAGATGGTCCACCATCCTTGTTCTCAGAACAACGGAGGCTGCGAACAGATCTGTATCCCTGGTGACGGCGGGTCTCGCATCTGCGCGTGTTCCATCGGCTACAAGAAGGAGAATGAAATCAATTGCGTGCCGTACAAGACCTTCGCAGTCGTGTCACAGCTGGACCTCATCCGAGGATACAGCATCGACTCCAGCGCCGAGGCTATGGTTCCTGTCACTGGCGTGGGACATCACATTCTCCATGTAGACGTGCACTTCGCTGAAAACTATATCTACTGGGTAGAATTCAACCGCGGCCAATGGAACGGTATCTTCCGCATCAGACCTAATGGCACAGAACTCCAACACATAGTTAAGGATGGTATCGGCAGCAATGGCATCCGAGGACTAGCCGTGGATTGGGTAGCTGGAAACCTTTACTTTACCAACGTCTTTCCGCACGAAAATTACGTAGAAATGTGCTGGCTGGATGGCTCAAACAGAAAGGTCTTGGTCAAAACTACAATGGATGCTCCAAGAGAGCTCGCTGTGAATCCCATTAAGAGACTGCTGTACTGGATTGATTATGGTCAGTACCCAAGAATTGGTAAGGCGTTCCTGGACGGTAGCAACTGGCAGACTGTCGTGAGCTCCGGTATATCGAACCCAAGGGACCTGACCATCGATATGTTGACACATGACGTCTACTGGGTGGACTCCAAACTTGATCAGATCCAAAAGATCTCCTTCAACGGAGGTAATAGGCAACTGATCAGGTCGAACCTACCGAACCCAATGGGAGTCGCGATACACACTGGCAGCGTCTACTGGGTTGATCGAAACTTGCAAACTATCTACAAAGCATCCAAGTTACCCGGCAATATGTCGATGCCAGAGAAAGTTAGGATAAACCTGCCTAAGCTTAGAGATATCGTTATATTTGATGTAAACAATCAACCTACGGACGAAAATAACCCTTGCAGAAAGCTAGGTAACGGCGGATGTGACCAACTTTGCTTCAGTTACCCACCGGAAGCCAGCAAAGGCTATACACACCGGTGCGAGTGCGCTACTGGACAGATCTCTGCCACCAATCCTAAGAAATGCGACGTAGTTGACGAATACTTAGTGTTTACCACGAGAACTGAGATCCGGGCTATTAACTTGGACCCGAAGTCTACTGGAGTACCGTTCAAACCTGTAGTAAACCTTACGAATGTCGTCGGTGTAGAGTTTGACTACGCCGATAACAAGCTGTTCTTCACACAGATCAGGCCGTGGGCTAGGATAGGCTGGATGTCCGCTAACAACCCAGACCCTACCACTATTCAGAACATCATCAGCAAGGGCATCAACCCTGAAGGTATATCTTACGACTGGACGCAAAAGAAGGTTTACTGGACGGACAGCTCAAACAACTCCATTTATGCCATGAACCTTGATGGCTCAGAACTTGTAATGATCGCGAGAGTGGAACGACCGAGAGCTATTGTTGTTGATCCTTGCAACGGAACCCTGTACTACACAGACTGGGGAAGATTCGGAACTTCTGGTAAGATCTACAGAACAACCATGGCAGGATCTTTAAAGAAGGCTATCATTGATAAGGACCTGTCACAGCCTAGTGGCTTGACTATTGACTTCGATGAGAACATGTTGTACTGGACTGATGCAGTCAGAGAGAAAATTGAACGATCCAAACTAGACGGCACTGACAGGGAAGTGCTCATCAGCGCAACTATCTATCCATTTGCCATCACTGTTTTCGGCAACTACATCTATTGGACAGACCTTCAGCTTCGAGGTGTGTACAGAGCAGAGAAGCACACCGGCGCTAACATGATTGAGATGGTAAAGCGTTTGGAAGACTCACCACGTGACATCCACATATACAGTCCTAGCAGGCAGAAGTGTCAGCTAAACCCGTGCAAGATCAGCAACGGAGGCTGCGCGCAGAGCTGTCACCCCGCACCCAACAACACGGTCGAGTGCAAGTGCGACGATAACACCAAACTGGTGAACGAAGGAAGGATGTGTGTTACTAAGAATATCACCTGCGACGTTAGCAAGTTCTTCTGTGCTAACGGTAAATGCATCAGCAAGATGTGGTCGTGTGATGGTGATGATGACTGTGGCGATGGTTCTGATGAAGACAAGAACTACTGCACCTACCACTCGTGCTCTCCCAGTGAGTTCCGTTGCAACAATGGCCGATGCATCTTCCAGTCTTGGAAGTGTGACCACGAGAATGACTGCAAAGACGGATCTGACGAAGAAGACTGCGTATATCCACCATGCGCTGATGGAGAGTTTACTTGCCACAACTCTCGTTGCATACCTATGACGCAAGTCTGTAATGGTATCAATGATTGTAAAGACAACATCACATCGGACGAAACACACGAACGTTGCCCGATGAACACAACTTGCCCGACAAATCATCTGAAATGCGAGAAGACGAACATTTGTGTTGAACCCTACTGGCTCTGCGATGGAGATAACGACTGCGGCGACAATTCTGATGAGGATCCCCTACATTGCGCCCAAAGAACGTGCCCGCAAAACAGCTTCCGTTGTCCCAACCACCGATGTATACCTGCCACTTGGTACTGCGATGGTGACGACGATTGCGGCGATGGTGCCGATGAACCTCCAGAATATTGCCGTTCTGAAGGACGCACATGCTTTGGAGACCTCTTCACATGTGACAATGGCAATTGTATACCGAGAATTTACATTTGCGATGGAGACAATGACTGCTTGGATAACAGCGACGAAGATGATCGTCATCAATGCAATGAGCGCAAGTGTGATGCTGAAACAGAATACACTTGTGAAGAAAACAAATTCTGGCAACGAGCACAATGTATTCCGAAGAAATGGATTTGCGACGGCGATCCAGACTGTATTGACGGAGCTGATGAGAATTCCACCATCCACCACTGCGCAACTCCCACACCGTGCTCTGATGACCAATTCCAATGTAACAACGGTCGCTGTATCAACGAGGGCTGGGTGTGCGACCACGACAATGACTGCGGCGACGGCTCCGATGAAGGGAAACGTTGTAACACTCAATACAAGCAATGTACCGATCAAGAGTTCAAGTGTCAAAACTTCAAATGTATTAGAAATCACTTTAGATGTGATGGCGAAGATGATTGCGGTGACCATTCTGACGAGGTCGGGTGTGTTAAAGAGAACAAGACATGTCCTGCGGGACAATTCAAGTGTAATAACGATCAGTGCATTGACAACAGACTGGTCTGCAACAAGGAGTCAGACTGTTCCGACGACTCCGATGAACCTCCTCATTGTAACTACGATGAATGTGCCAAGTTGGAAACGGAAGTCAATCAATGTGGCCACAAATGTATCGACACACCAACTAGCTATTACTGCGAATGTAACCAAGGCTACAAGCTTCTCGCAGATGGTAAAGCTTGTGCAGACATAGATGAATGTATAGAAACGCCTGGAGTTTGTTCACAGTACTGCTCAAACACCCCTGGATCTTACTACTGTAAATGTAACGACCAATACTACGAACGAGAACCTGATGAACACACTTGTAAACGAAAGGATAATACTTCCGCCTGGATCATATTCACGAACAAATACTATGTCAGGAATATGTCGACTGACGCCAGTTTGTACAACCTGATGCACCAAGATCTGATGAACGTCGTTGCTATAGACTTCGACTTCAAAGAACAGAGGATGTATTTCGCTGATGTATCCGCAAAAACCATCTACAGGTCGAACTACACGGATCCCAACCCCGTTAAAGAAGTGGTGATCAGACACGACTCTCACGGTCTTGAAGGTATTGCAATTGATTGGATTGGAAGGAAACTGTACTGGCTTGACAGACATTCCAAGAACTTGGATGTGTCGGAATTGGATGGTACTAGAAGAAAGACCTTAAAGACTGGAGTTACAGATCCTCGAGCAATTGTCGTACATCCAGGAACAGGTTACCTATACTTCACTTCATGGCACCTACAAGCTTACATTGGCAAATTGGGAATGGATGGTTCCAATTTCACTTCTATTCTGAACTGGGAAGATGACATCGCCTGGCCAAATGCTCTGACGATAGACTACTTCACTGACAGAATATACTGGGCTGATGCACATTTGGACTACATTGGCTCTGCCGACTTGGAAGGTAAGCACAGGCATGTTGTATTATCTGGCGCTAAAGTTCCTCACGTCTTCGCTCTCAGTCTTTTCGACGATGAGATCTTCTGGACTGACTGGAACCTCAAAGCCATTAGCAAAGCAAACAAGCACTCTGGCGAAAATTTGATGATTCTTAGAAATACTACACATAGGCCTTATGATATCCACGTGGTACATCCATTGAGGCAGTTGTCCTACCCTAACCCTTGTGGCGATAAAAATGGAGGTTGTTCACATCTCTGTCTGATCGCACCGCCCCACGCATCCAGCTATTTGAACATCGAGGGTTACGGAGAAGAAGGAGCTACTACATACAAGTGTGCTTGTCCGAACCAGTTCTACTTAGCAAGAGACATGAAGACTTGCATTGCTAACTGTACTGATGGGCAACATAGATGTAACGGTCGTGACGAAAAGTGCATTCCGTGGTTCTGGAAGTGTGATGGCGAGAAAGACTGTATGGACGGTTCCGATGAGCCTGAAACTTGTCCAGTACGTCACTGTAGAGCTGGCTCATTCCAGTGCAAGAATACGAACTGCACACCAGCTGCCACTATCTGTGACGGCACTGATGACTGCGGAGACGGAAGTGACGAGGCCGAGTGTGCTCATGAGTGTCCTCTCCTCGAGTTCAAGTGCAAGTCCAGCGGCAGGTGCATTCTCGACAGCTGGAAGTGCGACGGCGACACAGACTGCAAGGACAACAGCGACGAAGACCCCATAATGTGTCACAACAGACCTTGTAACCCCGACACTGAGTTCGCCTGCAAGAACGGACGATGCATCCCGAAACTGTGGATGTGCGACTTCGATAACGACTGCGGTGACGACTCTGATGAGCCAGCGTACATGTGCAGACAGAAGAACTGTACGACAGGGTGGAGGAGGTGTCCAGGACAGGCAAACTACAGGTGCATTCCTAAATGGTTGTTCTGTGACGGCAAGGACGACTGCAGAGACGGATCAGACGAATTACCGGAGAACTGTCCTTCATGCAATGCGGAAACTGACTTCACATGCGACAATAAGCGTTGTATACCGAAACAATGGCTGTGTGACTTTACCGACGATTGTGGAGATGGAAGCGATGAATCGGAAACTGTTTGCCAGCACAAGTACCGAGAATGTTCTGAATCAGAATTCAAGTGCGGTAACGGAAAGTGTATCTCATCGAGATGGCGTTGTGACCACGAGGACGACTGCGGCGACAACACGGACGAGGCTGACTGCGGCGGATTCAAGTGCAAGAACGGAACCTTCCAGTGTAAATCTGGACACTGCATTGCGGCGTACTTCAGATGTGACGGCGACAGGGATTGTAGAGACTTGTCAGATGAGATCGGATGTCCACCGCGGTACCCTGGCGGCAGATACTGTCCTGAAAGCAGGTAAATATTACTCTATTCACATTTAACGTGTGCCTAATACTTATGACATAATATTTTACTTAAAAGTCCGGTATTATTACAGATTCCAGTGCGCGAACAACCTGTGTGTCTCGCAGTCAGACCTGTGCGACGGCACAGATGACTGTGGAGATGGTTCGGACGAGGCCTCGTCTATCTGTACCAACTTCAACTGCGATACACTGAGACGATTCCACTGCGACAACCACAGATGTGTGCCGAGGTAAGAAAAAAATTAAAACGCAAATATTTACAATAGAACGTTCATTATATATTTTTCTAGAATTGCGAGTAGCGCATGTTGTTCGTATAAAATATTTGCAATAATGCGAAACTATTGAAACTGAACTGTTTTTTTTCTTTTTTTAATGAATTGGTATTATAGTCGTGAAGCCATAGTGAAACAGCGTTTTTTAAGCGTCCAATATAATTTAAGAAAGAAGGCATTCGCTATTCGAAAAAAGCTCAACAAGATTACACCTAAGCCAAGTAACATTGTACTAACAACAAATATTGTGTTTTTTTATTCAATCTCTCTTTTTATCTCCCAGATACCAAGTGTGTGACGGCGTGGACAACTGCGGCGACGGCTCGGATGAGAACAACATGACGCTGTGCGCGGCGCGCGTGAAGCCCTGCGACCCCTACACGCAGTTCCAGTGCGCCAACCGGCACTGCGCCGAGCGCGCGCAGCTCTGCGACTTCGCCGACGACTGCGGCGACGCCTCCGATGAGCTCGGCTGCCATCACACGCATACCTGCTCGCATCTTGACAAAGGTAACTTACGAAACCGTTGATCGCTTCCGGGATTTTGTCACATTAAACTCGTATCTTGTCAAATGATATATTCGTGGTATCATTTTCACGTTTACGTGTGCGTCGTTAAAAAATCAAGTCATAATTTAAATCAAGTGGCACTGCTAAGTTGAATTTGATTCACAGTTCAGATTTTGGGTTTTTTGGTGATAAATTTCTCAGTAACAGCCTGCCTGAAGTCTTGATAAGAGCAATAGGCTTGCAAAATGAGATTGAAAACCCGTACAGGCACGATGCCATGTTGAAAACTTGAATGTTACCCTGTCATACTTAAGTATTACATAACAATATTGTGTTAGCGATTTGGTTGTGAAATGTGGTTCCCACCTCCAATGGTGGGAACCACATCCATGTGGTTCTGCAACACCAATGTCTTATCCCTCAGGTGGTTGCGAACACTTCTGCACGAACCTGACGGCAGTTGGCGGCGCGGGCGGCTACATCTGCACGTGCTTCCAAGGATGGATCATCTCGCCGGCCGACAAGAAGAAGTGCGTCGACGTGGACGAGTGCGCTGCCGGCACGCATCACTGCTCGCAGATCTGTAACAACCTGAATGGAAGCTACAGCTGCGACTGCAGAGAAGGATTCAAGTAACTAACAATTATAGTTTTCAATCAAAAAGTAGCATCATGCATAAACTCGTTTTGTTTAAGTTGTTTGAAAAAGTGTCCTTATGATATGAATAAGAAATCATATCTTCTTAAATTTCCATAACTTATAATAATACCTTTGTCCCCTGCAGACTGGCCGACAACCTCTCAGGTGTATGCAAAGTGGTAGATGATGAAGTTGTTCTACTATTCGCCAATGGACCAGAAATACACGCCTTTGCCCAAGATAGGAATGAAGAATTTGACGTCATTACAGCAGAAAAGAGAATAGAAGCCATCGACTATGATCCGAAGCACGAGATGATCTTCTGGGCAGACAGCTACGACAAAACCATCAAGCGATCGTACATGATCAATGCTCTCAACGGGCAAGTCAAGAGCGGGTTCGCTCAGGACCTCAACATGAAGGGCAACTCGAAACCAACTGCCTTAGCCGTAGACTACCTAGGAGATAATCTATATTGGACAGAAACTGACAGGACAGGCTCTAAGCCACGAGGACGCGTCATGGTGGCGAGAAACGACGGAAGATACCGAAGGGCACTTGTCTCAGCCGGAATCGAGAGCCCCACGTCACTGGTCCTCGACCCACAAATGGGAAGGATGTTCTGGGCTGACGCTGGCTCCGCTCCTAAGATCGAGATAGCCTGGATGGACGGCTCGAAGAGGAGACCAATCGTTACAGAGAACATCAGACATCCTACTGGCCTGGCGATTGATCATCTGATGGACCACTCCATATACTGGGCTGACACCAAGTTGAACACTATTGAGATGATGAGGCACGATGGTTCTAACAGGAAGGTGATTCTGAAGGGAGATCTGCTGAAGCATCCACTGTCACTTGATGTCTTCGAGTCCTCGCTGTACTGGGTCACCAGGGACACGGGAGAACTTGTGAGACAAGACAAGTTCGGAAGAGGAGTGCCATTCGTTATATCAAAGGATCTAGTCAATCCATCGGCTGTGAAAGGTAAGTTGTGTCATGTTCTTGTTAATCCACTAGTCCTTTTAGACTGGACCTCAACGCTGTTTTGTGTCAGAAAAAGATAAGTTGGTAGTACTTTCCTAGAGGAGTTCCTTTACTAGAACTAGAACTCAACTCCTACATTAGATTTACAGGTACACCTGTAAATCACCCAACAACAACAGGTAGACAACCTTTGGAAGGACTACAGTCCATCCAAAGGTTGTCTGGAAAATATCGTTATCAGCGATAAGACCGCCATTGTTCCCATAACAGTAAGCAATACTCTAAAAGAATATTATTGTAGGAGCCAATGGTTTTAGGCACCGTACACTATCACTTAGTTGATGTTGGTTTAGTTGTGGAGTACACAGAAAGAACCACAAGTTGAGTTTAAAGTTATATTAAAATGGAAAAGTTACAATTATAGCGTAATATTTGTGACGCACGACATCCAAGTAGGTTGCTGCGTTCGCAAAGTAAATGTACGGTTGATGAGACCGTACAATTATATTTACTCTATTTACAGGCCTAGCTGTAGCTATTCACGACCACACGAATGACACGCAATGAAGATAATTTATTTACCACTTAAAATTTTCTACCACAAGTTTTAATTTTTTACCATGGCGATCGGATCTGTGAATAGCGTTTTGTCCGGCCTTCGAGCTTCGGTTTAAAAACCAGATTGCAGCACATGAGTTATAAATACTAGTGTTTGTAGTGGTTCTTTCTGCGTTGTTACCGCATGTGTCGTGTTCCAGTGTACCACCCGCGGCGCTACAACGTGTCGTCGCGCTCGGAGTGCGCGCGCGCGCCGTGCTCGCACCTGTGCCTGGGCGTGCCGGCCGGCCGGCGCTGCCTGTGCCCCGACCAGCAGCAGCCGCCCAAGCGCATCACGCAGGAGCTGACTTGCGACGCAGGTATGTTGGCAAACTACCACGTTTTTATTGGAATCTTTTAAAGCTAGCCTAGCTTGGTTAGGGATAAGTCCTCGAAAACCGGGCTTGCTTTTATGGGTCATACATAAACCTATTTGTAACGGGTGTTTTTTTAGAGGCGGAGAGCTTAAATTAATCATATCGCGCCCTGTTTGGCATGAGACTCCGTCATCTTGAAACCACATGTCAATTGAGGCGTGAAAAGTTAGTAATCATATCTCTGTACCGCTCACCGTTGATTGTAACATTCTGACGGTCATAATTTTTGAACCTTTGACAAACGATTAATTTCATGAAATTGATCTGATAAACGCGTTCGCGCGATTTGTGAAGTCCCGTGTCTACGCCGATAAATTAAAAACCATCCACAGCGTGGATTACTGCGAAGAGTGTGTGCAAATTGGGCCTCCTGATTACGCCATGTATGCACCAGCCGCTGTGGTCACATGCCCGAAATCATATTCAAACATAAATCATATATAATTATCAGTCAAATAAATCCAATTTTATGGATTTTAAAATGATTTTTCTTGCTTTTATTTCAATTTAAAATTGTCCTACTAATGAATATGTCCCCCTAGCGGTGGAATCACCCCGGCCCCTACCCCGCGTGTGCCCGTGCGAGAACGGCGGCACGTGCGCGGAGGACGGCGCGGGCGGGCTGCGCTGCGTGTGCCGCGCGCCGCTGGCGCCGCCGCTGTGCGCGGCGCAGGCGGCGGCGTCGGCGGCGCGCGCGGCCACGGCGGCCGCCGTGCTGGTGCCGCTGCTGCTGGTGCTGCTGCTGGCGCTGGCTGGCGCCGCCGCCTGGTTCGTCATCAGGAAGAGGCCGTTGTGAGTACACATATCTTTTGCTTTACACGTCATTTGTTTATAAATCTAATGGCTGCTTCAAACATAGGGGTTTAAATATTTTCACCTGTCAAATTGAAGTCATCCACAATATTTTAAAATCTTATAGTTCAATTAACAATACTTGTGTATTAACAACATATGTATTATTATTTTTTTTAGTTATTTTTATTTTATTGTCTATATTGTTGCCAGCTATTGGTTATTAAAGTACATTTTAAGTAGCTAGTATTTTGAAAATAAAATGACGGACAGTCAGGCAGGGCACGCTCTAAAGTAGAAGTTTGGAGCGACTTTTAAAAATATTTTATTTTCCATCGACATTTTGAAAAAAAGCAGTTTAAGAATGAAGTCATTGCACTGAAATTAAAAAGTTTAATTAAACTATTTCGAGCGCTTTCCAATATTATAAGCGGCATAAACTACACATACCTTGAAAGTATGAATAATATCTAGAGAATATCTCGGGAACATGAAAACACCTCGACTGTTATGACCAACTTCTTTTGTTGGTATTTTTTTCGGTTGACTTTTTGCTTAGTTTCTTTATTTTTTTTAAATAAATCACAAAGCGAACAATACTACGAACCGCTAGAATAATTAATAGAGAGACCGCCTATCCGGTACAATTTAGTAGCAATATACCTGACCCTTGCATTTCCTTATTCCAGCGGTAAGGGCGGCGGTCTGAGCAGCTTGGCGTCGTCGCAGAGCGTGTCGTTCCGGCAGGGCTCCAACGTGGAGTTCGGCGGCGTGGGCGGCGCGGCCGGCGAGCCCGCCTACACGCTGGAGGAGGCGCCGCGCAAGGGCCGCGACTTCAGCAACCCCATGTACGACGCCGTCACCCGCGCCGTGGCCGCGGGCGAGCC